>JAMKFB010000260.1:138253-442512 GCA_036247105.1 Cirrhinus mrigala | reverse complement strand
TGGCAGAAGTTTCCACCAAGCTACAAGCAGTGATGGAGAGACATCCTTGCACTGAACTATTCAAAACCCTCTAAATCTTTGATGCTGCTAAGGTACCTGGTTTAAGACTTGAGATTAAGAATTATGTTCAAGTTGTCCCTGTGATGAGTAACGTCTCTACAGAAGAGTGGCATCGCTACATCCGGATCGACAAGTGTGATGCAGGTGAGGTTAGTGCAGTGGAGTGGTGGTCTGTCAGGGAATATCAAATGGCAACAACTGTACCTGCATCTCCCTACTGCTTCAGTGGATGTGGAGAGGCATTTTTCCCTTACAGACGCAGCCTAACAGAGGAAAATATTAAAATGATGCTGAGTGCCAAACTCTCATCCACATCCAACTACACTCACATCCAGTAGTTTTTCTGATGTAAATAATGTAAATAACTTTTTTTCTGATGCAAAAATACTACTGATAGTAAATGACTGTTTTTTACCATTAAATTGCTATAAATGACTTCTAAATTAGTTTTCTAATGTACTGCATTTATTTAAGTGTTTAATTGATTGGCACACCATTTTGTTTTATTTAGAGTTGTTAAAAGTACCAAATTTATATTTATTTATTTGTGTGTGCATATTTTTAATTTATTGTTGAATGATATCACAGTATTTCGATAGTCTTTGATGATAAACAAATGTTTATTTGATGATTTGTGTACAATTTATAAATAAATATTTCCTGCACCTTTTAGTGGATTTACTATAAGAGAGACCTAGCTTTGTTTAACACATTGTTCCAATATGATTTGTATTGTAAACCTCAAATAAAAGTTAAGAAGTGAATATTTTGATGTTATTTGTAATGTTTTCAGTTTCTGTACTCTCCTATACTCTCAAAATCATTCTGCGCATTTCTACAATTTTTTTCAAAAATTCTACACAGAAATTGCCAAAAATGTCCGCAGATTCCATCTGGTCCTCATGTGTTGTCTTTCTTAATTAATATAAGGAGAATATATCACCTTTATGTTCTCTGTGTAATCTTGAGTCAGAGAGACTTCTATGTTTATTTATTTTCCTCTTGCAGCTACTCAAAATTAATGTGCTTCTAAAAACATTTTGTGATTTTAGACAGCGGTGTATGAATGGGACTTTTATTTTGCTCTGGCGATGTGAGGTCACAAATCTGCGCCGTGCACTTTTACCGCAGAAGAAAGGTTGGTGTTCATAAGTTTTTTTTAAATTAATGCAAATGGTTCTTTCAATTTAACAATTTAATTTAATATATATATATATATATATATATATATATGTAAAGTCAGATAAATTAAGTTCATTATTTATCACTCGGACTGACTCCCTTACCAGTGCTGAGCTAGGGAGCTCATTGAGACACACTTAATCAATCTAGAGAGGAGAGTGAAGACATGAAGACTGAAGAAGCATTCAGAGTCAAACATGAAGATACTGAGGAACAAACAGGTTGGTTTTCATTCTCAAAGCTTTAACTATTTTGTTCTGTACATTTTCTCAATTCATTTGCCATTCATTTGTCATTTGCCAGGTGTTTTTGTACACTTTCTGCCCTCCTGCAACTTTCTCTCCTTTCTTTTTTGAAAGGATTTCAGCTACAACATAAATTAAGTAATATATTTTTCTTCAAGTGCTGTTATAATATTAGTAGAAATCTAAAACGTCAAAATTTAGGGGGGGGGGGGGGGGGGAATCTAATTTTCTACTCTTATTTTAGTGTTCCGGTTTAAATGACAAATTGTTAAGTATTTATGCATTTTAATCATATTAATTTTCATATAAAAGCATTCAGAGTCAAACATGAAGATACTGAGGAACAAACAAAGATTGCATTTATTAAAGAGGAGAGTGAAGACATGAGGATTGAAGAAACATTCAGAGTCAAACATGAAGATACTGAAGAACAAACAGGTTGGTTTTCATTCCCAAAGATAAACTCACTCATCATTTGATATTTTTAATAAAATGTCCAACACTACAGAAAGGAATGATATTTTTGAAGAATCTCATATGATTGTTGTAATTAAAGTGGTTTTATTTGGCATGGAGTGGGCCGCCTCATGTGGACAGACATGTTGAGATCACATGACTCATTACCTTGAAATTAAGCATTAAAACATACACAAATAAGATCATACAATTGCTCTTTTTCATCATCATCACTTCAAATAATGGGAAGAGGTTTTGAGATTACATTTAACATATTTAATAGCTTAGTGTGTATAAGATCTAAATGTTGGTTTTGATGTTTGTTCGTTGAGCCATTAAAAATGGTTTGGATTTGTTCTTTTTGCATTAGACCTGATAACATAGAAAGAGGAGAGTCAAAAACTCAAATGAGAAAGAAGATAATGTTCAACATAAGAAACATGATTTCATGACTGGAGAAAAATCATTTAGTTGCTCACATACTGAAAAGACTTAACAAAAAAGTGCTCAAAAGACAGCAAATAGAAGTTATTTCACCTGGCAACAGTGTGGAAAAAGTTTCAATAGAAAGGGATACCTTGAAGTCCACATGAGAGTTCACACTGGAGAAAAGCCTGTCAACAGTGTGGAAAGAGTTTCAGTCGAAAAGGAAACTTAAAATACCATATGAGAGTTCACACTGGAAAGAGACCCTTTGTCTGCCAACAGTGTGGAAAGAGATTTACTGAAAAAGGAAACCTTAATATTCACATGAGAATTCACACTGGAGAAAAACCCTTTCACCTGCCAACAGTGTGGAAAGAGTTTCACTCAAAAAGCAAGCCTTAAAAAACACATCAGAATTCATACTGGAGAGAAGCCTTACACATGCTCTCAGTGTGAAAGAAGTTTTACACACAAACAGCATCTCGATGAACACATGAGAATTCATTCTGGAGAAAAGCCTTACACCTGCAATCTGTGTGGAAACGGCTTCATCCGATGATGAAAATTCACAGTGTAGAGAAACCTTTCATATGTTCTCAGTGTCCAAGGAGTTTTAAAACAAAAATATAACCTTAATGTCCACATAAGAATTCATACAGGAAATAAACCTTTCAGCTGCCAACAATGTGGAAAGAGTTTCACTGAAAAATGAAACCTTGGAAAACACATTCACAAGATTCACACTGGAGAGAAGCCGTTTATATGTGATCAGAGTTTCGAACGTAAAGTAGCTCTTTAACATGAACAATCACACCGGTGTGATTAGAGCATTCAGTCATGTGATTAACTGGTAAATTCAAGTATACTTTTGCTTTGGCTGGTGCTGAGATAGACATGCTTGTGTAACAGGTTAAAATGTGCTTCCACTTACTATACTAATTTTTGTGTATGGCCCTTTAATCACACTCTACCTGCACTCTCCACCCAGATCTTGACATATAATGAACTGGTTCCAGTAGGGTCATTTAGATGAGCTGAGAGAGTGAATGGCTGTGCTGAGTGAGTGCTCCATGAGAAAAATATATTGTATTAATTGTATAAGCATTTCATGGATTAATATTGACATGTTAAGAAAGATATTGTATAATTTGTGTTCGTGCCACTGTTACATGTGTGGTAAAATCTAATTTGATGTTCACCTTCATTATAGAATATGCAGATGTGATTGTCGAAACTGTTGAATGTGTTGTCGACAGAATAAATGTCTACACAAAAGCAACACTGGTGTCCACTGCAGTTTCTACACAACATAATGCAGAGGCAATCCTCTTACACTTGTCATGTGTTTGAATACAAATAAAGTGTTAAAATGTGCCTTAAAGGAGAAGTCCACTTCCAGAACAACAATTCACAAATAATTCACTCACCCCCTTGTCATCCAACATGTTCATGTCTTTCTGTCTTCAGTCGTAAAGAAATTGTGGTTTTTGAGGAAAGCATTTCAGGATTTTTCTTCATATAATGGATTTCAATTGTGCCTCCGATTTTGAACTTAAAAAATTAAGTTTAAATGCAGCTTCAAAGGGCTCTAAATGATCCCAGCTGAGGAAGAAGTGTCTTACCTAGCGAAACGATTGGTAATTTTTTTTCGGAAAATAAAAATGTTTATACTTTTTAAGCACAAAAGCTTGTGTCGCACAGGTTCTGGCATGCACGTTCACGACGCTACATATATTGAATCACGTCGAAAGGTCACGCGGAACTACAGACCCAGTGTGTACAAAGCGGACACGGAAAGACTAAGGAAGTGCAAGTAATTCAAACGCTGTTTACAAACAAAAAGGTACAACGTGTCGGACAATTCTGAAGTTGTAGGAGAAAATAAGATGGAGTTTTTCGCCATACTCTACCTTTTTGAGCTGGAGTACACAGATGATGAACTTAGACATGATTCGTAGTAGTGATGGGAAGTTCGGATCATTTTATCGACTCGGACCTTTGAGTCTCGTTCAGCAAAATGAACGAATCTTTTTTGGAGTTATTTCGTTAATTCCATTCATTTTAGCAAAATATAATTAAAATATTACGTGTTACTTCTCTAACAAATCTGCTTACACAAACGTTGATCACACTAAAAACAAGACAAAACTATAATGCTATAAGAGACAGAAAAGATTAATTAATTGTTTACCTGGGCCTTGAGTCTATGATTAGCTCACCTCACCTCTTATCTGACAAGTTTTCGGGTTTGAGTCTTTCGTTCATGACGTGACAGCCCCATAAGATGAACGGACGACTTGAAAACCCGAAGACTCGAAATAGGTGAATTAATTCCAGTACAGAACTTAATAGGATGTTGAACATGCGTGACTGAACGAATCACTCCCCGAGATGACTCGTTCTTCCCGAGTCATATTAAAGATTTGTTTAAAATGAACAAATCGTTCAAGAACGACCCATCACTAATTCGTAGCATCGTGAATGCGCATCCCAGAGCCTGTGCTATATGTGCTTTTATGCTTAAAAAATATACAAATTTTTATTTTTCCAAAAAAATGACTGATCGTTTCGCTAGATAAGACCCTTCTTCCTCGGCTGGGATTGTTTAGAGCCCTTTGAAGCTGCATTTAAACTACATTTCGGAAGTTCAAATTCGGGGGCACAATTGAAGTCCATTATATAGAAGAAAAATCCTGAAATGCTTTCCTCAAAAACCATAATTTCTTTATGACTGAAGGCATAAAGACATGAACATCTTGGATGACAAGTGGGTGAGTAAATTCTTTGTAAATTGTTGTTCTGGAAGTGGACTTCTCCTTTAAAATGTTAAGTTAAATTTAGAAACTGTACAAAAAATTGCAACTTTTTAAGTTGTCACAACTTGCAGTATATATATATATATATATATATAGCTTAGTTTTTTATGTATTTTAAAATGAATATATTTTAATGACTCCATATTTATTGAACAAAAATAAACTTTTATATTTGACTTTTTTTTTACAAATTGAAAAAAAATATTGGTATCAATCTTTTTGTCAGTTTGTTTTCTTTCAATTAAAACTATTTTAATTAAAAACTATTTTTTATTTATTTTTGAAACTGACTGAAAGTAGATATAAATCAACTTTTTCAAACTCATCGACTTGGAAATGTGATAACACGTCATGGCCATGAGATCGTTTGTTGAGGTAACAACATCCTTTTCTTAGCCACAACCTCTTATGATGAGGGAACAACATCTGGTTCTTGTGACCACAAGTTTTATGTTAAAAGAACCGACCATCTTTACGCATGTTTCGCATTGAATGGGCTCTTCATTTTACCTTAGTAATAACTTACAGTGTATGTTAAATTTCCCAAATTTATCTGCTTTTTGCCCAAGTCACCTGATTGTAACAGGACCGAAGTTTACAGGACTTTATTCATGATCTGATAAGCCAAGGGACAGCATGATATTTTGAATTTGGGTTGTGTGTTTAAGGGAACACAACACTGAGTAGGAAAACTTAGCTAAATATAATAATATATTTAATAATATATTGTGAATTAATGTTTGCGAATTAATAGGAATTAAAAATAGGAAGCCCAATATCAGTTTACACACAGGCTTATCGTCGTGTTATTTGCAGTGAGTGACTTACTATCTAATGTTAACAAGCCATGCCACAGTATTAAACAAGCTAATTTAGGTAACCTTATAATTGCTCAAAGAAAAATACATTGAATATCATAATTTTTTGTCATTAAATCAACATCATCTGTATTGAAGAGAGAAAAAAAAACAGTTAATCCAATGTTTAAAGCTCCCACGATAGTTGATTGACATGAGCGTTTTACCTCGGATCAGCTGTCACAGTCCGACCTCCACTGTTTCGACATCTGAGCCGCTGAAGATGCGGTGGATTACGTTTGTTTGTGAAGGGAATGCGGCTCCTGATCTACATAAATGCGTCTGTTCATGCAAATCATTCGTGATCAAGCTTCACTTACAGCAGAAGTGAGTGTAAGGGTTTTTTTTATGAATCTTTGTGATCACCTTTCCTAATAATGTGCTAGTTAGCAAGTTTAGTGGCTAAATGTGGCTAAAGTAAACAGGCTTGTCACTCCACAGAGAGAAGAGAGGTTGTGTGAAAAAGTTCATTTTGTTGTTTGTAACTTATTTCAGAAACTCAAACTTTCATATATTCTAAAGTAAAACATTTCAAACGTTTTTTTTTTTTTTTTTTTTTTTTTTTTAATTTTGATGATTAGAGCTTACAACTCATGAAAGCCAAAAATCCAGTATCTCAAAATATTAGAATATTTACATTTGAGTTTCATTAAATGTCCATCCCTACAGTATAAATTCCGGGGATCTCTTGTTCTTTGAAGCCACACTAATGGGGAAGACTGCTGACTTGGCAATGGTTCAGAAGACAATCACTGACACCCTCCACAAAGAGAGTAATTCACAGAAGGTCATTACTGAATGGGGTGGCTGTTTACAGAGTGCTGTATCAAAGCATATTAAATGCAGTGTTGACTGGAAGGAAGAAATTAGGTAGGCAAAGGTGAACAAGTAACAGAGATGACCGCAAGCTTGAGAATACTGTCAAGCAAAGCCGATTCAAACACAAGGAGTGGACTGAAGCTGGAGTCAACGCATCAAGAGTCACCACGCTCAGATGTCTTCAGGAAAAAGGCTACCAAGCCACTTCTGAAAAGGAAACAACGTCAGGAGCATCTTACCTGGGCTAAGGAGAAAAAGAATTGGACTGTTGCTCTGGTCCAAAGTCCTCTTTTCATATAAAAATCAATTTTGCATTTCATGTTGAAATCATGGTCCCAGAGTCTGGAGGAAGACTGGAGAGGCACAGAATCCAAGCTGCTTGAAGTCCAGTGTGAAATTTCTTAAGTCAGTGATGATTTGGGTGTCGTGACGTCTGCTGGTGTTGGTCCACTGTGTTTTATCAAGTGCAAAGTCAATGCAGCTGTCTACCAGGAGATTTTAGAGCACTTTATGCTTCCATTTGCTGACAAGCTTTATGCTGATTTCCTTTTCCAGCAGGACTTTAGCACCTGCCCACAGTGCAAAAAACACTTCCAAGTGGTTTGCTGACCATGATATTACTGTGCTTTATTGGCCAGCCAACATGCCTGAACTAAACCCCATTGAGAATCTATGGGATATTTTCAAGGGAACGATGAGAAACAGTCGATCCAACAATATACAGACAATCTAAAGGTTCAGTAGTGCCTCAGCAGGCTGATTGCTTACTTGTCACACTTTACTGATGCTGTAATTTGTGCTAGGAGCAAGTCATTTGCTGTAATATGTGCTCCCGACCAAGTATTGAGTGCATTAATGAACATACTTTAAAAAAACCTTCTTGCAAATTCGTTTTTTGATTGTTTTTAATATTCTAATATTTTGAGATACTGGATTTTTGACTTTCATGAGCTGTAAGCTCTAACCATCAAAATTAAAGCAAAAAAAAAAAAAAAAACTTTAGAAATATTTTACTTTACATGTAATGAATCTAGAATATATGAAAGTTTCCATTTTTAAAATGTTACAATAAAAAAAATGAACTTTTTCATGATATTTTAATTTTTTGAGATGCACCTGTGTGTGTGTATATATATATATATATATATATATATATATATATATATATATATATATAACAACATCTTAAAGCTTCATGATAAAATGCTAGAGAAAATAACAAATTTGTTAAAATAAGTGATTTTTTTAGTATATTAAATAATTAATCATTAATGTACAAATGATTAGTTAATCATTAACAAACACTTTTAAATGTTATACCTGATCATTATAATAAAATGTTACTAGAAATTTGATCAAAAGTCTTTAGTCACAACCAAAACTAAACTATGCCAATCATGAGCTGTTTTTTCCAGAGTTGGCAACCTTGCTGACAAAACTGCTGAAAGTGAAAGCAGATTATTGTACATGTAGTGTTTCCACTTGACTGTAAGTTGTCGTTTTTTGGTTGTTTTTTTTTTTCATTTTGAAAAACTGGTTATCAAACTTTCTTTATTGTTTGCTGTTGTGGGATTTGACATGAATGTAATGGGAAACCAAGGGCATTTTGAGAACTTGTCTAACAGCTGAACGTTTTGATCAAAACAAGTCTTCTGGTGTGGAGCACAAAAGGAGTTCCTTTTTAATGTAAGTAACCATAAAATACTAACTTAATCACAAAACACTCAAGAAATGTTATCAAATATGACAAAGGAATTACAAGATTGTCATGTTTCACTCTAATGTTCTGTAATTATGTTTTCAAACTTTTATATAAATGATACAATGTTTGTACTATTGATACAACCTACCCCATAATTTTTTAAAAGTTGTAATATGGTTGTATTTGACACTGTAAGTAATATAAAATGTAATAAATGTATTTCAGTCAACATATTTGACACTATAAAACTGGTAATCTTCTAAGGGAAATTTCATCTGCTTTAAAAAAAAAAAAAAAAAAAAAATCCTGTTTTGTTTTTTTTGTTTTTTTCTTTGGTATGTACATAAAAAAGGGTTTATGACTCGTATTACACTGACATGTAAATGAAGTGAGGACTACATCTCTTCTATTGAAAGGACTCTAATATAGCAGTATATATTTTATGCTGAACTTGACTTTATGTAAGCTCTACAGGCTCTTACCTAACCAGAGGAAACTGGTTTATTATTGTACAAGACAATGGCTGGAAACATGACCCCCCACCCCATCCTCAGCTCCTGGAAAAAAATACTCAAACGATTCAGCATACCAATGAGTGTTAATGTAATACTCAAACAAAATCAACTCAACATAACACAAGAACAACCATTATCATATAACAAAAACAATCTTTCTCAAAGAAAGAAAACAAAAATAAATAAATCCAGAGGCCAATCTAGTACGTCACACTCCAAAGCCAATGGCATTAACAAAAAGGATGACTAAATACTCCTACATAAATCAGATTCACATGAAAAAGGACATATTAGAAATAAAACAACATTGAATCAAACAGGGAGAGAGGAGCACCCCTCGCCCTCTTTTGGTTGTATAATGAAGTAATGGAACTCTTAAAAAAAAAAATAAATAAATAAAAAATTAATAAAAAGACAGCAAATTATATAACAATAATAGAATAAGATCCAAATAAATCCACACACAAAGAAGGGGCCCCTGATCTCATTTGGTTCTGTTTTCTTTTGCAACAAATAAATATGTTAAACAGCTGGAGAAAAAGACCAGAGTCATGTGTGCAATTAAAACATATACAGTTAAACGCACCCAGCATGTATGTAGAAAGTTATCGGAAAGAGAATGGGACAGAGAAATAGAAAGAATGTTTAGCTTTATAAAGGGAAAGAGAGAAAGAGAGATACTATTCAGGACTCGAGTCTCACCTATGACTCATGTAGCAAAAAGAAAAGTCCCAAGTGAAGAGCCAAAAAAATGAATAGACAAGAGCGAGTGTTTAAATTTTCTTTATCCCTATGTTTGACCATGTGACTTAACCCCAAATCTAAGAGATTCAAACTGACCAGTCAGATGATTGATTACGATCAGCACCTTCTGGAATGACAAATGACTCTAAAGAGGATGTTGTAACAGAAGTAAAATGTCTTTATTGGTTTTCAACCCTTCAGTTCCATTATTTATTTTTATTTAAATATTCTTTTTATTATGGTTTTTGCAAACACGAAAAACAAACAATAACAGACAGACATACCCTTCATATAACAACAATCTGTGCAATATGTAAAATTAAGCACAAAAATAAGACAAAAAAGGAGAATGACAAAACCAACATATCCTACAAGGAGTAATTATAATAGTTTTAAAAAATAAACTATTTGAATACATTAGTCTTTGTAGCTCAACAGAAAAGCAAAAACTGGTTCCAACATTTTGTCAAATTTTTCAGAGTTCCCAGAGATGGTGTATCTGATTCTTTCCAGATGTAAAGTAGAAGGAAGTCAAGTTAACCAGTCAAAAAAGAGAGGCCTAACATTTTTCTTCAACATACTTTTGTGCTAAGAGACTCAAGCAAATATGACCAACCAAAAATTGCCATCATTGGGTCGAAGAGTAAAACACAGTTATAAACCTTGACAAAGAACTGGAATATTTCTAGCCAAAAACTCTGAATTTGTACACAGAACCAGAAAAAATGTGCCAGGGTACCCTCGGCAACTTTACACTAATCACATATGGGGGAGATGGAAGGGTAGAATTTGCTAAGCTTTGTCTTAGAATAGTAAAGTCTGTGTAATACCTTGTACTGAAGTTGATGTCTTGAGTTTCTAGAACATACAGATGTACAAGATGTAATATAAGTCTCAGGTGTCAGCAACAGAATGACAGCGCTGTGGGTGGAAACGTGCAGATTAAGGGGTGGTAGTATTATAATTAGATACCCTTTCTACATCACAGGGGAGCAAAATCTAAGAGGTTCATTTTTTCACAAGCTTGCAGAGAAATGCTTACCAAAAATTTTTTTTTTACTGGTTCTTTCTTTCATGTTTTCTGGGTTGGTAGATCCACCGGGGACCTAATTATAGCACTTAAACACAGAAAAGGTGGTTTGTCTGGTTGATATGTCACCTTTAAATGATTACAGAAACACAACAGCTGGCACGTACTGATGTTTGTCATGTCCTGGGGTTTTCATTCTAAAAGTGTATGTACACACAAAACAGTTTTTGTGTGCGCACAAATGTTTTCAGATTTATAAAACCATGCATATGCCAGAACCTGCGCAAAAATCCCAGTCAGGGAAAGATTGTGCGTAAGTGCGTCTCCTCCCCAAAATCACCACATATGGAGCTTAAATTCGTCTGACTCAGCGCAATACTGAAAATATTTTAAAAATATGCAAATTTTACAGTTTTTGTAATGGAGTGAGGGAGACGTGAGGCGGGCGAATCTAAATGCAAGCTTTTATTGTAGCGTGACTGAGACATAGTGGAAAAACAGGCAGGGTTGGAACAATTGGCAGACAGGTACAGCGTAGACAAGACGTGGGGATAGTCCATGCAGCAGGCGAGGGTCGATGAACAGCGAACATAATCCAGGGGGCAAGGCAATGGGGTGTTCTGTTACACGAGGGAGAGGTCCACAAGGCAGGCGGTGAGACAGACGAAACGAGAAGACCAGGCTAGAAAGCTAAACTCAGGAAACCAGGAATAAAGGGAACTAGGGAAACTCACGTGAAACAACCATCCAAAACACCACAATACAACTTCAATACTTGGCGAGATACGAGGGGAAGTCCAAGGCTTTATATAGGGTCTCTGATTGGCTGCAGATGATCAGCACAAAGGCTGATGGGGAACGTAGTCCGGGGTGTGGGTCAACAGTCAGAGTAATGTTAATGTGCGAGGGCGACGTCTGGTGGTGAGCAGACCGAAGGTCACCGGCCAGATTCATGACAGTTTTCTTCATGTTGTATCCTTTAAATACAGTGGTATTTTTCATAATATTGTGGAGATGCCTTCACATGACATAAACACCTCTGTGCAGCTGCGGTTGTTTAGTAAGCTATTATCATTGGTCCTATTCAAACCGGACAATGGACCGCTCAACCACCAAATCTAGCATGTTCGGTATAATATCATAGTAAGTGCGCATCATTGAGCATTGTTCTGACTAAAAATATTTTCTCATAACATGAGAACTGCGGTTTAGTTTAAATATGAGTTGTGCACCTATAACACTACTCGCTGTCATTAAAACATAGCATGCCACAGGTAAAGTGATCGAGCTCATACACTACAAATGTCTAAGTTCATACATTTTTTGTTTAACTTCCCTGTAATGACTTAATGTAATTTCAGTGCTTATCTCCATTAATGAGAGTGGAATATTATTTAATGTAAATGCATATCGCAATTAAAACTTTTAAAATTGCTTACTTCATTACTTTTCTCACCCCAGAAGATTTTGTACACATGGTATAGAACGTTTATACGATTCGTACATATTTACCCAAGTTTATTTTTTTTTTAAATCCCAATATGTGCGTGGAAAATTGCGTATGCATGCTTCATGCCCATTTTGTGTGTACGCAGCGTTTATAAATGAGACCCAAGTTACTTTCAAAAGATGACTTGCTCTATTTTAATCGCTACCATAGACATCAGTGTTTATATCCTAACTATAAACTTTCATTTTCTCTCAGCATCTGAGCGGATAAAGACACAGTGGATTATGTTTGTTTGTGAAGGGAATGTGCCTCCTGATCTGCCTAAATGCATCTATGGTCATGTGAATCGTTCATGATCCAGCTTTACTTATAGCAGAAGTGAGTATAAGGATTTTTTTATGAATCTTTGCAAACACCTTTCCTAATAACGTCCTAGTTAGGAAGTTTTGAGGCTAAAGTATACAGAACGTCTAGTCACCCCATGGAAGAGAGGGGCGGAGTGAGCAGAGCTTATTAGCATTTAAAGGAACATGCAATAAAATGGGTTGCTGATATTGACAAGCTAAAAAGGGTGTATTTTACACTACCAACGAAAATTTTTAACCAAAGCATGTAATAGACTTAAGAATTAAGAATTATATCAACTGGTGGAAAAAGGGCATCCGACAACCCCATTAAGTAGGGTGACTGTTGGACACATCCCAAATGGTGTCTTGAACAATTAGACATTGTCTTAGCTCATGGTGTTGCTATGTTTCTCCTCCCAGTACATCAATTTATCTTATTAGTCACTTGGTCTGAATTTTCCCGCTCTTGCAGAGTATAATTTAAATATGACTTCTATAACAAGAATATAATATGTTTTACAAAGAATTGACTGATAGAATTGTTTTAAGGAGAAATTTTCAAACACACACACACACAAAAAAAACACTAATATAAGCATATAAACTATTTAACATTATTGAAAAAAATATTAACAGTGAGTGATTAAAACATGATTGTCAAATGTGTGGTTTACATACATGATATTGAGTTATGCAACGTTATGAGTTATGAACGGATAATCATTTAGCATCAATTTGGTGTATCTACATGTGTAAAAGATAGTCTCTGTCATTCTGTGAATGTGAGGACGTGTTCCTTGAGAAACAAAAAGTCAAAAGGTCTCTGTCGTAGGTGGGGGAAGTCAATCTGAGGAATTCTTTAACTAGTAGTTATCCTCGTAGCTTATTTTTGATTGTCATGATGTGTTGTCTCTTTGACTATTAATGTTGGTTACTTGCCTCAAATTTGACAGTCCCCTGTCACGAATCTGGTCGGTGTCCCATTGTCCGCTCACCACCAGATGTCACTCTCACCTCACCTACACACTCTGACTGTTGCACCACACTCCGGACTGCATCTCCCATCCTCCACCGCGCTGATTGCGTCAGCCCCCGTGACCAATCAGGCATTCTATAAAACCCCCGGTCCTTCACAGTGCTCTTCACGGATTGTTAGATTGTATTGTATTGTTAGCGTTTCCTAGTTTCCTGTTCCGAGTTCCTAGTCCCCAGTGTTTTGTCTTTCCCGCCTGGTTTTCTCGTTTCCTCTGTCTAGCGACCCTGCCTTTTGGACTTTCGCTCTGGTTTATTGGATTATTCTCTACGTCTTGCCTGTGATCTACCTGTTTGCTCCTGTTTCGACCCTGCCTGTACGACCATGTCTTTGTCTCATTCTGTTAATAAAAGCTCGCATATGGATCCGCTCGCCTCTCGTCTCGTTCATCCCGTTACAGTCCCCTTCCTGAGCTGGAATTATCAAGTGTTCTTTTGTTTTAATGCTGCAAGCTGTTCAAAGCTGCTATTTAGTTAGACTGACTTCAGACTTGTGGCAATAGCGTATCTGACTTACAATCATCCATGTTGCTGGGCCTTCTTTTTTTTTTTTATGACACCTTTCTGATCTAATCTTAAATTGTCTGATTCACTTTGATATCCTACAGTATGCACTTAATTGCAATCAAGTGGCTTGCTGTCAGATGGTATAGACCTTCAAGGGTGTTACATTACTGTACATATTCTACACAAAGAATGTTTTTTTAACAACTGTTTTTCTATTGGAGATACTCTAGTGAAAAATAAATATGCTAAAATGTATTTAAAATACATGTATTTCATACATAAAAATATTTACATCTTATATACTTATTACAAACACCCTGCAATTGTACTTTTAGTACACTAAACTGGTATATTTAAAGTCTGCTAAATTGGAACAATTAAGGTTTTACTTAATGCACTTTAATTGTGCAGAAGTAGTACTGAAGTCCAACTAAAGATATACTTAAATATCAGCTGAAAGGCGAAATATTCCAAGGCACTCGTGTAGAAAAAAAGCCTTTAGTGGACTGAGCTAAATCATTAAAACAATTAAAAGTGTAGATCTACAAGACAGTACTCATGTGTTGAATAAGATTAATGAGATAAAAAAATGTGGGTGAATCACTGTTGGTAACTATGGACATTGAATTGTTGTATAGTAACATTGATCATGCAGAGGGAATTGAGGCCGTAAAACATTGTTTGAGCGATAGATCTCCTGAAAGTTTGCCACCTTCTTCTTTCATTGTAGAACTGATTGAGTGGACTCTTAAGAACAATGTGTTTTTGTCTCAAGATGTTTTTTATAAACAAGTAAAAGGTACAGCTATGGGTGCTTGTTTTGCTTCTAATTATGCTAACCTATTTCTGGGACTGTGGGAAGAAAGATACATTTTTTCAACTCATTACTTTTTGGATAAAATTGTTCTCTGGGGTAGATACACCGATGATGTCTTGTTGATTTGGTCTGGTTCCGAATCTGAATTACACTTGTTTCATGAATATTAATGGTACAAATTGTAATTTGAAGTACTCTGGAGTACTCTGGGTCGGAAACTAATTTTTAAAAATAATTAAAGATAATTGCATACCTCGATTTTTAGGAAAATAACCGATCGAAATACCATTCCTAGCGCTAACAGTTTTCTCCCGTCACAGTATCTGTACTTTTACTCAAGTACTTGATTTGTGTACTTAGTCCACCACTGTTATTAACTTCATGAGAGTTGTTGCTTGGATATATATAAAAGGCTACATATTTTTAGATGGATTTTTCCAAACAGGCTATTGTGAGACTAAAATCTGTATTTAGAGTAAAATATTGGTTGAAATATGAAATATCTCCTTACAGGCCACGTTAATTGTGGTACAAGGCATGTATATAAACTATGCTATATGTAAATATAATAATAAACTATGATATCCCTTCTGAAAATTAAAGTTGGTTTTACTATAGTAAAAGTGTGGTAACCATGTTTTTTTTTTGCAGGTTACCATTTCTATAATGGCAGCTTTACTACAAATACCATGTTATTTATTCATTTATATTATATTTTGATACATTTACATAGTTGAATCACAATAAAGCTCACCTGAACTTAAACTAGTTTGATTATTGTAGCCTACTAGCTTGTCTATGTGTAGTTTTATACTTATAGCCTGCAGTGGAGAGAAATATAGTATAAAGTATGTGTCAACATATATAGCAGAATGACAATAAATCTTTGGTACACAGTTGTCGCTATCCACAATACATTTGTATTTTTGTATTACAATATATTGTGACATGATAGATTGTTATTATACCCCTTCATCCAACAGAGGATAAAAAGTACGGAGAATAGATCAGTTTTTATAGAGAAAGACTGCATAGTTAAAGGTTTAGCCATGTCACTACTGATTTCTGAACTAATCAATCATGTTAACAACTTTACAGCACTTACTGTGAATTTCACTGACTTTGTAGCATAGGGTCGCTTTATGAAAACGGTTTATCTCAATGGTTAATTATAGACATAATAAGTCAGAAACTCACCTGCTCCACACTCACGTTGGTCTGCTGTATTCCCTGAAAAGGTTAACGGGTATTTTGGGTCTCAGTAAGACTAGCGTAAATTGACCGACAGCACCATCTGCTGTTTTTGGGAAAGGAAGTTGCTCAGTTGCATTTGTGAGAAAATCTGCCTGCACGCATTTGTGAGAAAATCAAGCCAAGTTTCCTCAGAAGAAGGCAACTGAGTCTCACAGTTGTAATACACAATACTTATGTGACCCCGGACCACAAAACCAGTCTTAAGTCGCAGGGTTATATTTGTAGCAATAGCCAAAAATACATTGTATGGGTCAAAATGATTGATTTTTCTTTTATGCCAAAAATCATTAGGAAATTAAGTAAAGATCATGTTCCATGGAGATATTTTGTAAAATTCCTACTGTAAATGTATCAAAACTTAATTTTTGATTAGTAATATGCATTATTAAGAACTTCATTTGGACAACTTTAAAGGCGATTTTCTCAATATTTTGATTTTTTGGCACCCTCAGATTCCACATATTCAGTTGTATCTCTGCCAAATATTGTCCTATTCTAACAAACCATACATCAATGGAAAGCTTATTTATTCAGATTTCAGATGTTGTTTAAATCTCAATTTCAAAAAATTGACCCTTATGTCCATACCACTGCATTTTCTGTCAAATAGAGTTTTGTATCTGCGAAATCACTTTGCGTTTGTTTGAAAGTTCAGTTTTTCCTTACAAAGCAGATTGTGTTTAATTGCAAAATGCTGGATTTGTCTGATGAATATCGGCACACAATTCACTCCATATTTTTACATTATTATTTTGCTCTTTTTTCATCTATTGTACTGTAATTCCACGCCAGCAGAGGGAGCCCTCACCCATTGACTCTCTGTTACCGCTCCCTCTGCTGCTTCTCTGGTTACTTCCTGTTTGGTGGCCATTTAAGGAGGCCAATCCACCTTATTTTTCCCATAAGAGTGGGTGGAGCCATTTGTAATTTTTTTGTGTCTGGCTTCCGGTCTCATCCATTTCCAGCTATTTTTAGCTGCACAAAAAGCTGGTTTTGCTGCTTGATATTGCAGATTGGTGTGTCTTACCATATTATTTTAATGTATTATCTTAATTATGAACACACTGGTTTGTAGCGCAAACTGTTTTACAGTTTACTGCACTTCAGTATTCTTCTCGTTATTTCCCTATGACGGATTATAAACCGGACGTCTAACACATTACCAGAAAACAGCTTACTTCCGCATTGAAAAATAAGGTGGATACCAAACAGGCCCTGCAAAGTATTGTTTTGCCTGTGCGGACTCTACCAAGCATTTTCTCTGTTTTCATTGCCTTGTTTTGTTATTTCCCACGGTTTTGTTTCTTACCATTGTTTTGCCTTGGTTTTGCCATACTTTTGCCTAGCTTCACTGCCATAGTTTTTGCCTAGTTTCATAGCCTTGTTTATTTGTTACTTTTGGACTGCTCACTTGGACTTTGAGCTTCTGTTTATTCCTGTTTATTTTGGATCTTGCTTTTGTCTTGCCTACGTGTTACTGTTTGTTTGGAGATCGACCCTGCCTGTCTTGACTACGCTGTGTTAAATAAAGCTCGCATCTGGATCTTACACGCTTCCCTGGAGTCTCGTTACATGTGCTGAACCCATATAAATAAAAGTATTAAACCAACTGCAAAATAATATATCTGTATATAATATATCTGTACATTTAATAATCAGGACAAATAAGTCATTTATAAGGTTTGATACCTTTGATAATGGTGCCAGAGTTTAATGACTTCAAGTCTGTCATATATATTTAAGAAATAAAAATGTATGATATTAGTACCATATATAAAAATAATAAAGGTATAATAAAGGAGTTATACTTAATATAAGTGGGTTCAGTATACAGTATAGTTCAGTATATGAAACATCAAAAATATTGATTTAGTACCATATATAAAAATAATAATAGCATAATCAAAAAATAACATGCTTTGTGCATTATAGGAAATAATATTATGAATATTTTGCAGTTTGTTTGATGTCTTTAAGTGAGTTCAGTATGTAAAACATATAGATTATATGTACAAAAAAACATGTATAAAAAAAATATTGATTCAGTATCATATATAAAAGCCTTGTACATTATAGGGAATAATATTCTGAATATTTTACAATTTGTTTGATACCTTTAGATTAAATGTTTTTGTTGTTTAATGGATTTATATTATTGCATACATTAAAAGTTGTAAAATTATTATAGAACGCATAAAAGGCTAATTCCAAAAAACAAAGCCTTGTGCAATAACAGGGATGTTTTTCTGAACATTTTAGTATTAGTTTTATAGTATGTCATGTAGTTAAATTATTTGATTAATTTATATGATTAATTTATATTTATATATATATATATATATATATATATATATATATATATATATATATATATATATATATATATGCTCGCTGCTACTCTCGTTGATCGCCGTCTGTAGCCGTAGTTCTTGTGGAACACACCTATCGTTTACCATCCCGCGGGATTTCCGTGGGATACCCGAAAAAATGTCAGCCTCTAGAAAACAGATTCTTTTACATGCAACGCTTACATCTGCTTGTAAGATTTTCTGTAAAAACTGTCATTTTTATTTTCCTATATGGGAATTGACAAGTATGGGAAAACGGACATTTTGAGAACTTGTCTAATAGCCTAACATTTTGATCAGAGCAAGTCTTTAGCTGTGGAGCACAGAGGCACTTGTTAATGTAAGTAAGCATAAACTACTGACTTAACCCTTTCACTGGTGAGTTTAAAATATTCTATCTGACCCCCCAGAGTGAGTTTTTTTAGGCGACCGTTATTTTAGAACGTTCGCTTTATTGTTTCTATGGCGATGCGTTATGATTGTCACGTGACACACCGCAGCCACTATAGCGCTGTATGACAGATGTATCGCTTTTATTTCATTTTTCCTTTTTTTATTTAAAATATTCACACACTTGCTTACAGTGTCTTCAACTATCTGATATTCCGATTCACAAATACGTGTAAGTGAGTGTATTTTGCCGTTTTAAAACCTTTATAAATGATGTGGATCGTGATCTATAACGTCAGATGGGCGCCGCCATGTTTGTTCGCGCTGCCGTTCAGAGAGTCCTGTCAGCTTGATTTACAGCACGTAAATTTGCCAGTTTCTCCCGAAATACATTCACGTAAGTGGCTGGTGAACTGGGAAAGGAATGGAGTGAATTATATCGTTACTTACACTATGTGTATCTGATATAAATCAAACACGTCGGCAAATTATACTTGAATGGATTGTTATTGCTGCTTCCATAGACATCCGTGTGTTATTTACAAACTCTAAATGTATTGTTTTACTAGTACTTATGTGTATTTAAATGTCTGAAATAAACGTTACGTGGTTGAAAACACTGCATAATTGTGATTATATGACAAGCGTAGCACGCGTCTCTTTCTGGCTCAGCACCAGCCAACGCGCGAAATCGCAGTTTGAATCTGGCAGTTGCGTGACGTCAACAAACCTTCTAAATCCCATATGTGGGACCGTACTCCCAGGGGCACAGAACATAGAATCCCATATGTGTGACCGTACCGCTCAAAGGGTTAATCATGAAGCACTCAAGAAACATGATTAAATATGACAAACAGAGATTGCAATATTGTAATGTGTGTTATTGTTACGTCCCAGTGGGTGCCGGACCTGTTTTGTACTGGCTTTCTATCTCACCTTTGTATTTTTTGTGCAATCTTGAGGTAGAATGTTTATTTGTTTTTATCTCTTGAAATCTGATTCCAGAAGACTTCAATAACATTGTGTATTTCATAAAAAATTACAATATAAACCATGATTCAGTTTTAGACTATAACACTGAATTTTCAGTAGTTGATGACACTGTAACATTGTGATTTTTCTATTTACTAAAAAAACAAAGCTAAAAGCCATCAAACATCTCCGGTTACTGTCGTAACCTTGGTTCCCTGAAAAACGGGAACGAGACATTGCGTCAGAAGCTGACGCATTTGGGGACTCCCTTCCTTCCTAACCTACCTGAAATCTTATTGCACAACGCCAGTGAAGTTGCAACTCTTCGCTGGCCAATGCCAGTCAAGACGGCAATTATGGATGGGGCCTTTACCGCTATATAATGCGCTGTCTTGGCGGCATAAACTCAAAATCTTCCGACTGAACAGACAGTACAGCAGATCTGAGCGGAGAACAAACAGTTGCTCAGGCTGACGAAAGTGAGCCGAGCGGTCAACGTAAGCGCGTAAAGCCCGCACTGGGCACAGCGCACGATGAGGAGTGGCGTCTGATGCTGCCAGCTCCAGAGTGAAAGCAGGGAGCGTTATCACCTGCGCCCTGAATGGCATCGATAATGATTTAGGCACATAGCCCGATCTTGGCTTGAGTGTGACGTTGCAATCACCCGGTCCAAACTGCATGCAGTCAGCATTCACAGAGAGTGCATGCAAATCTCC
Organism: Cirrhinus mrigala; assembly: GCA_036247105.1. Taxonomy (NCBI): domain Eukaryota; kingdom Metazoa; phylum Chordata; class Actinopteri; order Cypriniformes; family Cyprinidae; genus Cirrhinus; species Cirrhinus mrigala. The sequence goes on along the minus strand of JAMKFB010000260.1, from coordinate 421,827 downwards.
TGTGACCGAAGCCAGAGCGAGCAGCAGTGTTGCTTTAAATGACAGCTCCTTCAGACCAACAGACTTGAAGCGGCTCGAAGAGGGGGTGTGCCAACGCCTTCAGCACTAGAGCCAGATCCCAGGGTGGCACGGTGGGAGGACGAGGGGGAACAAATCCACCTCCGCCTTCCCAAACTGATCCCAGATCAGTTCCACCATCCTGGGGTTCAGTCTCCATTCCCCGTGAGGGATTCCACTCCTCGACAGCATATCTGTCCCAGCCTGGGACATGTGCTGCCCGGATGGAAAGCAGGTGACAATCGGCCCACAGCAAAAGGCGTGCTGCCTGCTTGTGAAGGGCTCTCGAGTGAACCCCGCCTTGGCGGTTTATATACACGACACCACTGACATGTTGTCAATACGAATCAGCACATGGTGACCTTGGACCCGCGTGATGAAGCTCTGAAGGGCTAAGAAGACCGCTCTCAGCTCGAGGGGATTTATGTGCCATGTTCTCTCCGACTCTGTCCAGTGGCCTGAGGCTGGTACTCCGTCGCAATGAGCTCCCCAGGCCGCAGTCGACGGGTCCGTTGTGACAACTTTCTGCCATGTGACCAGACCCAGCTGGACACCACGGTGGTACAGATCGGGATCCCGCCATGGCTCCAGTGCGCTCAGGCACTTGTGAGTGACCACAATGCAAGCACGGCCCGTTCTCCAAGCCCTCTTTGGAACCCACGTTCTTAACCATATCTGAAGGGGGTGCATATAGAGCAGACCGAGGTGGCACACCGTAGCGGCTGCCGCCATCCGGCCTAAGAGCCTCTGATATTCTTTCAGCGCTACGGGCCGTCCCAGGCTGAAAGCATCCAGAGCTGACAATTAAAAAATCTCGAATACGCTCGTGACACAGACGCGCTCTCATCGAGACAGAGTCCAGATGCACCCCCAGATATGTAATCGACTGGCTGGGGCATAACGCGCTCTTCTGTACGTTCACGCAGAGGCCCAGACTATCTAGGTGACGCAACAGAACGCGTTTGTGGCTGTTGAGCACATCCTCTGAATGGGCCAAAATCAGCCAGTCATCCAAATAGTTAAAAACGCGCATCCCCCTTGCTCTCAGAGAGGAAAGCGCGGCGTCCACACACTTTGTAAACGTGCGTGGCGCCAGGGATAGACTGAAAGGCATGACCGTGAATTGATATGCTGTGCCTTCGAATGCAAATCTCGATATGTGTTACCTGTGTCAGGGGCGATCTGGATATTAAAGTAAGCGTCCTTCAAGTCCACTGAAACGAATCAGTCTCTGGGTCGGATCTGCCCGAGAATCTGTTTCAGTGTTGTCATTTTGAAAGCGTGTTTGTATAATGCATGGTTGATTGGTCTCAAGTCCAAGATCAGACGGAGACCTCCACCTTTCTTCGGAACGACAAAGTAGTGGCTGTTGAAACCGCTCTCTCTCTCGCTGGGCGGGACCGCTTCTATCGCGCGTTTTGCAAGGAGATTGAGAACTTCTTGCCTCAGCACCGGCGCGCTGGATGCCGGAACCGTAGACATGACCATACCATTGAACCGGGGTGGTCTGCGATGAAACTGAAGCGTGTAGCCATTCTCTATTACGTTCTGTATCCATTCCGAAATGCCCGTAATTAAAACGCCACGCTCTGGTGAAATGACTCACAGGACGGGGCGCCCCGCCCTCTGTATTCTGAGCAACGGCGCCTTATGTCGAGGACGTGTTCAGTGAATTCACTGGGCAAACGGGAGCGCTGTGTGACAGCGAGGGTTGCGTGAATGTGTGTGTGACACCGCCATGTTCACCCTGGGTGGCTGCGTGCGAGCAACCAAAATCATAGGAGGAGGAGAAAAAGGCTCTTTTTGTGAGGGTGTTACAGACTTCATTACATTCTGAACAGACACAACAAAGACATTCTCGTAGTCGCCCGCAACCGCCAAGGGGACCTCGTGAAAATGTCTTGTACGCTTCACAGCGGGCCTGCCGCTCAGCATTCTCCTCCTCTGACCCACCTCATCAGGAACGTGGCTTTTGATCTGACGGGGGCGTGCTTCTTAGGAACTTCTTGCTGGCCGTCCTTCTTAGGAACGTGTTGGATCTTCGGTGCCCTCTGCCACGCTGGTTTGGTGCGAGCAGCCGGTTCCGGGTCTGGTGCCAAAGAAATGGAAGCAGAGGGAGGGCACTTCGAAGGGCGGTTCGAAGCAGACGAAGATCTACTTCGTGGTGGAGGCTGTGCTGCAGCCCGGTGCAGCAGGAAGTGGCTCATTGCTCTGGAGCGTTTCTGTGCCTCAGAGAAGCGCTCTGCAATAGTCTCCACGGCATCACCAAAGAGGTCGGAGGGAGATACGGGGGGATTGAGCAGCGCCCTTCTGTCCGCGTCCTTGAGCTCAGTCAGAGTGAGCCACAGATGACGGTGGAGCACCACCATATAGCCCATGCTCCATCCGATCGCCTGGGCCGTCTTCTTAGTGGCTTTTAAAGCGAAATCCGCCGGCGTGCGCAGATCTTTAAACACCTCGGGATCCTCTTTACCCTCGTCTAGGGATTCCAGGAGCTGAGCCTGAAAAACTTGGAGCACTGCCATTGTGTGGAGCACGGAGACCGCCTCCCCCGAGGCGCCATACGTCTTGTCTGCAATATGAGCAGTCAGACGGCATGGTCTCGATGGCAGCGTAGCGCCCGACTTCAATGAGGCAGGCGGCGGTGGGACACTGTCGGGAGAAGTCTCCAAGGGCGACGTTTCTTCTGGACTTAAGTGCCCGCACTGAGAACTCCGATGAGCGAAACCCAGGCATAGGATGCAGAACTCGTGTGTGTCCAGAGCCTCGATAGGCCTGGAACAAAGCGTGCAAATCTTGGACATGCTGGAACGGCAAGAGGGAAACCTGTCTTCTTGCATCTTCTCCACAGCTGTCTTCGAGTAGGAAATTGCTTGAAAGAGGAAGATTCTGAGTTTATGCCGCCAAGACAGTGCATTATATTATAAGATTAGGAAGGTTAGGAATAGGTTAGGAAGGAAGGGAGTCCCCAAATGCGTCAGCTTCTGACGCAATGTCGAGTGAACCGTTCTTGATAGGGAATCCTCTTTTAGATGTTTTGCATATATTTTAGACTCATTTTGAAGCTTACATGTAACATGAACAAGGGCTATATGAGCTTACAAAGCTTATTCATAACCTTAGTTGAATACAGTTTGCATATGCATATTCCCATCTGATACTTCAACATACAAGAAAATATGATTAACACACTGTAAATGTCACATTACATTTGTTAAAATCATATATTTAAAGGGTTATAGAATGATTTAGAACAATATAAGGCTGTTTAATTACTGTATTTTTTGTGATTGTTTGTCACTTGTTTAACAGACATCTTTGGTGGAGATCAAACTGTTCAGATCCATCATGGATGAAACACAAACATCTGAAGATGAAGTTTTTTTTCCAGGATGCAGGTACTTTGTAACACATTACATATCATTTTATGTAAAAAAAAATGTATTTTGTGTATGGTTTTTAAAGTATAATATTTATTGAAAACAATGAGACCATAAAGGCTCCAAAAGTCATTTCATATATTGAGATTCTCATAATAAAGGATTAAATCTGTTGTGTTTTAGTTCAGATCATCAGAAGAGATCAGAAGCAGAGCCCAGGTGTGTGTCTATGAAGAGTGAAAAGTCTATGGACTGTCCGGAAAACTTTAACAGTGCAGAATCACAGTCTGGTCTCAGGTACAACATTAATATGATTATAGCATGATATTATATATTATCATATCACAGTATAGTTCACAATTTTTGTATAAACACAGTGTATGAAATAATTATAAAGTGTTCTTTAAAATGAATTTGATAACATAACTGATTTGTTGCTACAGTCATTTAAATGACTAATGGACTCCCTTTATTAATGGACCCTCTGGGGTCTGAGGGTGTTTCTGGGCCCTGGAGAAGTTTTGACATGCCCTACCACATGAACAGATCCTGTTCAACTGTTGAAGCAAGTAAAACATACCTGTTATTTCCAATGTGTTTGCTGATTCATTCCATGAACTGAAGAAAAAACAGTCCCACCATCAGTAGTGTAACGGCGTCAAGGACGAATCCGGAGGCGTTGGATCCATTTGCAACAGCTTTATTAAATTCTCAGACGTAAACAACAAGCTCGGGTCAACAACGGCGGACAGGTGTGGTGAAGGCAAATCCAATCGGGTAGTCAAAGTCCATGCAATAGGTCGGGGCCGGCGGCAATCAAAGGGGTTAATCCAAAGGAAACGCGAGGGTCGACAAAAGGCAGGCAGCAAAGGTTCACACACACGATACACAGTCCGGTTGGCAACGAGTAGGCAGTCCGAGAAAAGAACGCTCAGGATTGATAGCATGACTAACAAAACTTCGCGATGTGCGAGACCGCGAAGCGCTCTAAAATGGCCGACAGAGGGGAAGTGAACCGGGAGACCCGGAACCGGAAGTGGCAGTCCCAGGCACGGGATTATGGGAAGGGTAGTTTCTAAAACTCCGGTGAGAGCTCCCGCTGGTGGGGGATAGAGGGAGCCACAGAGACCGTCCGTGTAACAGAGCCCCCCCCCTGCGAGTGCCTCCTGGCACGAGGAGGTAACCGACGCCGGGGTCTACCCCTACGGCGGGGACCTGGTCGATCTGGGTGCGATGTGTGATAGTCCGTGAGTAGAGAGGGATCGAGGATGTCCTCTGCGGGCACCCATGACCGCTCCTCTGGGCCGAAGTCCTCCCAGTCGACCAGGTACTGTAGACGACCTCTCCGGCGCCGGGAGTCCAGGATTGTGTTGACTCGGTAGACCTCCTCGCCATCGATGATCAGGGGGGTAGGTCCCTGTTGAACGGTCCCCTCTAGGTTCTCCGCTCCTCCCGGTCGACCAGCAGGCTTTAACAAAGAGATATGAAAAGTGGGTGAGATACGATATTCTGGAGGGAGTTCTAATCTGAATGAAACAGGTGTAATCTGACGGCTGATCTTGAAAGGACCCACGTACCTGGGACTGAGCTTTTTGCAGGGCAGACGGAGGCGTAGATCTCGGGTAGATAACCAGACCCATTGTCCAGGTTCGTAGAGAGGACCCGCCCGACGTCTGCGATCTGCCTGGGTCTTGGTTCGATGGATGGCTCGCTGTAGGTGGACATGAGCACGGTTCCAGGTCTCCTCACTCTGCTGGAACCAGGAGTTGACCGCCGGTAGCTCTGAGGGCTCCCCAGACCAGGGGAACAAGGGAGGCTGGTACCCTAGCACACACTGGAAAGGAGTGAGGTTAGTGGATGGCTTACGGAGGGAATTCTGGGCGTATTCTGCCCAGAGGATGAAACGACTCCAATCCTCCTGGTGGTCCTGGCAGTAGGAGCGTAGAAACCGGGTCAACTCCTGGTTCAGTCTCTCGGCCTGCCCATTGGCCTGGGGGTGATAGCCGGAGGTTAGGCTGATGTTGACACCCAACAGGCGGAAGAAGCTTGACCATAAGCGGGAGGTGAACTGGGGACCCCGATCGGAGATGATATCTTCGGGCAGGCCGTAGAAGCGGAAAACTGAGTTGCACAGAGCCTCTGCCGTCTCCATAGCGGTAGGGAGTTTGGGTAGTGGGATGAAACGACAGCCCTTGGAAAATCGGTCGACTACTGTGAGGATGGTGGTATGGCCAAGAGAATTGGGTAGGTCGGTGATGAAGTCTACGGCAATATGGGACCATGGTCGCCGGGGTGCTGGCAGTGGTTGCAGGAGACCGGAGGGTAGCTGACGAGGAGTTTTTGAGGTGCTGCACACGGAACAATTCTTGATGAAGGTGATAACGTCTGGGCGTAAAGATGGCCACCAGAATCGATTGTGGAGCAGCTGTATAGTAGCCTCTATCCCAGGATGACCGGAGCTGGGGGTCGAGTGAACTTCGGTCAGCACGCGAGTACGGAGGTTGAGGGGCACGTAGGTCAAGTTCTCGGGACAGTCATTAGGGGGCGGATCCTGGGTCTGACCCTCAGTAATTTCCGTCATTAGGTCCCAGGCCACAGGAGCCACAATAACAGACGGGGGCAGAATGGACTCAGGTGGTGATACAGTGTGGTCGGGCTCATGGATCCGTGAGAGAGCGTCTGCCTTGGTGTTCAGTGACCCTGGCCGATAGGTGATCTCAAAGTGAAAACGGGTGAAAAAGAGTGACCACCTGGCCTGTCGATGGTTCAAGACCCGGGCTGACCGAAGGTATTCTAGGTTTCTATGGTCTGTGAGGATTGTAAAAGGGTGAAGAGAGCCCTCCAACCAATGCCGCCACTCCTCGAGTGCTAGCTTAATAGCCAGAAGTTCCCTGTTCCCCACGTCGTAATTTCTCTCCGCTGGGCTGAGTTTGTGAGAGAAGAAAGCGCAGGGCACTGTCTTGGGAGGTGCTCCCTGTCGTTGAGACAAGACCGCTCCGACACCGGTACTGGATGCGTCGACCTCCACGAGGAAAGGCTGGTTGGGGTCCGGATGATGGAGTATGGGAGCCGTTGTGAACCTTTGGCGGAGCTCTTCGAAGGCCTGGATGGCAGGGAGTGACCAGGAGAGACGAGTATCACCTTTCTTTATCATTGAAGTAAGAGGGGCGGCCACTGAGCTGAAGTTCCGGATGAAACGACGGTAAAAGTTTGAGAATCCTAGAAAACGCTGCAGCTCTTTCAGGGTTTTGGGACGTGGCCAGTCTCGTACAGCGGAGACCTTGGTCTCGTCCATGGCGACCCCCTCTGGACTGATGATGTACCCCAGAAACGAGATGCTCTGCTGGTGAAACTCGCACTTCTCCTGCTTGGCGTACAATTGGTGTTGGACGAGTCGTTGGAGCACGGCCCTGACGTGCTGGACGTGTTCCGGGTAGGAGTCTGAATAAATCAAGATGTCGTCAATGTAGACTATGACCCATCGATTCAACATGTCCCGGAAAACCTCGTTAATGAAGGCTTGAAAATAAGAAGGACTATTGGCCAGTCCGAAGGGCATCACCCGGTACTCGTAGTGCCCCGAGGTAGTCGAGAAGGCGGTTTTCCACTCGTCTCCCTCCCGGATCCGGATGAGATTGTAGGCCGAGCGCAAATCTAGCTTGGTGTAAATCTTGGCTGTTCTTCAGGCTGCGAGAGAGGGAAGATACGTCCTCTGGAAGGAACTGCTCCTGGGACCAGGTCAATGGCGCAATCTCCGGCGCGGTGAGGAGGTAGGTGAGTAGCTTTGACGGTGCTGAAGGCCTCGAGAAGGTCTTGATACTCGTCAGGGATGATACTCTTGGCCTTGAGGGTCTCGGGTGAAACAGAAGATTGTACTGTAGGCTGACTGCAGTGAGGCTGGCAGCGGGAGGACCAGTGAGTTATTATTGCCTCAGACCAGGAGATGGAGGGTTCATGTTGGTGGAGCCAGGGGTAACCGAGGATGAGAGGTGTTCGGGGTGAGGTAATGATGAAAAACCGGATGGTTTCCTTGTGATGGGGCTCGGTGTGGAGGGTGAGGTCCCCTGTAGTGTGTTCGATACGTCCAGTTCCTAATGGTCGCCCATCGAGGGCGGCCACTGCCACAGGGGAAACACAGGAGAGAATGGGTAGACGATTAGCTTTTACGAAGTCCGCATCGATGAAATTGCCGGCAGCGCCGGAGTCTATCAAGGCGGTAGCCCGAACAGATCTATCCTCATAACACAGAATCACAGGAATCTCACAACGATTGAGATGCAACTTGTTTGAACTCACCGAGGCAGGCGGACGAGGTGGTCGAGTGGGGCAGGTGGCTCGGATGTGTCCCGCCTGACCACAGTACAGACAGAGGTTGTTCTTGAGGCGCCGCTCTCTCTCCTCTGCAGACAGTTTAGTCACCCCCAGCTGCATAGGTTCTGGTGAGGCCACGGGGATGGGACTGGTTGGAGGGATCATGGTGACTGCTCGACTGGGCTTGCGAGCGCGCATGACGTTGTCTATGCGGATGGACAGATCGATGTACTGGCTGAGCGACAGCCCCTCGTCCCGACAAGCCAGCTCCACCTGTAGATCCGGCTGTAATCCCTTACGGTAATGCAACTTTAGGGGTCCGTCGTTCCATCCACTCTGCGCTGCCAGCGTGCGAAAGTCCAGCGCATATTCAGCCGCGGTGCGTCGTCCTTGCTTTAATGCCATTATCTGTTCCCCGGCCTCACTGCTCTCTGGGCTGGGCTGGAAGACCTCCTTGAAGCTTTTGAGGAAGGCGGCGAAAGAAGGGAAAGTAGGCTGACCGAGATCCCAAACAGCAGTGGCCCATTCCAGAGCTTTCCCAGTAAGCAATGAGCAAACGAACGCAATCCGACCCTCGTCGGTGGGGTACAGGTGTGGCTGCTGGTTTACGAACAACGTGCATTGTAGTAGAAACCCCTTGCACTTACCCGGCGAACCGTCAAATTTCTCCGGAAACGCCAGTCGGGGACTCGCGGTGACGGGCGGCGCGGCCGGGGACGGACTGGCGGCCGGAGGAGGAGAAACTGCCGGTGGTGTAGCGATCTGCAGTCCCTGTACGGCCCGTACCAGCTGCTCGGTTAGGGCGGTCAGATGATCCAGTTGCTGTTGATGGCGTGACAACATGGAGGCCTGGGCGGAAACCTCGGATGCAATCTGACCTGCTGTCGCTGGATCCGTAGCTGGCGAAGTTTTCTGTAACGGCGTCAAGGACGAATCCGGAGGCGTTGGATCCATTTGCAACAGCTTTATTAAATTCTCAGACGTAAACAACAAGCTCGGGTCAACAACGGCGGACAGGTGTGGTGAAGGCAAATCCAATCGGGTAGTCAAAGTCCATGCAATAGGTCGGGGCCGGCGGCAATCAAAGGGGTTAATCCAAAGGAAACGCGAGGGTCGACAAAAGGCAGGCAGCAAAGGTTCACACACACGATACACAGTCCGGTTGGCAACGAGTAGGCAGTCCGAGAAAAGAACGCTCAGGATTGATAGCATGACTAACAAAACTTCGCGATGTGCGAGACCGCGAAGCGCTCTAAAATGGCCGACAGAGGGGAAGTGAACCGGGAGACCCGGAACCGGAAGTGGCAGTCCCAGGCACGGGATTATGGGAAGGGTAGTTTCTAAAACTCCGGTGAGAGCTCCCGCTGGTGGGGGATAGAGGGAGCCACAGAGACCGTCCGTGTAACAAGTAGTCAGTGATTGAGCTCATTTTACTACATTCATGTAGAATTCAGTCTAGTGTAACAGCTTCCGATGTTGGTACAGCACGGAAACAGTACAATATAACATAACACAGTAGGTACATTGTACATAATTCAATATCTTGATGCGAGTACAAAGTACACTAAGTATAACGTGGGGCCTGATTAACTAAAACCTCTCTCGGTTTAGTTCAGTTCATCAGAAGAGATCAGAAGCAGAGCCCAGCTGTGTGTCTATGAAAAGTGACGTGTCTATGGACTCTCCAGGAACGTTTAACAGTGGAGATTCACAGTCTGGTCTCAGGTACAACGTTTGTATAAAAAAATATAAGGATACATGTATAGTTGAAATGTTGCTACAGTCATTTAAAGGACTAATGGAGCCCCTTTATTAATGGACCCTCTGGGTTCTGAGGGTGTTTTTGGGCCCTGGAGAAGTTTTGACATGTCCTGACACATGAACAGATCCTGTTCAACTGTTGAAGCAAGTAAAACATACCTGGTATTTCCAGTGTGTTGCTGGTTCTTTCCATGAACTGAAGAAAAAACAGTACCACCATCAGTAGTCAGTGACTGAGCTTATTTTACCATATACATGTAGAATTCAGTCCAGTGTGAGAGCTTCTGATGTTGGTACATCACTGGAACAGTATAATTTAACATTAACACAATAAGTACATTGTACACAGAGGTCGTGTTAGCCGAAAATTGTCCGTCATTGATCGAATTTCTTGTCAGTGACGGAAAAATCTGTAGGCTGTCCGCCACTTTGACAGATTACACTGAGAGTGCTCTATTGTAACTTCTAACTATAATTCCCACGCCTGTCCAGTTGGTGGCGAGTGCGCTCCTGTGTAGCAGCAGAGCACTGGATCCAGAACAAAAAGGAAACCCTCAGGAATGTTTTGCTATGTGTTTGATTATGCACAGGCTGGGAACCCAGAAGCTTCAACAATCTATCACGCCACATTAAAGAGTGCCAAAACGGTATTTATTGCTTGAATTTCTAAATGAAATGGACAGAATTTGAAATCTGAGACTTTGTTTCATATCAAAAGTAACACAAAGCCTAGCCTATTGTGATTTATTGGATGGGAGGCACACTATACTGTTCATTCATCAAATGAAAACAGTATAGACCAAAAGATCGATTGGGATTTAAAAATCGATATTGGTTCATAAAAATGAGAACATATTAAAATTGCTGTCACTGTGGGTAACATGAGAAGTTCTCGCAGTCTCATCTGTTCATCTATTCTCTTTAAAATAAATGCATAAGCATATATTGTCCCGTAGGTTCATAATTAAAAATAAAAATGTGAATAAAAATGAAAGCAATTAAATGTGTTGTTATAATTAAAATATGAAAATTAAAATGACAGGTAATAATAGCATATGACAGAATTTTTACGACCCTGTCCGTCAAAATGACTGACAATGTTAAAGTCTGATGCAACATTTGATTGTACATAACAATTCATTTTTTTGATGTGAGTACAAAGTACACTAAATATAAAGTGGGGCCTGATTAACTAAAATCTCTCTGTTTTAGTCCAGTTCATCAGAAGAGATCAGAAGCAGAACCCAGCTGTGTGCCTATGAAGAGTGACTGGTCTATAGCTCAGCCGGTAAAGTCTAACAGTGGAAATACACAGCCTGGTCTCAGGTAAACATTTCTGTAAAAGATATGATTTAAAGATATGATACAGAATATGTCATGTCACAATGTGATTTTTTTTTATTTTATAGCCATGATATCCTCAACACATTTAGATCAAATTTGATGATGAAGTTTGAGTGTCTAAATGAGGGAACAGCAACGCAGGGAAACCCAACACTGCTGAATGAGATCTACACAGAGCTCTACATCACAGAGACTGAGAGTGGAGAGATCAATGAGCATGAGGTGAGACAGATTGAGACACAATCCAGGAGAACAGCAACAGAGGACACGGCGATCAAATGCAATGACATCTTTAGACCTTTACCTGGACAAGACAAACCCATCAGAACTGTGCTGACAAAGGGAGTCGCTGGCATTGGAAAAACAGTCTCTGTGCAGAAGTTCATCCTGGACTGGGCTGAAGGGAAAGAGAATCAGGAAGTCCAGCTCATATTTCCACTTCCTTTCAGAGAAATCAACTTGATGAAGGGCAAAAAACTCAGTCTTTCAGATCTTCTTAATTTCTTTTTCCCCAAAGTAAAAGAAATTGAAATATCCAGTGGTCAATATAAAGTGTTGTTTATCTTTGATGGTCTGGATGAGTGTCGTCTGTCTCTGGACTTTAAGAGCAAAGTGAAACTGTATAATATATCTGAATCAGCCTCAGTGGATGTGCTACTGATGAATCTCATTGTGGGGAATCTGCTTCCCTCTGCTCTCATCTGGATCACCTCCAGACCAGCAGCAGCTGATCTCATTCCCTCTGAGTGTGTCCATCGAGTGACAGAGGTACGAGGCTTCAATGAGCCACAGAAGGAGGAATACTTCAGGAAGAGAATCAGTGATCAGAGTCTGGCCAACAGGATCATCTCACACCTGAAGTCATCAAGGAGCCTCTACATCATGTGTCACATCCCAGTGTTCTGCTGGATCTCAGCCACTGTTCTAGAGAAGATGTTGAGTCAAGCAGAGAGTAGGGAGATTCCCAAGACTCTCACTCAAATGTACACACACTTCCTGATCCTACAGACCAACATCAAACATGAGAAGGACTACGAGAAGAACGTGACAGATGAAGACATGATCCTGAAACTGGGGAAACTGGCTTTTCAGCAGCTTGTGAAAGGCAACCTGATCTTCTATGAGGAAGACCTGAGAGAGTGTGGCATTGATGTGACAGAAGCATCAGTGTACTCAGGATTGTGTACTCAGATCTTTAGAGAGGAGTTGGCCTTGTATCAGGGGAAAGTCTTCTGCTTTGTTCATCTGAGCCTTCAGGAACATCTAGCAGCTCTATATGTGCACCTCTCCTTTACAATCAACAACATCAGTGTGTTTGACCAAACCAAGCAAACTCTGTTGTCTAAGATTTTTGACCAGAAGAAATATAGTTCATTATGTGATCTGCATCAGAGAGCTGTGAATGAGGCCTTACAGAGTAAAAATGGACATCTGAATCTTTTCCTGCGTTTCTTTCTGGGTCTCTCAGTGGAGTCCAATCAGACTCTCTTACGAAAACTACTGACAAGGACAGGAAGCTGCTCCTACAACAAAATGGAAACAGTAGAGTACATCAAACAAAAGATCAGGAAGAATCACTCTGCTGAGAAATCCATCAATCTGTTTCACTGTCTGAATGAACTGGGTGATGATTCACTGATGCAGGAGATGCAAGATTATCTGAAATCTGGAGAAATAAAAAAAGGCAAACTCTCCTCTTCACAGTGGTCAGCTCTGGTTTATGTGTTGCTGACATCAGAGCAGAAGATGGATGTTTTTGATCTAAAACAGTTTATTGGAAAACAACATAGAGCAAATGAAGTTCTTCATAATCTGTTACCTGTGGTTAAAGAATCCAGATCAGTTTGGTAAGTAACACTTAAAAACAAAATTTCAAAACATGATCCCACTTATTATTATTGTAATTTTTCCCCAAATTAACACAATGGGAACGTCTCAGAGGATGACACTTCGAGACAATGAGACAAACTTACTAAGGCAGTGAGGAGATTTTTTATAGTCTGTGTGAGAGCTGGATGATTGTAGAGCTCAGTGTAAACAGACAGATAATAGATTTCGGACTTGATCTAATGATGTTGATATGTATGTTCTACTGTCTATATTATTACGCCCCGTGTCAAGGGAATGTTTAGGGAATCATTTAAAAAAAAATGAATGTAGTGCTGGATTCCCAAGAGGGTAACAGAAAATCACTCCGGTCGGGGACCAAACAAACACACCAGTTAAGTAAACAAAACTGTGATGTTTATTAAAGATTATTCGTGAAACAGAGAGCATCTCTTCAGGGTGGCCACAGGCCAACATAACAAACAAAATGGATCTAGAATAAAAAGAAAAATGGAAATTAAATAATTACAATGATCACATTGTAAAATAAAATACCGCTGGCTTATCTAACTACCTAACCAAAAACAAAGCCCAAACAAATTTACACAAAAGAAAAGGAAAGGACACCCCTTCGCTCTGTTTCACAAGGTGTGCTATTACATTGACGATGAAGTGAGAACTTCAAAACTCGTTTGGCTGCTTGCAACCGGCATTCTTAAAAGACCCCGCCTTAATCGAGAGACCAATAAAAAGCCGGCACCCCAGCGTCATGTAACCTATGAGAAAAAGACAGAATTAGAGCAACACAAGTGCAGCACAGAATAATATCAACAAGACACGGTCATACTCATAACAATATGAATTACATTTTCATATACAAATCTTTTACGTTTCAATTCTTTAATTGCAGTTGGTGTCAGTTCATCATTTATGTTCTTTAATCTACACAGGTTGGGTTATTGTGGTGTCGCAAATGAAAGCTGTGCAGTTATACATTGATTTAAATGTTAATTTTTTTTTTTTTTAGTGAAAAGATAAAGGAGATAAAACTTTCACAGCTATGTAGAAAATCTATAATTAGGGAGAACAGTTGAAAAAAAATCAAAACACTTAAATCATGGGAAAACACCTCATGATAAATGTTTAACATTTGTTCTTTATGTATCTGTAGCCGACATTGTGATTTCATTCAGAATACTGGTAATTTGAATTTGGTAATCTGAATCATTGATTAAATCTGATTCATGAATCACTGTGAATTCCTGAATTATTCTAATAACAACAACATGAAAGAAGTTTGTTTAAATTCTTTGCAAATTTATTAAGGGTGTATTCATACCTGCTTTGTTTGGTTCTATTGAGTCGAACTGAAGTTCGTTTCCCCCCTTGGTGTGGATCTTTTGGGCAGATGTGAACACAGCCATCACACTAGGGTGCGGACCAAACCACCATACTAAAACCCATCTGAAGAGGTGCCTTTGTCTCGGTCCGGTTCCAAACGAACTCTGGTACTGTTGAATGAATGAGCCAATGAATGGATGACCTTAGCACATGTGTGGTTTTGTGTACAATTTCTGATTCACTTGCAAAAGGAGCAGTGTGAAAGTGAACCGCCCCAAACAAAAAAATAATAATCAACATTGTATTTTGTCCGGACCAAAGCAAGTGAACTAGTGGACCATCCTGGTGTGAACACACCCTAAAAATAATAAATGTAAAAAAATTTATAAGTATATAAGTATTTGCAGCCTTTGCCATGACACTCAAAATTGAGCTCAGGTACATCCTGTGTCCACTGATCATCCTTGAGACGTTTCTACAACTTGATTGGAGTCCACTTGTGATAAATTCAGTTGATTGGACATGATTTGGAAAGGCACACACCTGTCTATATTAGGTCCCACAGTTAACAGTGCATGTCAGAGCACAAACCAAGCCATGAAGTCCAAGAAATTGAGTGTAGACCTCCGAGACAGGATTGTATTGAGGCACAGATCTGGGGAAGGGTTAAAAAAAAAGTCTGCAGCATTGAAGGTCCCAATGAGCACAGTGGACTCCATCATCTGTGAATGGTAGAAGTTTGGAACCACCAGGACTCTTTCTAGAGCTGGCCGCCCAGCCAAAGTGGATGATCGGGGAAGAAAGGCCTTAGTCAGCCTGTATGTTAGAATGTCCAGACGGAAACCAGTCCACAATAAAAGGCCCATAACAGCCTGCCTGGAGTTTGCCAAAAGGCCTCTCAGACCATAAGAAACTACATTCTCTGGTCTGACGAAAAAAAGATTGAACTCTTTACCCTGTATGGCAAGTGTCACGTCTGGAGGAAACCCATCAACCTGTTCAATACCATCCCTACAGTAAAGCATGGTGGTGGCAGCATCATGCTGTGGGGATGTTTTTCAGCAGCAGGAACTGGGAGACTAGTTAGGATCGAGGGAAAGATGAATGCAGCAATGTACACAGACATCCTTGATTTAAAAACCTGCTCCAGAGCACTCTGGACCTCAAACTGGGGCGACGGTTCATCTTTCAACAGGACAACGACCCAAAGCACACAGCCAGGATAACAAAGGAGTGGCTACAGGACAACTCTGTGAATTTGTGTTTAAGTGGCCCAGCCAGAGCCCAGACTTAAACGCGACTGAACATCACTGGAGAGATCTTAAAATGGCTGTGCACCGACGCTCCCCATCCAAACTGATGGAGCTTGAGAGGTCCTGCAAAGAAGAATATGGACAAACTGTCCAAAAATAGGTGTGCCAAGCTTGTAGCATCATACTCAATAATACTTGAGGCTGTAATTGGTGCCAAAGGTGCTTCAACAAAGTATTGAGCAAAGGCTGTGAATACTTATGTACATGTGAATTATTATTATTATTATTATTATTATTATTATTTTAATTTGCAAATATTTCAAACAAAGTTCTTTCACATTGTCATTATGGGGTATTATTTGTAGAATTTTGAAGAAAATAGTTTCATCCATTTTGGAATAAGTGTCACACCCCTATGGACTGTTTTGTGTGTTTTTCCCAGTGTATGCCCTTATTTGGTCTTTCCTGTTCCGTTTCTAATTATGATGTCACTGTTTGATTGTTCACACCTGTCTCCCCTTGATTAGCCTTGTATATATGTTTGGTTGTGCTCCACGTTAGATTGTCGGTTCTTGTATTGTCATCCTGTGGTTCATATCAGTCAGTATACGTTGTGTTTGCGTTGGTTTCCTGTCCGTCCCTGTTCACGTTTTGGATTATTTAATAAACTTACATGTTCTGGATCTCCTCGCTCCTCCTCCTCATTCCCCGCACACAACGCTGTGACAATAAGACTGTGACAAAATTTGGAAGAAGTGAAGTGCTGTGAACACTTTCCGTATGCACTGTAGGACCTACAGATTGGGCCAATATGTGTTCCAAGCATCAGTAATTTAAAACCAGGGTTTTTGCTTTGTAGTACTAAAATTTTACCCATTTTATTTTTCTAAATTGTATATTAAGTTAAGAAAACTGATTGTTACATAAAATATTAAACTGACCAGGTTTGGAGTTGTCAGTTTTCATGGTGCATGTTTGCTAGCTGTTGGAGTATGTGTGAAACAGGCACAAGAGTAGATCCAGTTGCAGCAAGTTTGTATTTATTCAAAATAACAAAGAAGATAGTTCAAAAGGGCCCAAAGACACAGAAAAATTGAAACACAAAACAGCTAGCAAACATGCACCATTACCTGAGTTTAAATAAACAAGTTAATGCAGAACTATAGACACAGGGATCAAACTAATCAGTAACTATGAAAATAAATGAGAATATACTTAAGAAAATAAAGGACACAGGAAATAAACACAGGAAACAAGAAGTCAGATACAAAAGGATGAAAGAAGATCAGTCCCAGTACAGAAACTGACAACTCCAAACCTGGTCAGTTTAATATTTTATGTAACAATCAGTTTTCTTAACTTAATATACAATTTAGAAAAATAAAATGGGTAAAATTTTAGTACTACAAAGCAAAAACCCTGGTTTTAAATTACTGATGCTTGGAACACATATTGGCCCAATCTGTAGGTCCTACAGTGCATACGGAAAGTGTTCACAGCACTTCACTTCTTCCAAATTTTGTCACAGTCTTATTGTCACAGCGTTGTGTGCGGGGAATGAGGAGGAGGAGCGAGGAGATCCAGAACATGTAAGTTTATTAAATAATCCAAAACGTGAACAGGGACGGACAGGAAACCAACGCAAACACAACGTATACTGACTGATATGAACCACAGGATGACAATACAAGAACCGACAATCTAACGTGGAGCACAACCAAACATATATACAAGGCTAATTAAGGGGAGACAGGTGTGAACAATCAAACAGTGACATCATAATTAGAAACGGAACAGGAAAGACCAAATAAGGGCATACACTGGGAAAAACACACAAAACAGTCCATAGGGGTGTGACACTTATTCCAAAATGGATGAAACTATTTTCTTCAAAATTCTACAAATAATACCCCATAATGACAATGTGAAAGAACTTTGTTTGAAATATTTGCAAATTAAAATAATAATAATAATAATAATAATAATAATAATTCACATGTACATAAGTATTCACAGCCTTTGCTCAATACTTTGTTGAAGCACCTTTGGCACCAATTACAGCCTCAAGTATTATTGAGTATGATGCTACAAGCTTGGCACACCTATTTTTGGACAGTTTGTCCATATTCTTCTTTGCAGGACCTCTCAAGCTCCATCAGTTTGGATGGGGAGCGTCGGTGCACAGCCATTTTAAGATCTCTCCAGTGATGTTCAGTCGCGTTTAAGTCTGGGCTCTGGCTGGGCCACTTAAACACAAATTCACAGAGTTGTCCTGTAGCCACTCCTTTGTTATCCTGGCTGTGTGCTTTGGGTCGTTGTCCTGTTGAAAGATGAACCGTCGCCCCAGTTTGAGGTCCAGAGTGCTCTGGAGCAGGTTTTTAAATCAAGGATGTCTGTGTACATTGCTGCATTCATCTTTCCCTCGATCCTAACTAGTCTCCCAGTTCCTGCTGCTGAAAAACATCCCCACAGCATGATGCTGCCACCACCATGCTTTACTGTAGGGATGGTATTGAACAGGTTGATGGGTTTCCTCCAGACGTGACACTTGCCATACAGGGTAAAGAGTTCAATCTTTTTTTCGTCAGACCAGAGAATGTAGTTTCTTATGGTCTGAGAGGCCTTTTGGCAAACTCCAGGCAGGCTGTTATGGGCCTTTTATTGTGGACTGGTTTCCGTCTGGACATTCTAACATACAGGCTGACTAAGGCCTTTCTTCCCCGATCATCCACTTTGGCTGGGCGGCCAGCTCTAGAAAGAGTCCTGGTGGTTCCAAACTTCTACCATTCACAGATGATGGAGTCCACTGTGCTCATTGGGACCTTCAATGCTGCAGACTTTTTTTTTAACCCTTCCCCAGATCTGTGCCTCAATACAATCCTGTCTCGGAGGTCTACACTCAATTTCTTGGACTTCATGGCTTGGTTTGTGCTCTGACATGCACTGTTAACTGTGGGACCTAATATAGACAGGTGTGTGCCTTTCCAAATCATGTCCAATCAACTGAATTTATCACAAGTGGACTCCAATCAAGTTGTAGAAACGTCTCAAGGATGATCAGTGGACACAGGATGTACCTGAGCTCAATTTTGAGTGTCATGGCAAAGGCTGCAAATACTTATATACTTATAAATTTTTTTACATTTATTATTTTTAGGGTGTGTTCACACCAGGATGGTCCACTAGTTCACTTGCTTTGGTCCGGACAAAATACAATGTTGATTATTATTTTTTTGTTTGGGGCGGTTCACTTTCACACTGCTCCTTTTGCAAGTGAATCAGAAATTGTACACAAAACCACACATGTGCTAAGGTCATCCATTCATTGGCTCATTCATTCAACAGTACCAGAGTTCGTTTGGAACCGGACCGAGACAAAGGCACCTCTTCAGATGGGTTTTAGTATGGTGGTTTGGTCCGCACCCTAGTGTGATGGCTGTGTTCACATCTGCCCAAAAGATCCACACCAAGGGGGGAAACGAACTTCAGTTCGACTCAATAGAACCAAACAAAGCAGGTATGAATACACCCTTAATAAATTTGCAAAGAATTTAAACAAACTTCTTTCATGTTGTTGTTATTAGAATAATTCAGGAATTCACAGTGATTCATGAATCAGATTTAATCAATGATTCAGATTACCAAATTCAAATTACCAGTATTCTAAATGCAAAAAAATAATAATCAACAAAAAACAAAAAAATAATAATCAACATTGTATTTTGTCCAGACCAAAGCAAGTGAACTAGTGGACCATCCTGGTGTGAACACACCCTAAAAATAAAACATGTAAAAAAATTTACATGTATATAAGTATTTGCAGCCTTTGCCATGACGCTCAAAATTGAGCTCAGGTACATCCTGTGTCCACTGATCATCCTTGAGACGTTTCTACAACTTGATTGGAGTCCACAGTCCATGTGCATTACATATGCGGTGCAGAACCAACATGGACTCCTTTTGCTTTTACACAGGACGTGTTTGCAGTGCACTACTGGTCTGCAGCTATCTATTACAAACACACCATTCATCCATTATTTTGATCTAAACGTTATTACTAAAAAAGCGTTTTCAGCATTGTGATCCTCTTATCACAGTACAGTAATACAATCTTTCATAGACATTCACATTTAAACTCAATAAATATAAACAATTTTTTATTGAATATTTTATTCAACATTTATTTTTCAACGCATTTGACTTCTAGATTTATATATTAATTTGCTTGAGTAAGTGGCAACACAAACATATCATATAGCCTGCTTTTCTTACATTAAAAGTAGGCAATCACAAACATTTTAAATTAAAACTTACCACTGACAGAAACTACCACAAGTGCATTTATTATGGTGCCTTGTTGCCCCTGCATTGCTGTAACAGGTGTTTTATGAAGAATTGAATGAAACATACATTTAAAATCCAAAGGAAGGTATTTTACTTTTGTTTTCAATATACTTGTTTTGTTCTTTACACAGGTTATGTGGATGCAATCTCACTGCTCAGTCCTGTGGAAGTTTGTCTTCAGCTCTACAATCCTCAAACTCAAACATCCTGAGAGAGCTGGACCTGAGTAACAATGACCTGAAGGATTCTGGAGTGAAGCTTCTTTCTGATGGACTGAAGAGTCCAAACTGTCAGCTGGAGATACTGAGGTAAATGGTTTCAACAAAATAAATAAAATGTGTTTATCAAATTGAAAAGTTTGTAATGTAAATTTATATAATTATACAGTGTACCACTATGTTAATTTACATGCAAACAACTCATGATCCAGTGTTTTCACTGTCTTTGTGGATTTGAAAATGCAACATGCATGAAACATCTGCCTTTTCTTTTTTTTGGATTGACCATCCTAATCACCAGCTGACCTTGACATGTACTGTTAGACAGCTAAGGCAGACCAGCTTTAAGAAAGGAAAATTTTAAATGTTTTTGTCATCTAAACAAATAGCTAATAGGTGCATAATGGAGTGCAGCAGAACAGCACGAAGAATATCAAATAATAACATCAAATCAGTACCCGGAAGTTACAAAGTTACCATAAACTCTACTGTTAAGGTGCCCAACTTACCATCAATTAGCTGAGAGTGCTCTGTGTTTCTCTTGCACATGTAAAGAGGGAGAGCAATAGTGTCTTACATACCGCATAGAACCGACATGCTATATGTAAGTGATATGCATTGTTGCAGTATCTTGTCAGAATTACAGTACAAAAGTACAAAATGTAGAAAATGTCTATTGGTGTGTTTTCAGATTGTCTGGCTGTATGGTGACAGAGAAAGGCTGTCGTTACGTGTCTTCAGCTCTGAGTTCAAACCCCTCACACCTGAGAGAGCTGGATCTGAGCTACAATCACCCAGGAGATTCAGGAGTCAAACTACTCACTGAAAAACTGTTGGATTCAACATGCTCATTGGAAAAACTCAAGTATGTCTAGCAGAAAGATTTTAGATTTTATATATATATATATATATATATATATATATATATACATATATGAAAAATTTGGTTCCAAAATGCTATAAATCCATTCTGATTCATTTGAGTAAAAATGTGTTTTCTTTACCAAGAAAGTAGCTAGATGGAAACCACTATTTTCTGTTTTCAGCTTTCACATAGCATCTTAAGGTTATAATAACATTAAAAATTTAAATCCAGATTTTAATTTTCAGAGATTTATTATAAAAACTGATTATTATTTTCCCCCAAAATGCAACAAATCCATCAAGGCTCTATGCTTACTTTTCTTCTGTGTAGATCAGCGGTTCTCAAAGTGCCAGAGGGTTCACGAAATCTTTTAAAAATATAGGTGCGTGAAGTATTTGCTGTGTATTGGTTCATGTTTGTGGTGTGCGCCAGCGCATTCTGTTGTTTTCTTTATTTTTCAAAGGCATGACATTTTGTGACAAATTTTACCAGACGTCTATAAATGACAGTATTATTTCTCCTGCTGAGGAAAAAATCCAAGTGAACCTCAATTAAAGGAGAAGTCCACTTCCAGAACAACGATTTATAAATAATTTACTCACCCCCTTGTCATCCAAGATGTTCATGTCTTTCTGTCTTTAGACATAAGGAAATTATGGTTTTTGAGGAAAACATTTCAGGGTTTTTCTTCATACTGTATAATGGACTTCAATTGTGTCCCCGATTTTGAACTTCCAAAAAGTAGTTTAAATGCAGCTTCAAAAGGCTCTAAACGATCCCAGCCGAGGAAGAAGTGTCTTATCTAGCGAAACGATCGGCCCCTTTTTTTAAAATTTTTTTTATACTTTTTTAAGCACAAAAGCTTGTGTAGCACAGGCTCTGAGATGCGCATACTATTGCGCGTACACTACTCACTGTTGAATCGCATCGAAAGGTCACGCGGACCTACACACCCAATGTTTACAAAGCGAATGTGCAAAGACTAACCAAGTGCAAGTAAGTCAAACGCTGCTTACAAACAAAAAGCTACAACGATAACGGAAGATTCTGAAGTTGTAGGACAAAATAAGATGGAGTTTTTCGCCATTCTCTACCTTTTTGAGCCGGAGTACACAGACGATGAACTTAGACGTGATTCGTAGTAGTGATGGGAAGTTCGGATCATTTTACTGACTCGGACCTTTCTCGTTCAACAAAATGAACAAATCTTTTTTTGAGTCATTTCGTTCATTTTAGCAACATATAATTAAAACGTTCCCTAACACATGTACTGCTTACACAAACATTGATCACACTACAAAACTGTAATGCTACAAGTACCTGGGTCTTTAGTCTATGGTTAGCTCACCTTATCGCTAGATAAGACCCTTCTTCCTTGGCTGAGATCGTTCAGAGCCCTTTGAAGCTGCATTTAAACTACATTTTGGTTCAAAGTTCAAAATCAGGGGCACAATTGAAGTCCATTATATGAAGAAAAATCCTGAAATGTTTTCCTCAAAAACCATAATTTCATTACGAGTGAAGACAGAAAGACATGAACATCTTGGATGACAAGGGGGTGAGTAAACTATTTGTAAATTGTTCTCACATCAGTGAGAATGATGTTACTGTTTACACGGTCGTCAAGGACACACAGAGAGAGTGTGGGCAGCCACGCCATTGTTTTCAAAAGTCTCTGTTTTCGAGGGTTGAAAATGCTGGAGTAGTGTAAATGACAGGCGTAACCCTAGCAAAAGTTATGCGTTTTAAAACACAAAACACATTTTTAACAAAAACAAAACAAAAAAAGCATTCTTAAATGAACTATAATGTATAAGCTGTTTTTTCTGCAGCCTGAAATGGGGAGTTTGTTGATAATTAAATGAAATGAATATATATTTTTAATTATTTTTATTTTTTGCTGTAGCCTATGTGTTTTTGTGCTGGTACCTTGGCTTATTTAGGGCTCTCATGGATGAATAAATATGACACTAAAACTGCCAGTAGGTGGCCATAAGTCCCTGCCTTAATAAATGATTCACTGAATCATTTCGTCAAATGATTCACTTAAAACGACTGCTTCAAACGGAGCAAGAGACCACTTTTATGAATGGATTATTAATCATTGGCTCACTCGTTTCATCCAAAAACACCGCAGTGTTGCTCTGTATTATTTTTAAGAACGTCACAAATCGTTCTTGAACCATTTTCAGTTTGTGCTCAGCTTGTTGCAATATTGAGTTTTATAATGTAAATTATCATTACACGTTAAAGTATGGAATTTAATTTAAGTATTTTCCAGGTCTGGAAAAGTATGGAAGAAAGGAAGCAGAGTGTGGAAAAATATTTGTGTTTCCAGACTTTTGCCCCTATTTAGTTTTTTATTGTAGAAAATTTAGAATTTAATAAAAAAAAAAATTATGATACACTAAGTGAGATGTCATGGCAGCTGTTCAGTAATTCTTTAGTGATTGCCAAATATGCACTTTTTGATTATGCAAAATGCAGGTTATAAGCATTTTGGGTTTCTTAGCACTGTATTACATAGCCTCAAGGACCTTTGCAAAAATAAAAAAAAATATACAGGCTTTTATTTGCGCATGAGAGACCATTAAACAGCATATAGGGCAATGCACACTGAGCTGCCTGTTGTTCCATCAGGCCATTATACAGTGTGGTTTTTTGGCCTCTACAAAGTATGCTTGAAAGAGACCTAAGGCCTTGAAATATGGCATACTGCCCTAATGAAAGCCAAGGAGGACTTGTATTCTGCCACCTGAAACTGAGGAGGAATTGGTGAAAGCACAGTTTGATCGCTGGCTGACCAATCAGCAGAAAGGGATGTTTAATTTCCGCCTGTAACAGGACTCGTCAGAAGCGTGAATAGATCCAAGTGCGCAAGCTTTATTGTACAGATCGTAGTCAAGACAGGCAGGGTCAGACGCCAGCAAACAGTAACATCCAGGGCGAGACAAGAGCGTAATCCAAAAAACAGGCAGAAGGTCAAAATACCAGAGAGCAGTCCAAAGTATCAAAATAAACAAGGCTATGAAACTATGACAAGAATGATGGCAAAAACTAGAACAATGCAACAATGACCATGGAAATAACACTATGAAACAAGGAAATCACTTGGTAGTCCACACAGACAAAACAATACTTCGCAAACTCCTGTTTGGCATGGCCCTCCTTAAATGGCTGCCAAACAGGAAGTCACCAAAGAAGCACCAGAGGGAGCGGTAACAGAAAGTACATGGACAAGGGCTCCCTCTGCTGGTGTGGCGATACACTGCCCATGTGTTGAAATCGACTATTCAAGTTTTTTTATTCATTTCAGAAATACGAAAAATCTAGCTAAATTTTCATTTTTCCGTTTCTTAGACAAAATGAAAAATCAAAAATCAAACAATTTATCATTTCTCTTTATTTCTTTTTAAGTAGAAAATCAAATGACCAAAAGATACACAGACCATGTACATATATAGTATATGTAGTTGCACAGTACTGTGCAAAAGGTCTCGGCCACTGGTATTTTCACCAGCTAAAAAAAATGGTTTAATGTGTTATTTCTATCTTTTGCTTTGGTGTGTCAGTAGGAAATATCAGTTTACATTTCCAATCATTCATTTTGCCAATGATTGTAATAATCCATTAAGTCTGACAACAGCCAGTGCTCCACACAGAGATCTGATCCCATCATCATCTGGAATGACATGAAGAAACAAAAAACTGAGACAATCCAGAAGAACTGTGGCAACGTTTCCAAGATGCTTCAAGAAACCTACCAAGTTTACCTAGGGCAAAAGTTGCTTTAAACGCAAAGGATGGTCACACCAAATGTTAATTTAATTTAGTTAATAAAAATAAAATAAAATCTATATATAAAATGAATAAAACTATTTTTGACAGCATCCTCATTTTACAGCATTTTGTCTGTTGTCAGACTCATTGTGCAAACAAAAATTTCAGTGGATTATTACAATTAATGGAGATAGAAATAACTTACAATAAACCATTTTAGCTGGTAAAATTACTAGTGGCTTAAGACTTTTGCACAGTACTGTGTATGTGTGTGTGTGTGTGTGTGTGTGTGTGTGTGTGTGTATATATATATATATATATATATATATATATATATATATATATATATATGTATATATATATATATACAGTTATGGCCAAAAATATCGACACCCTTGCAATTCTGTCGTAAAATGCAACCCTTCTCTCAGAAAATTGTTGCAGTTGCAAATGTTTTGGTACTCACATGTTTTTGTTTTTTTTTTGTTTGCATTGTAACAACACAAAAAAAAAAAACAAAGAAAAGTCAAATCTGATACAATTCCACACAGAACCCAAAAAATGCACTGGACAAAATTATTGGCACCCTTAACTTAATATTTGGTAGCACCCCCTTTGGAAAAAATAACTGAAATTAATCGCTTCTTGTAACCATGAATGAGTTTCTTACACCTCTCTACTGGAATTTTGGACCACTCTTCTTTTGCCACTCCACCATGTTTGACTGTAGGGACTCTGTTCTTTTCTTTGAAGGCCTCATTTTTTGAAGGCCTGTAAACAATGCCTTAATGTTCTTTATCAAAAAGCTCTACATTTGTCTCATCTGTCCACAGTACATTCTCCCAGAAGAATTGTGGTTTTATTACATAAGTTTTGACAAACTCCAGTCTCGCTTTTTATGCCTTTGTGTCAGCAGTGGTGTCCCCCTGGGTCTCCTACCATAGCGTCCCTTATCGAGAGGTAGTGCGAGCTGTCACTGTTGTATCCTGTGTCTGCAGATCAGCTTGAATTTGTTTGGAAGTTAATGGGGGTTCTTTATCCACCATTTAAACAATCTTTCGTTGTTATTTTTCATTAATTTTGCTCTTCCGTCCATGTCCAGGGAGGTTAGCTACAGTGCCATGGGCTGTAAACCTCTTGATGATATTGCACACAGTGGACACAGGAACATTAAGATATCTAGAGATGGACTTGTACCCTTAAGATTGTCCATGTTTTTCCAATTTTTTTTTCTCTCAAATCCACAGATAACTCTTTACACTTCTTTCTTTTCTACATGTTCAGTATGACACACAACACAAAGGTTGAGTCAACTTTTCTTCATTTTAACTGGTTGCAAGTGTGATTACTAATTTTCCCACACCTGTTACTTGCCACAGGTGTGTCTAAATACAAATTACAGGAGCATCACATGTTTGAATTATTTCTTAAAAATTTGACAAGGTGGCAATAATTTTGTCCAGTTCATTTTTGAGTTCTGTGTGAAATTTTATCAAGTTTGA
Organism: Cirrhinus mrigala; assembly: GCA_036247105.1. Taxonomy (NCBI): domain Eukaryota; kingdom Metazoa; phylum Chordata; class Actinopteri; order Cypriniformes; family Cyprinidae; genus Cirrhinus; species Cirrhinus mrigala. The sequence goes on along the minus strand of JAMKFB010000260.1, from coordinate 395,844 downwards.
CTTTTCTTCTCTGTTTTTTTGTGTTGTTGCAGTGCAAACAAAAACAATAAGCATGTGAATACCAAAGCATTTGCAATTGGAACAATTTTCTGAGAGAAGTGTTGCTAATTCCAAAAAATTCATATTTTATACCTAGTAACAGAGGCTTGAGCTGTTGATAGCAGACTTATGCAGCTCTCTAAGTTATTAGAGAGTGAGAGAGAGTGAGAGAGAGAGACTTTGACTTTGCAAGCCACTCTAATTACCAAAAAGTGAAAGCAGCACATATTAATTAACATCATAAAGGGAGAGGAAAAAAAGAAAAGAAAAACAAGTGTGTACATTCAAACACATATCTTAAGAGATCCATCATAATCAGTACCACAGATACATTGATTTACTCCTCATATATTCTTAAAGTTTTCTAAATATTCCACTAAATAATAAAATGCATATTCTATTTTCAATCTTGATTTTATTAAACCCTTTAAAAATAACACAGCATCAGTTGACCCCACACCACTGAGTTTACGTTTGCGTGACAGCCATATTGTCATTTACGCTTGTCCAAACAAAAAGTTAATTAAAATATTAACTTGTTTTCTATTCAAGCTGTATTTGGGTCAATAAATAAATAAATAAAAAAAAACATCAGAGAAAAAAAACCCAAAGTTTGAAACCATTTCTCTGTTTGAGTAAACAATTATTGTAGATTAATGTGTGCTCTGTGTCTGTTTGTAGCTATTATACCATGCACAATCCTCCACTAAAGGTAAAGGACCTTTTCTCAACTGGAGGTTTGTACAAGGTCTTCCAGCTACCTTTAGAGGAAGCGTCTAGTCCAAAAAACTCCGGCCATTTAGACTCTTTAAGTCCTTCCAAGGAATGATGATGTAATACTTGATACACGCAATATACAGTGCTCATTTCCCAGCATTGCTAGAAAGTTGAGGAGTTCTGAAAGTAAGCAAACTCCCCTCTAGTTCTTGAAATTCATCAACAGCAAGTGCAATTTCAAGCCCTGGGAAAGAAAGTTCCATATCGTCATCCGCTCTATTCAAGGAAGATATGTAGTCCACTGTTAGCAAATCCTCAAGACTGTTCAATAACCTTTGTGCCAGTTGAAATTGACACCCATCTTAGTTGCCAGTATCTCAGCTGACATCCATCCTTCTGTTGTGACTGGGTCTCAGATTTTGAGAATTTCTGCGTTCCTCAAAGCATTCCTCACACTTTGTGACTGTAATATTTCAAAGTCCATCACAGGATTATACAACAAAGGTTCTTCAGCTCCTTTTAGTCACCTTGAAATCTTAAAAATTCTCCATGTTTTCATCATTGAGTAGTAAAAAGGTGTCAAACCAGACAAGTCAAGGCTTTGGGTATTCATAAGAAAAAGATGTCGGTCAAGTCCCATCTTACCCAGTTTTTCAAGAGGGCACAGGCTACTTTAGTCCAGCTTATGTTGTCTCCATAGAGTAGTCTTTTAGCTGTCTGGAGTGTAAAAGCCATTAGCCTACTTTTAATGTCCACCAATCCTTGTCCCCCTTCTTGTCTAGGTAGAAACAATACTGGAGCTTTAAGCCAGTGTTAACTGGACCAGAAAAAATGTATTAAATACTTTTGCATAACTTTCACCAATTCTTCAGGAGGTTCTAAAATAGTAATTTTATGCCATAAAGAAGTACACCTCCCCTGTAGGATAACTGGGGTAAGCAGCCATTGCTAACGAGACAACCGAGCACACAGTTTCTCCACAAGGCCCTTCCAGTTCTGTCTTCTATACTCTTCTCTTCCTAAATAGACCCCTAAATATTTAAAACCAGATCTTCCCCACTGCAGTTTTCCTGGAAGCAAAGGTCTCTTATGTTCTACACCAAGGACATCACTTTTTTCCCAGTTTTCTTTGCCAGACGAAGATTTGTTATAACACTCCCAAGACACTTTTCACTGAACATCATCATGTCTTATAATGACTGTAATGTCATCAGCATATGCTGAAACCTTTATGTTGATATTCGAATTTGCAAGCCCATTAACTCTATTACCACTATTACCACCTGCCATCTTTCTATAGTAAATTTACCACTGAAATAAAATTATCACCAAACCCAAAAGCTTTCATGACACTGAAAAGATATTTGTGATCAATTTGATCAAAAGCTTTCTCTTGATCTGATCACAATGCCCATGTCAATATTATCATACAAGGCTAGATCAATGATATCATGCATTAAATGCAGATTATTAGTAATATCTGTCTTCTATACAATATGATTGGTCCTTGTATACAATACTATTTAACACTGTTCAATCTGGTAGCAAGACCTTTTGATAAAATTGTATATTGAACACAAAACTGCAACTGGTCTCCAATTCTTCAATAATGTAAGATATCATTTCTTGCACGGCAAACTCAATATTGATTGTTGACAACTCTTACGTAGACAGCCCTCATTAAGATATTTTGTACAGTACCTTAAACAGATCAATCCCAATTATATTCCAAAAATGTTTATAAAATTCACCAGGAAGTCCATTATTCCAGGGTACGACCTGAAGAAAGTCCCATCACTGCAGCACTTACTTCCTTAAACGAAAGTCCAGAGTCTAGGTTTTCTTTATGTTCAGAATTTAAGCAGGGAAGATTCTGTAATAGTTCATTTTGACTCAGATCATCTGTTTTCTCAGCTGCAAAGAGTTGAGAATAGAAGTCCACTGCTATTCTATGCATCTCTACAGGATCATTCGTAACAAGTCTATCACAATTTTTCAAACTTAACATTTGTTTTTCCTGTACATTCCAAGTTAAAAAAAATAACAGGTTGGACCATTTATATCTCTGTCAGGACTATGGACCTGTTTTGTCTTGTGTTGCCACTGTTTCAGTTCTCTCAATGATAAAAATAGATTTTTCACAAGAACACTTTTAACCCTTTCATTTAAAATAGAACCTTTAGAATCTTTGTTTCTTTTCAGTCCACTCCTGTACATTAATGGAATAGTTTTAAATCATATCATTCTCAGTAACAAGAATTTCTTTCTCAAGCCCTTCAAGAGTCCATTTCAAACATGTAGCTGAATAAGATGTATACTGTTGACAAAATGATCTAATGTGAGCTTTACCAACGTCACACCATAGTAACATTATCATATCTGTACTTTTATTTTTTCCATGTTTCTCAGAAGTATTTAACATTTTCACAACACATTTTTCCTTGTAATAACTTATTAATAATAATAATTTATGATCAGTACTTAGTGTGCGGACAATAGCTGTGTGTACAATTCTGTTTCTCATATTCTTTGATAAATACAGTCTTCATTTTCTATCCACATCTGATAAATTATATCTTTTAACAATACTAGATAAGAGCCGTGAAGACTGCATGGTTGCTCTCCATTCCTATCAACATTAAAATCAGGAGTGCAGTTCCAGCCTCCTCCAACAGTGATTAAATCCCCATCTTTCTGTTGCCTTAACAAAATGTTACAATTTGTTAAAATATTTTATTCTATCAGGTCCCCTATTAGGTGCATTCATATTAATAAAAGATCACTAGTTTCTACTCTTACTGATAATAATCTCCCTGGCTCAATTTCTTCCTTTAACAGACATTTTGCCTTAATTGATGCTGAAAAAAAAGCCAACCCAAGGACTCAGATTTGATCCACAACTTAGAAACTGAGCATTTCTCCACCACAATCTTCAATCAGTCTCATTATTAGAATCACTATGGATCTCTTGCAAAAAAAAAAAAAAAAAAGCACATCTAAATGTTTCAATTTAATAAATTCTTAAATTGTTTCAGCTTTCATATTTTCCCTCATTCCATTTACATTAAGAAATCCCACCCAGAAAATCTCCATAGAGAAAAGAAACATAAGAAAGAGACAAGTCAGTAAAAAAGTGCACCTATTACCCATAGTGATTAGTTATTTTCCCCCCTTTTCAGTCTCCCTTTCCCTTTTCCTTTTCGTATAGCAGTGATGATTCTTTAATCTATAACGCTTCTGCTGTGAAAGCTCTTTGTCACTACTTACTTTCCTTGCCAGCATAACAGAAGCCACAAAATTGTCAAAATCTGGAAAAAAAAAAGTCACTCACTTCAACACTTTTCCACTTTGTTTCATCAAGAAAAGCACTGATTTGTTCTACAGTATACATATCTCCTTTATTAGCTTTTGCCATCTTATACTCTTCAGACCACTGTTCTTCATCTCTCATACTATCATCAGTACATTGTGACACTCCATCAAACTCATCTCCTGAGCCTTCTTCAACAGCCTGTTTTTTTTTTTTTTTTTTTGATCCCTTTCCTCAATATCATCCACATTCTTATTTTTGTCAGGGAAATCATTTGGATGCATATCAAAAGCAGAACTACATCCAGCTCTCTTATCAATGTTTACATTGTCATCTCATTCACTCACCTCATCTGACGCATCTACTTTTTTGATGATATTTCAGCCTGCTCCTCTGCTCCTTTTGCATGCTGTGTTACTGTAACTTCCAGTCTCTTGTTAGGGCCTGAGCACTGCAGTACAGATTTGATCTAACAGGCTGCTGCAGTTATATTCTCTTCGTTGGCACTCACTAGGTGTGTTTACATAGAGCATTGTAATCAGTTTAAAAGTCTAATCCAAATGAAAATGCTCCATATAAACACGTCATTCAGAATAAAAATACCTTTGTGGAATAAACCTTTCTATAAACCGAACAAAATTAAAATTCTGCCATGTAAATGTCTTAAACTAATTACCTTGCGTCTACGTCAAGCAGGACAGGTGTTGCACCAAAGTGATAGCTAAACGTGATAGATTTCGAAGGCGAAAGTGAAACTAGTAAAACAGCGTGCATAAGAAAGCGAATGCAAAGCGCTTTTGCAATCGTCTGCAACTGCACACGATCACAGATTGCACGCTTTTTGCACAGATTGCACGTATTTGTTCCATTTAAGTACAGTAAAAATACCGGTCCTCTCACGCTCGCTCATGTTGCTTCTTCTCTCTGTTTATTGCCATATGCAAAAAAAGAGACGTCTAGGCTCTGCTCCCTTCTAGAGTTGGGCAGGAAGTTGGAGCTCATTTTCATGTAAGGGAACACACCCCTGGAACAGCACTTTTTAGACTTGTAAAAAGGGGCATAATACATGCCCTGTATTTGATTCAAATAACAATGATGTTGCAAACTCCTTGTTGAGAAAGACAGTGTAGCTCTTCAGCGGTCAAGCTATTTTTTGAAATTCGTTCCAGTCCTGCATCCAGATACACAGCAACCACACCATGTACCCTAGCAACTGCACAGCAACTAAATAGGGCACACCTTGTGTACCTTGGCAACCACATAGCAACAGCCTAACCAACACCCCAAGTACCCTAGCAACCATATAGCAACAGCCTAGCAACCACCCAGAATGTGTTATCAACCACACTGCAAGCACCCTAGCAACCACTGAGTACCTTGGCAACTGCATAGCAACAGTTTGTTAACTGACTGAACGTGTCTGTGTGTGTTTTCTAGTGTGGATCATGGAGGAGAATCCAGGATTACAGCGGGACTGAAGAAATGTACGTCTATAAACACACACACACACACACACACACACACACACACAGCTGTAGTGATTGTTGTTGTGTTATAAATGTGTCTGTTCTTGTGTTCAGATGCCTGTTTTCTCACACTGGATCCAAACACAGCACACACTGAACTCAGACTGTCTGAGGACAACAGGAAAGTAACACGTGTGAAAGAGAGACAGTCGTATCCTGATCATCCAGACAGATTTGATCATGTGTTAAATCCTCAGGTGTTGTGTAGAGAGAGTGTGTGTGGACGCTGTTACTGGGAGGTTGAGTGGAGTGAATATCATGGTGTGTTTATATCAGTGTCATATAAGAGCATCAGCAGGAAGGGAGACAGTGATGAGTGTTTGTTTGGATCTAATAATCAGTCGTGGAGTTTGATCTGCTCTCCTGACAGTTACTCATTCAGACACAATAAGATAGTGACTGATCTTCATGTGAAGCCCATCATCAGTAGAATAGGAGTGAATGATGATGATTATATCAGTAGAATAGGAGTGTATGTGGATGTGAGTGCAGGAACTCTGTCCTTCTACAGCGTCTCTGACACAATGAGGCTCATCCACACAGTCCAGACCACATTCACTCAGATGCTCTATCCTGGGTTTACTGTTTTAAACGAATCATCAGTGAAACTGTGTTGATGAATCAGAATAGACTGATGAAATATTGTACCCATAATGCTTTGAGCTGCATGATGAATCAGTAACAGTGAGATGTTATCGAGTCTCTTCATGACATTAATACTGCAGCTCAACTTCTGTCACTCAAATAACAGTCAGAATAAATGTGTCAGAAATCCTCATATAGACAGTAACATCAGTGTGTCTGTGTCTACATTTGTGTTTTTATTCTCATTAATCATTTATTTTATTAGTCAAAATGTAAAAATGCCACAATCATGATTTATTAAGAACATGTAATTCATTTCTCCATATTGTTTTTGTACAGAAAATAAAACACAATGACAAATCAACTTGAGATCAGATTTTAATTGATGTTTGTATCATGAATATAACCAATTCCTCACAAGTCTGACATTTCTGACATTATTAAACATAACATTAATCACAGCATTTAGTAAAATATATTTATTGTAAATACAGTAAAGCTGTATTAAATGATTGAGATCTCTTTTAATAAGTGAAAGAAGCTGTCAGAATACATTTTAAAAAAATTTCTGAGTTTCATGTTTTAATCACAGTATATTTATAGACAAAAATCCTAAAAATAAATTTTTTATTTACTGTATTTATTTACTTATTTGTATATTAAATTGATATAAACAAGTATTATATTACAGATATAATGCAAACATTACTTCAGCTGACATATTTGTATCAACACTTTTTATTAATTTAAATTATTTTGATTATAAAAAAAATGAATAATAATAATGTCACGCTGGCACAGAAGGGCAGAGGCAGAGATAGCGTTTGAAACGTTTATTGGTACAGATGTGTTCGACAAGGTGATACGGTGAAAACAGGTAAGTAGATCAGTCTCTTTAAGCAGGTGATTCCCAACAGTTCCGACAAACACAAGTAAGTATCCAATACGTAAACAAATCATTCCAAAAGCATAGTTCAGTCACTTCCCTTTCAACGTCTTTCCATCTCCTTCCTTCACAGATACATTCCAGTCAAAATCCTCTTGGAGTTCATCGCGAAGAAAGTACTCAGACGGAGAAGTGTGCACCCACAGGTACAAGGAACCATGTATGTTTGATACCAGCCGGTGAGTAACACAAACAGGTAAGTATTTATACTGCGGTGTGATTGGGTGCACAGGTGCATGTGATCAGTAGTCAGGTGACGGTTCACGTGTGTTCTGGCTTTGGGATCATGATGATGACGTGACACTACCCCCCCCTCCACGAGTGCCTCCTGGCACCCCAAATCGTCCTCTGGGTGCTGGTAGTTCTTCTGGGAGCCAGGGTGGTGCTGTCTTCAGGAGGGCGTCCTGGAGGACAGGACACTGGAAGGTGTTCAGGAGGAGCAGGCTCCGGAGGTGTAGACACTGGCGAGTACTCTGGAGGCGCAGGTTTTAATGAATGGTCAGGAAGAGCGGTCACAGGAGGGTGCTCTGGAGGCGCAGGCTCAGGAGGGCGCCAGAGGAGGCACAGGCTCTGGAGGGCGCTCTGGAGGCGCCGGAGGAGGCACAGGCTCTGGATGGCGTGCAGAAGAGAGCTCCACCTCCGTAGGGCGCGCAGGAGAGAACTCCGCCTCCGGAGGGCGCGCTGGAGGCGGCTCGGCCTCTGGGAGGGTGCGCTGGAGGCAGCTCGGCCTCTGGATTAACGGCCGTATCTTGACTCTGGAACAACAGCTGTGTCTTGAACTGACTCTGGGACAACAGCCGTGTCTTGACTTGACTCTGGAATAACAGCCGTATCCTGACTTGACTCTGGAACAACCGCTGTGTCTTGAACTGACTCTGGAACAACAGCCGTGTCTTGACTTGACTCTGGAACAACAGCAATAACTTGACTTGGCTCCTGAATATCGACTGTGGCTTGACTTGGTTCGTGGTGACAGGCTGGGACCTGACTTGGTTCGTGGAGGTCAGCTGTGGCCGGATCTGGCCTGTGAAGATCAGCAGTGACTTGACTTGGCTCATAGAGATCAGCAGTGACCTGACTAGGCTCATGAAGATTGGCCGTGACTTGACTTGGCTCTGGAAATTCAGCTGTGACTTGACCATGGCTGTGACTTTGCTTGACTTGGAAGATACAGCTGTAGCTTTACTTAACACTGGAACAGCAGCGATAGCTTAATTTAACTCTGGAGCAGCAGCTGTAGCTAGACTTGACTCGGAAAACACAGCCGCAACCCGACTGGACTTGGAAACTTGACTTGACTCAGGAAACACAGCTGCAACTTGACTGTACCTGGAAGCTTGACTTGACTCAGGAAACACAGCTGCAACTTGACTGGACTTGGAAGCTTGACTTGACTTAGGAAATGCAGCTGCAACTTGACTTGACTCAGGAACGGCACTCCTGGCCGTGAAGAGGAAACCGGATTCGTCAACGCATGGAACGGCACTCTTGGTCTTGACGAGGGAACTGGATTCTTTAACGCATGGAACAGCACTCTTGGCCATGACGAGGGAACTGGATTCATTAGCACATGGAACGGCACTCCTGGCCGTGACGAGGGAACTGGATTCGTTGGCGCATGGAACGGCACTCTTGGCCGTGACGAGGGAACTGGATTCAGGAGAGATAGCCTTCCTGGCCGGAGGCTCTGGCTGGGTGGCCATCTCGGCCGGGTGCTCTGGCTGGGCGGCTATCTTGTTAACTGGCTCCGCAGAGGCAGGCTTGATGTGAGCAAGGCTTAGAGCGGCAGACGTGATGTGAATGGGTTTTGGCTTGGCCGACTTGACGTGGGCGGATTTCAAAGGATGACCAGCGGATTTCAGCGCCGATCGGACTGAAGTAAATGCTGGGTCCGCCAGCTTTGTCCCCAGGTTAGTGGTCCAGCATGTGAAGGATCTTGGCATCAGGTGAGCTGACAAGGTGACGTGAGATTCAGAAGGGACAGGATGAGACTGGAATTCATTCTTTCTTTCCTCTTCGATTACAATGTTAGAGTCATTCAAATATAGTATGAGATTGATTAATTCAATTAAAGAGAAATCACATACGGGAAAACTGCAGCGAATAGTGTTCTCGTCCAGTCCCATCTGAAAAACCGCACATAACGAGGCGTCGGGCCAGCCCACCTGATGGGACAGCTCAATGAATTCCGCTGCGTACTTCTCCAGACGGCGATCACCCTGACGTAGATGGAGCAGCCGATCCTCAGCCCACTGCCGCTTAGCAAAGTCTCCAGTCATGTTGCACTTAAATCTGTGGTTCTAAAAGCCTCCTTTGGCACAGAAGGGCAGAGGCAGAGATAGCGTTTGAAACGTTTATTGGTACAGATGTGTTCGACAAGGTGATACGGTGAAAACAGGTAAGTAGATCAGTCTCTTTAAGCAGGTGATTCCTAACAGTTCCGCCAAACACAAGTAAGTATCCAATACGTAAACAAATCATTCCAAAAGCATAGTTCAGTCACTTCCCTTTCAATGTCTTTCCATCTCCTTCCTTCACAGATACATTCCAGTCAAAATCCTCTTGGAGTTCATCGCGAAGAAAGTACTCAGACGGAGAAGTGTGCACCCACAGGTACAAGGAACCATGTATGTTTGATACCAGCCGGTGAGTAACACAAACAGGTAAGTATTTATACTGTGGTGTGATTGGGTGCACAGGTGCATGTGATCAGTAGTCAGGTGACGGTTCACGTGTGTTCTGGCTTTGGGATCGTGATGATGATGTGACAAATAACAACAGTAACCAAAATATTAATTATAATTTATTTAAATTGGAACATATCAATAAAAATATGTTATGATTATAAAAATAATCTTGTACTCTTAAATAAACAATTAGTATGTGTGCGTGTAATAATGTATTTATTATTATTATTAAATATAAAATGTATTTTATTTTAATTTTATTCCAAGTAAACAAGTAAAAAAATTTGATGAATATTACAATAACAATATTGCACTTAAAAACAAACACTCAGTATTTAAAATAAAATTATTATTTTGGCTATTATTATAATGTAAATTACAACAAATATTCTAAAAAATAAAAAAATGTATGATTGCAATATTCATAATAACAAAAATATCAATAATATATTAATTACTGATAAACATTGATTTTATTATTTAAATTACAAAAACAAAACCGTTATTAATGCAATAATATTGCAATATTTATTCAATAAAAAGTCAATAGAATTATTTTTTATTCGGTAAAAGTCAAAATATGAATTATTATAATTATAAGATGATAATAAAGTTGTTGTAATTGCAATAATAATATTGTAATATAAAGTAAAAACTCAATATTCATATTATCATTATCAATAATAGTAATTATAATAATAGAATTTAATTACTGAATTTTACTTTACAGCAACTGTACCATTTGTAATGGATTTGCTATTTAAATAGTAATAAAGCAAAGTTCATATTATTATTATTATTAATAATAATAATTCATTGTAATTATTATAATATTAAAGAAAATTACAATTACTATTTTAGGTAATGTCACAAATCTGGCTGGTGACCTTTGGTCTGCTCACCACCAGATGTCACCCTCTCACTCCATTGACATTCACATTACTCTGACTGTTGCACCACACCCCGGACTACGTTCCCCATCAGCCATTGCGCTGATCACCTGCATCCAATCAGAGACTCTATATAAGTCTTGGACTTCCTCTTGCATTTTGCCAAGTATTGTATTGTGTTAGAATCTTTACGGAGCCACGTCTTAGTTATCCTGTATCTAGTAATTCGAGTCTTTTATCAATGCCTTGTTATCTCGTCTTGTCTGTTTCGCTGCCAGCCCTTTGGAACTCTAGCCTGTCTTATTGGATACCCCTTTTTGCCTAGCCCCTTGGTTACTCCCTCACTCCGTAACAGAATACTCGGCCACAAAAGGATCCAGCAGTTTTTTGCCCGGACACTGGCAAGGTATGGACACTGCAAGACTGTTATTAGCCGTCAAGCAGGGCACACGATCGCTCGAGGGCTACATTCAAGAGTATTTGGTCATTGCTCATTATTCTGATCTGCCTATAGACTTTTTCTGCGAGGGCATTAATCAGCCGCTTAAGTAAAAACTTATTCACGAGGCTCCGCATTCATCACTTGTGCAATTTATGGATTATGTCAAGTTACAGCTGTTGTTCCAGAGTCAAGTAAAAGTCAGAGCTGTTGTTCCTGAGTCAAGTCACAGCTGAACTTCACAAGTCAAGTCAAGCCACAGCTGATCTTCACAAGTCAGGTCAAGCCACAGCTGATCTTCATGAGCAAAGTCAAGTCTCAGCTGGTCGTCCAGAATCTCATCACGACTCAGCTGGTCGTCCGGAGTCAAGCCCCGTCTCAGCTGTTCTTCCAGAGTCAGGTCACGTCTCAGCTGTTCATCCAGAATTAAGTCACGTCACAGTTGGTCTCCAAGAGCCTTGTCACATCTCGTCTGACCTCCCAGAGCCTCGCTATGTCTCGTCTGATACTCCAAAGTCTTGACCTATCATGATGGCCAGTGTGATGGACCCACCACTGATGTCTGTGCGGGCTGCAGGCATCCCAGTGACATCAACGCCCTCAAGCTGTCCAAGCCTGTTCAAAAGTCTGCTCCAGAGGCCTCGTTTGCCCACGAGTCTGCACCAGTACCCCCGGAGGCGGCATCTCCTGCTGCAGAACCTCCTAAAGGGGGCGGCGTCTCCCTATGCACTCTCAGCCTGTCCTGTCACGGCTATGGAGGCCATCATAGAACTCTCTGCCACGTCTGTCTCAGCCAAGGACTGAGGTCTATAAACTGTCTACATACTCAGTTCCCATAGAGACTGCTAATAAACCCACTGTTTTCCCTGCCTCTCTCCTTGCTGTTCTGTCTGCCTTCTTTGTCCCTGTTTTCCCCAGGTCCCAGCCCATGCTGCGGGTGTCTGTACCGCGCTGGTGGGCTCCTGCTCCGCCCTGGAGGGCATCTGCTCTGTCTGCTCCACCCTGGAGAGCATCTGCTCCGTCTGCTCCGCCCTGGAGGGTTCCTGTTCCGCCTGCGCCGCCTTGAAGGGCTCCTGCTCTGTCTGCTCCGCTGTGGGGATCTTCGTTCTCATCTGCTCTGCTGTGGTGGTCCCTAGCTCACCCTACTCTGCCGGTCCTGCCCCAGTCCCCAGGTCCTCCACATGGACCTGGTCCTCCAACTCTCACCTTATAATGAATTATAATTGTTATAATTAAAATAAAAAATATACAGAAAATAAACAGAAAACAGAATTATATTAAATATTATATATTTTGTTTATTTATTATGATTGTTATTATTATTAAATACTGAAATTTGATTTTACAGTGCAATAATAATAATAATAATAATAATAATAATAATAATAATAAATTAAGAATTAAAAATAACCAACATATTTAATATTTTTATATTATAGCATTATATTTTATTTTTCCTTAACATTATAGCAATTATTTATTAAAATAATAATAATAATAATAATAACAATAATAATTAAATAATAATAATTTGAATAATAAAATAAAATTCATATTTTGGTTATTACTATAAATAAATACTGACTTAATAAATAAATATTAAATATTGCAAATAAAAAAATGTTTTAAATTATTAAATGTCAGTATTTAATAATAATAATAATAATTTGATTGTTTTATTATAACAATAAAAGAATGTTATGTTTGCAGTAATACTGGCACACTGTAAAATAATAGAGTATTTAATAATAACCAAAATATTAATTATATTTTTTTTATTATTTAAATTATAACAGTAACTGTTATAATAATCCTGTTGTTATTATTGTTATTATTACTATTATTTTTATTATTCTCTACTGACTTTCTTTTTATAGTACAATGATTTGTTTAAGTGATAAAATTAAAACAAACTCAAATTTGTATTGTGTTAATAATAATAAAACTTTTTCAACAGATTTATAGATGCTTCTCATTACAAATGTGGAAAGATGGTTTATATTATAATAGTATTGTCACGGACCCACCAGCCACACCCCCCTCAGACACCATGCCACCAATTCCACTCACCCGTTCTAGTTCACCAGAGTTCTAATCACCAGCACCTGTTCCCAATCACCCAGCACATAAAGCACATTTTGCTTGTGAAATTCTGCTCTGCTGATTTACTTGCTCTTGTTCGTCCTTGAGTCTGTGACAAGTATTACTGCAATTACAACATGTTTTTATCATCTTAAAATAATAAAATATATATTTTTTTAATTTATTATTGCAATAATGAGCGGATTTAAATAATCATAATTATTGATATTTTTGTTATGATTATTGCAATTGTAACATATTTCTTTATTTCTTATCATATTTGTTATTTAAATATATTTATTTAATAGTAAATTTATTTAATAATAATAATAATAGTGACAAAAAATTATCACAATGTAAAATAAAAAGTATTTAATAACCAACATATTAATTATATATATATATATATATATATATATATATATATATATATATATATATATATATTATTATTATTATTATTATTATTATTATTATTATTTAAATTATAAGTTACTATTACAATAATCCTGTTGCACTGTAAAATAAAGTCAGTATTTATTATTATTATTATTATTATACACTGATCTTGTTTACAGTACATTGATTAGTTTAACTGATCAAATTAAAACAAAGTAAAATGAATATTTTGTTAATAACAACACTTGTTTTTAAGAGATTTATAAACACTTCTCATTACAAATGTGTGAAGATGGTTGATATGTGTGTTTGTAAATGCAAGTTATAAACGACTCACACTCTATTCATTCATGATTTGAAATGTATTTGAAAATGCAGCATGTTTTCTTCTGTATGATTTGTGAAGATTATGTGTATTTCTAATGACTTTATCCACACATGTCGATCAGGACATTTGAACTCACTGAGCAAAATCTTTTCAGATTTGCAATCCTGTAGATTTATTGCTGTCTCCACAAACACAAGAGTTTCATCTTGTCAAATTCTTCACTGATTTGTCATTGAAGAGTTTCAATCACAAATCAACAAACTCATTCACTCTCAGTTTTGCTGCAGTCAGTCTTCTTCAAAACGCATTCTCACACCACAATCAAACAATGTGAAATCATGGACAAAATTTGCACATCTAATAATCACTATGTGAATTAATACAATGAGAGTCACACTCTTGTAGCATATTTTCTCACAAACACATTATTTTTGTCTTGGATATTTAGAACAAATTCCATAACTACAAATTCCTTGCAAATGACCTTTTATTTTATTTTTATTTTTTGTTCAATAAAAGTATGTTTTGTCTTTCTTTTTCTGAAATCACTCACCATAATTCTTATGCATATAATGTAAGTAAATCACAGAGTGACGTAATTTCATAAAGACTACAGATGTTTTCATCCAGCATCACTACAAATATGTGTTCACATAATATAAAATCAGTATTTACATAGTGTGAGGATAGTAAGTGACTTCCATGTGTCTTGCAGTGTCCCACTAAATCACATCTGTTATGACTGTGTTATTTGATCTAACAGACACTCAACAACTGAAATGATGTGCTTTAGGCCTCAGAGATGAAGCAGTGCTCCTGCAGACCACAGATATGACTGACAATGTGAATCAATCAGAGAAAAGCCTAAAAGATAATAAAACAGTTAAATTTGAAGACATTACAGAGGTGTTTCAGCTAATTTTTCAGATCATTTGTCAGTCAATCTTTGACATTTTTATGCTGTAAGCTAGCAGTCACACCATCATGTTAGCCATTGATTTTTGTTTTAATGTTTTAAAATTGCTTTGATTGTCAGACTGTGCTTATTTTAAATTATATCATAAGTGTGTCTGATCCATTAATTTTGTCTGGTTTATCCACCGCTCTCAGATAATGAGATTTGATATGCAGTGATATCAGACTGATTCTTCATCTCCAAACATCAGGAATGACTGAAAGACTGTTTGCTGGAGTTATTCTTGTATCCATTTACTTATTTTAGTGTCTAGTTCTTTCAGACTGTCAACATGGACAATCAGGTGATTTTGATGACAGGCTACAAAGTAAGAAAGCACAACTACAACACTGCAGTAATAATTTAATATCTAGAAATAAGATTAAAAAGATGGGGATGAAAAAAACATTTTATGAAAATTCATTCTTGGTATACAGAGCGATACTAACACTCTGACCACCTCTAATCCCTGTGCTTCTCTGCACAGGTCCCGTGCACTCTGGACGCAATCTTCCCAGATGTCCTTCACTCCGGCGCCGGGACACCACGGACCCTGGGTGCAGCAGCAGCGGAAGACGCGAGCCAGGCCCCGGCCGAGGACCTAGCCCCCTCTGCCGCCTCTGGTCTTCGAGATCTCCACCCGGAACCGCTTCGCTCCCCTCCGCGAGACGGAACACGACGCTGTGATCGTCAGAGACTCCATTGTCCGGTACGTTTGTGCTTCCTTAGCTTAAGGCAAAGTCCACACCCACTGTTTTCCTGGTGCTCGCGTTCTTGATGTTTCTGTGCAGATACCCGCAATCCTGAAGGACGGCGAGAGCGTCGACGCGTTTGTCCTGCACGTGGGGGTGAACGACATCAAGCTGTGGCAGACGGAGGTTCTGAAGAGGGACTTAAGCAACCGGATCGAGACAGTTTGCAGCAAGTTGCCCGCGAAGAAGATCATCGTGTCAGGACCGCTTCCCACGTATCGACGTGGGCATAAAAGGTTCAGTAGACTTCTTGCTCTAAATGAATGGTTATTGACATGGTGCAAAGAACAGAAACTGCTCTTTGTTAATAATTGGAATCTTTTCTGGGAACGTCCTAGGCTCTTCCGTGCCGATGGCTTGCACCTAGGGCTGTATACCTTGGAGAACCTGGCGATACGATACATACCTCGATACACAGGTCACGATTCGATACGTACCTTGATACAGAGCTGTCTCGATATGATTTGATACAATGTGACACGATTCGATACGATTCAATAAAAATACATGGGCCAGAGCCAATTAGTTAATGCTGAACACATTTACTCAACAAACAGAACTCAATTTATTGAAGACAAAAGTGCATTATAACAAAGTGCATTTTGCTTAAATATTTGCAGCTTTAAGTGCTCTGATTAATTGTACACAAATTGTATTAATCTGGAAATTACCACAAGTCAACATTTAACTTTCCAAGGGTACAGTCTGAGCTCACACAAGCACAAAATCTTCTTCTTCTTATTCTTAACTTCTTATTAAATCTTCTTATAATTCTTTTTTGTGACACCATGTACTGCCATAACATATTTCACTATGAAATCACTTAAATGCTATATCTTGCTTTAACATTTGGCACAACAACAAATCTACCTCATAACAGGATGGATTTTTAAAATCTTAAGGCTAAACCAGGTTTGTCCTCAAAAAGGCAGGTTGAACAAAAATCACTGCAGCAACAAAACAATAACCTGAGGATACTCTTGGTAATGCTAGCTTTATCCTATGACTTAAGATTTTTGTTCAAAAACAGAAGTTGGTCAACATGCTTTGAGCTTAGTACACTTCTCTGTGCTGTTACAATATCGCCTGCCGTAGAGAAAACGCGCTCCGAGGAGACACTAGTCCCTGGAATGCACAGGTACACTTTGGCAAGGCGTGACATTAGTGGATATTCATTCTGGTGCTATTTCCACCAACTGAGTGGACTTCCCTCAGCAAGAGACAGGGGTGGTGCCTCCTTGTACCTTGACATCTCCTCTTCTGCCTGGGCCTGTGTGGTTCTGTGTCTCACCGCAGGACCTGCACTGTAAGTTGAACCAAGCAGATCAGCCAAACAGCACAAGTCCTTTTTCTTCTTGGGTGGTGGGCTGGCAGGAATGTCATCCTTGTCTTCCACATGATTGTCCTCCTCTCCTGGTATCACTTTAGCCTCTTCCTATTATGCAAAATACAGATTTTTTATCAATAAACCCATAGTTAATTCTATAAAGAGCATATTCAAAGACATTTAATAGTTAGTTTGCCTTTTATTTAATGCGATGAACTGACAAACCTTTACAATATATTGTTTTGCTAGTATAGTGCTTTACATGAAGTATATGTTTGAAACCATTTAGTTTTTTTAAGCTCTAACATACTATTATGAATTTGAAATTATGAACTGAATATTTCGTTTTATTACACTTAGTGTATATGTGTGTGTGTGTGTGTGTTTGTTTGTTTTTTATGTTTTTTAACTATGTAATGCTAATGTTAATGACACAGTGAAAGGGCTTACCTGAAATAGTTCTTGAATTCTTCGAGCTTCTGCAGTGATTCTCAAGTATATTTATAGACCCAATAGCTGGGTCTTTGGATACGAGGTCCCACTCCTCCAGCGCCGCTTTCAGTAACTCTGCAATGTTTGACCCCGTATGGCTCTCGTGCATGGCTCGCGTTTGTAACACGTGCGACATCAGTTCCCACTCCTCGTCAACGTAATGGCAAGTGATTGTAACAAAAGCTTCCGTGGCTCGCGATGTCCACCCGTCACAAGTCAGTGCCACTCGTGGGGCAGAACTCAGGGCTGACTTAACATCGTCTTTGACTTTGTCATATATTCTCGGTACTGCTTTGTCGGTCATGTAGCTGCGGGTAGGGATCATGTAACGGGGATCTAACGTGTTGATCATAAAGCGAAAGCCTGTGTTCTCGACAACACTGTAGGGACATAAACCTTTGCAAATATAATGCACCACAGACTCCGTAATCTTCTGTGCACGGACTGAGTTAGATGGAAGCTTGGATGTTGTGTTGTCCAAAGTAGTTTGCGTGGGGTCCCGTGTTTTTTTGGACTGCGGCGAAGCTAGCTTGTCTGCATGGTGTCTTTGCAGGTGGGAGCGCAGGTTAGTTGTATTACCGGTGTAGCGTATAGAAGCCTGGCAATGCTTGCAGATTGCATTTGTTTTATCGATCCCTTGGTTTCCTTCCTTTGCTTTAAAACCAAAATGTGTCCAAACATCTGCCTTTAGGGACAACGGCGCTTCTAAAATCTTCGACATTTTCCATGACTTTTTTTAAACTCGCGGGCGCCGCTGCGCCCCCTAATGGTTGGGCGGAGTATCGATACTAAGGGCTAGAATGTCGATACTGTATCTTTTTTTATTATATCGGTATGTATCTAAGAATCGATATTTTGAGCACACCCCTACTTGCACCCCAGCAGAGTCGGAGTGGAACTGCTGTCGGACAACATCTCCAGGACGCTACACTCCATTTGACTAGTAAGTACATTCTCAAATGATTGCTATGATGGCTTTTGTTCGGAACGCTTAAATGATAGTACTTGCACTGTCTAATCTATAAAGACTGTGTCTGTTCCTCGAATAGTGAGGTCAAAACATAAATTTAATACAGGATCTAGAAAAAATCTGATCGTAATTAAACCAGAAAAAAGCAAAATAAATTAACAGAAACCATTTTTAAAGCTTGGGCTCCTAAACATTAGATCACTTGCACCCAAAGCAGTTATTGTGAATGAAATGATCACAGATAATAGTTTTGATGTACTCTGCTTAACCGAAACCTGGCTGAAACCTAATGATTATACTGGTCTAAATGGGTCTACTTCACCAAACTACTACTATAAGCATGAGCCCCGTCAGAGTGGTCGTGGCGGTGGTGTTGCAACAATATGTAGTGATACTCTCAGTGTTACTCAGAAAACAGGATACAGGTTTAATTCATTTAAAATACTTTTGCTTAATGTTACTCTGCCAGATATGCAAAAGAAATCTCTCCTATCTCTTGTTTTAGCTACTGTGTATAGATCTCCAGGGCCTTATACAGATTTCCTAAAAGAATTTGCAGAATTCCTTTCAGAACTATTGGTTAATTTTGATAAAGCGCTAATTGTCGGAGATTTTAACATTCACGCTGATAATACAAATGATGCCTTAGAACTTGCGTTTACTGACCTAATGAACTCTTTTGGAGTCAAGCAAAATGTCACCGGGCCCACTCATCGTTTTAATCATACACTAGATTTAATTACATCACATGGAATTGATCTTACTGATATAGATATCGTACCTCAAAGCGATGATGTTTCTGACCATTTCCTTGTATCGTGCATGCTGCGTATTACTGATATTAACTATATGGCTCCGCGTTATCATCTTGGCAGAACTATTGTTCCAGCCGCCAAAGATAGATTTACAAATAACCTGCCTGATTTATCTCAACTGCTCTGTGTACCCCTTATTACACAGGATCTAGACAAAATGACTAGCAATATGGGCACCATCTTCTCCAATACATTAGAAGCTGTTGTCCCCATCAAATTGAAAAAAGTACTGCGCCATGGTACAACAGTAATACCCATTCTCTCAAGAAAGAAACTTGTAATCTTGAGCGCAAATGGAGAAAAACTAACTTTTTTTTTAGAATTAGAAGTTTTTAGTATTGCATGGAAAAACGGTATGTCCAGATATAGACAGGCTTTAAAAGCTGCTAGGGCCGAGCATATCTGCAAACTCATAGAAAATAACCAAAACAATCCAAGGTTTTTATTTAGCACAGTGGCTAAATTAACAAATAACCAGATCTATTTACTATTTATTTAATAACCACCTGATCTAAATATTCCTTTACAGTTTAATAGTAACGACTTTCTGAATGAATAATAGTAATGAATTTCTTCACTGATAAAATAGATAACATCAGAAATGCAATAACTAATGTAGATTCTACTGCGTCTAATATGTCAACTTCTTTTGTCACACCCAAAGGAAAACTGCAATACTTAGGACAGGAAGAGTTAAATAAACTCATCACTGTGTCTAAACCAACAACATGCCTATTAGATCCTGTACCCACTAAACTACTGAAAGAATTGTTACCTGTGGCAGAAGAACCGCTTCTCAATATTATTAACTCATCGTTATCTTTAGGTCACGTCCTTAAACCTTTCAAACTGGCGGTTATTAAGCCTCTTATTAAGAAACCACAACTAGACCCTAGTGAACTGGCAAATTACAGACCCATTTCTAATCTTCCGTTTATGTCTAAAATTTTAGAGAAAGCTGTATCTGCTCAACTGTGCTCATTCTTGCAAAAAAAATTATATCTATGAAGAATTTCAGTCAGGTTTCAGGCCCCATCATAGCACAGAAACCGCACTTGTTAAAATCACTAATGACTTGCTTATTGCGTCAGACCAAGGCTGCATCTCGTTGCTAATTTTACTTCATCTTAGTGCTGCGTTCGATACTATAGATCATGACATACTAATAGATCGACTACAAAATTATGCAGGTATCCAAGGACAGGCTTTAAGATGGTTTAGATCCTACCTGTCCGATCGCTACCACTTTGTTTATTTAAATGGGGAGTCATCTCAGTTATCACCAGTAAAGTATGGAGTGCCACAAGGATCTGTCCTAGGTCCTCTACTGATTTCAATATACATGTTGCCCCTTGGTAATATTATTAGAAAACACTAATTACATTAACAGAGTGTGTTAAAAATGTAAAAGGATGACATCCTATTAAATTCAGATAAGACAGAAATATTACTTATTGGACCAAAAAATAGTACACAGCATCTCTTGACTTATAATCTACAACTAGACGGATGTACTGTTACCTCCACTACAGTCAAAAGTCTGGGTGTTATATTAGACAGCAACTTGTCTTTTGAAAATCATATTTCTCATGTTACAAAAACAGCATTCGTCCATCTTAGAAACATTGCCAAGCTGCGAAACATGTTACCTGTTTCTGATGCAGAAAAGCTAGTTCACGCATTCATGACCTCTAGACTGGACTATTGTAATACACTACTAGGTGGTTGTCCTGCATCTTCAATAAACAAGCTACAGATTTAATTGAACTATTCAATAAACTCTGCTCTTTTTTATCATCATCATACTTCATCTCCTGCTTCTGCTCTTCACTTTCATTGGCTTTTTCCTCAGTCAACTTCTTGGCTGACAGGAGACTGTTAATAGTGTTTTGGGTATTTTGGGGTACCAGACACAACCTCCTGTTAACAGGGTTTGGGTATAAGACTACTCTGCTGACGAGTTGTTCTGTTACCGGACAAACTGATATTTTCTGATGGGATCTGGTGTCCGGGGCTGGATCTTAATTGTCTAGGCATGGAGACAGCAATCTAACAATATGTTTTTCTCCTGTTTTGGGGCTAGTTAAGGAGGTAGAAAGGTGCCTGTATTTTCTTTTGCTTTATTTTGATAGGGTATTTAATTCTGGGGGCAAGGCAGTTCTTTTAGTTTATTATTTTCACCTGGCCTAGCCATGAAGTTTTTGCGTTCTATTTTGTGTAAACTGCTGGCAAAACAAATTATTTCTTTCCTAATTCCAAAAGGTGGGACAAAAGGTACATTTTGATGGCCCTTTTTAGAAACTCTGTTGACTATAAATAACTTTGCAACTTCATGTCAACTAACTCCAAATAGACAATTAGTAAACCGTTTGAATAGAGTTGCAGTTAGTAGAATTTGTTGGTCAGAAGAACGTCTGTCAATCAAAATAAAGTGTTGGCAGATATTAGCCAGACAGTCTACTAATACTCTAATGACTGGTTGTTGACATGTAGCTCTAACAGGGACCATTAAAATAAAGTGTCAACTAATTTTTAATTAAAAGCTCTATTTATTAACAATTGTTCATGCATTATGAACTATCATGAACTTTAATAAATTCACTTTTTAATAATGCAATAGTAATATTAAAAATGTTACTGATGAATAATGTAGAAATACTGTTTATTGTTAGGTTAATGATACTTAATGCATTTACTAATGTTAACAAATACAACTTTGTAAACTGACACCATGTCACTGTTTTTATGCTATAATATTGTAAGATAAAAAATTATGTGAAGAGGCACAATTTGCCAGGATATACTCTTGAACGTACATGTCATCACTACTGTGCATGTTTAGAAGAAGGGAAAGAAACTTTGCAAAGAAGGCAAAGAAAAGGAATCAAGGTATATCAAGTAGAATTGGGCTCCAGTTGAAGAGGTTCCCATTCCTGAACTTTGCTAATGGCCCCAGATTACCAAGCCCACACTTGGTTGTTCATATGCCTGCAGGCAGTTGTTTTAATACAATGCCGCTATCATTCTTTTCCTGCTAATTTTTTCTGCCACACGTCCTTGTCTATTTGTACTTTTGTGATGTGTAATTATTATTATTATTTGTTTATTATAAGTAAATATCTGTACACAACAAAATAATGACTACTGTACTGTCCTTGTTTAAGAAATCAGTATTTTGTGCAAGAAATAATTGTGTTACTGTCATTTTGCGGTCTCTTTTTTATGATAGGCCTTACGCATTTGTCAATCTGCAGCTCTACAGTTTTACAGGTTAATCTATGAGCTTCAACCTGTGCTCAGAGATGTTTATAATTAATCTTTCTTGTTTATTTTATTTGTTTGTTTTTGTTCATTTTTAAACATACACTAGGGCATATGTGTCAATTACAAGGCCCACAGGACAAATACAGCACGTCACAACTGTAAATGTAAATGTACAGATATCTCAAAAGAAAATGGCTCTGGTAGAAGTTAAAGTCACAGTTTAGGATATTACTTGAGCAAAAATGTTAAAGTATATAATATTTATTGTACTTAAGTATAAAAAAGCATTTTTATATATATATTAAACACTTAAATATTGAAAGTAAAATTACAAGTAAATGCAAAATGCTCATTCTTCCATGTTGTATCATAGGTAAGCGTAAGTAGCTTTACTTACTCTCTTTCATTGCAACATAAAAAAAACATTTCTGGAATCTGCATATGAAGTGGCATTTAGATGTATTTACAGTTCAATGCAGCTCAGCGGGCACATGGATGCATTTAAACTGCAGTTACAAATGCATAAATAATGCTCTGTATAAAACATAAAACACTGAATACTGACAATTGAAATGATTTAAAAGAGGAAAAAATAACTGAAATGTAAAATTAAAACTTCCAGGTGACAGTGAACTCATTTATTCAAACATCTGATTCATTCAAGAATGAAGCATTTGACTGTGTAAGGAGTGAGTCACTGAATCAAACAGCACTCTTCATGTGATTAAAAAAAACAGACATTACAGGCATTTTTGCCACATACAATTTAAAATGCCTTGTTAGTTATTTTTTTTTATTTTATGTTTAGTTATTCAAAATGCATTTAAATAGTATGTGTGCATTCTGTTTGTGTTTCTGTGATATACTATGTCAGATTGCACATCGTTAAAACAACATTTACAATATTATCTGTAAGTACTGTATGTTGCGCACCCCAGCCTCAACTTGATTGGAAAATAAAATCATTCACGGTTGTGCAAATACTTGCTTGCAAATGAGCAAAGGTGATTTATACTCAACTATATATCTCAACAAGACCTGATGAAACTTCTAAATTATCGAAGTTAACAGAGTGTGTTAAAAATGTAAAAGATTGGATAACCAATAATTTTCTCCTATTAAATTCAGATAGGACAGAGATATTAGTTATTGGACCAAAAAACAGTACACAGAATCTCTTGGCTTACAATCTACAACTAGACGGATGTACTGTTACTTCCACTACAGTCAAAAGTCTGGGTGTTATATTAGACAGCAACTTGTCTTTTGAAAATCATACTTGTACTTTGCAATCACTGATCCACAAAATTCCACATATAATCCTGCGAGGTCTGTTACAACTGAGACAGAGTCATCAGAGGTTTTGTAAGTACAGTTATATTTCTCTAACAAATCAGCAATGTTTTCCCACAAACTGTGACAACAGCGATGATAATTTCCTTGTGGATTGAAATCCATATGCCAAGCTTGGCATTTTCAACACCTTCAAGAAACGGTAATCTCAGCAGCATTGATCTCACCAACAATTGTGTTCACTGCATCTTCCTCCACTGTGAAATCTTCAATATGACTACAAAGTGAAGTATCTTCCACCTCTTCAATCTCTGTAATACGTGAACTGGTCAAGAAAAGGCACACTGCATATTCCCTAGTGGATACATTTTGGATGCAATAATGGCATGTGACTTTTTTCCTACACTCGCTATACCTTATACTTAAGAACAACAAAGCTGCTAAAATGTTTAATAATAGTAATTTTATAATAAATGTGAAAGCAATAAACGTGAAAAGAACTATAAAAGGAAGTAGAAAAGAGCTAAAAACCTAATAACCTCTGCGTGACTCATCTTACACATAAACAGAAAGAAGTAGCTCTGGCTGTAATGTTTTTCCACAAGATTCATACAGTTTTGTTTATTAACCATTAGGGTACCAAAAGTTAGTGTATATATTAGTGTATATAGATACATAGTGCATTTATAAATGTCAGATTGTACGCTTTTATTTTAAAAGCATTGGTTATGTGTGTCCTTTAAAAAAAAATGGTAGCTTCACTGAAAATCTGCTTGTGTATTTGTAACGGAGTGAGGGAGATGAGAAGCGGGCGGATCCAAATGCAAAGCTTTATTCGAAGAGCAAGACAAAGACATGGTCAAACAGGCAGGGCAGGCATCAGCAGACAGGTATGTAGGAGTAAGACACAAGAGTAGTCCGTAAGGCAGGTGAGGGTCGATCCATGGCGAATGTAATCCAAAGGGCGAGGAAAAGGGGTAATTCCAATAACACAGGCTAGCGTTCCAAAGACAGACCAAACGAGAAGACCAGGCGAGAATACTAAACTAGGGAACTATGAAACTAGGACTACATGAAGGCTGCTAGCACTGGGAGAGCGCTAAACGCAACGTACATAGTCCACAATACAACTCCAATACACAACTCCACAATACTCGGTGAGGAACGAGGGGAAGTCTGAGGCTTAAATAGAGCGCCTGATTGGGTACAGGTCTTAGTGCAGTCAGCGCAATGGGTGATGGGAAAGTGTAGTCCGGGGTGTAGTGCAACAGTCTGTTTGATGTGAACTGTTAGTGGAATGCACAGGCGACCTCTGGTGGCGGGCAGACCGGACAGGATTCATAACAGTATTACAGGTGCTGTAAGAAAGAACCAAGTCTCCTGTGCTGCCACTGAGGAAGACACTGTTAAACGTGATACGTGGTTCAACCTAGCAGCAGATAGGGGAAGCTCAAGGAGCCGCCCCACTGTCAGCAGTTTGACTCAACAGTAGCCTGTTCGAGATGTTCATTTAAAATAACATTTATTCAGCAAATAATCTTTATTCCCATTTTGGGTTTTATTCTTTTCCATTTAGTAAAATGTTTTTTTATGAAACTAAACAATGTTCTTGGTACAATTTTTTGTTGCATTTTATCTTTCTGTAATACTAATTTGGTGTATACATAATAAATCTTTGAAAATAGGTAATTACTGTGAATGTATTTACAGAATATAATGAACTATTTTTATAGTTTTATTGTGACTGGCTAAAAGGATGAATTTAGATTTTTAAGTTTTGAATGATTTCATGCTTTATTAATATTAATAAAGGCATATTCAAGCTTTTATAGTGCAATCTAGTCTATTTAAAGGAGAAGTCCACTTCCAAAACAAAGATTTTGCCTGATTTTGAACTTCCAAAATGCAGTTTAAATGCTGCTTCAAACAATCCCAAATGTGGTTGTAAATGATCCCAGCTGAGAAAGAAGGGTCTTATCTAGCAAAACGATCTGTTATTTTCATAAAAATAATACATTTTATATACTTTTTAGTGTCAAACGCTCGTCTTTTCTTCCCATCTCATGTTCTCCCTCAACTTCAAAATCATCCTATATAACCGTTTTACCTTTTTTGTTAAGGGTGTTTGATCTACTTTGCATGTTTACTTTGCAAAGACTGGGTCAGTACTTCTGCAGCAATGTAGGATGATTTTGAAAAGATTTTTTAAGTTGAGGGAGAAAATACGAACTGAGTTTTTCAACATACCCTAGCTGTCTTGAATCAGAATACACGGAGTTCAGGGAGAGCAAGGCAAGGTGTTTGAGAATAAAAAGTATGGAAATTGCATTATTTTTACATAAAAAAAAAAAAAAAACGATCAATTACAACCACATTTGGGATCGTTTTAAGCCGCATTCAAACTGCATTTTGGAAGTTCAAAATCGGATGAGCCACTTTATTAGAGGATATGGGCAGGGTCTGGACTGGATCCGGTCTGGATCTGTTGTGCTGTGCAAGTGGACTTCGATACAGACCCGTTTGCTATCTGGGATGTCTGCCTTATATTACCAGTTGAAAACTGCCCTCTATTTTATTTTTTTTTTTTTAAATTTTGGTTTGAGAATTGAGAATTTCCCCCTTAACTGTCTCCTTTTCTCACACAGTAAGTCCATATTACCAGTGCAGAAAGCAAACATACTTTCATTGAGACAGCTTTTCAAGCTGTTTCAATTATCAAGACATATTATTCGGGGAAAAGTATCAGTTTTAGTATACAATGTGGCCGTCACTGTGTCACTGTGTGGCAGCCATGCAACTTACACATTCAATGTCCAGAATGGTAGGAAAGGTAGAAAAGACATCATCAAGTAATCCATATCATTAAGTACTCCAGTTTTATGTAAATCTTAAATGTCAAATGATCTCAAAAATCATTCTAATATCCTAATATATAACAGCTGTCCTGCTTAATATATTTATAAGGCTTGATACTACTTTGAGAATTATTTGATGACTATACATTATATATATATATATATATATATATATATATATATATATATATATATGAGGAGTTCAGATGCAAAACCAGCTAAAAGCCATCTCGGTCAAAAATGAGATAATGATACTGAGTGAATGCTCTCGACACATATTATACATCCATAAAATACTTTTTCTTCAAACTTGCTAAAATACCAGCCTCAGCCCAATCAGAAGTACCAGTACTTACATAGAAACCTATACATCTGAGCCTGATAAAAATGCATTTTTTAAAGAGAGACGTCAGATGGATTTAGCTGGTTTTGCATCTGAACTCTTCATATATACAGTACCATTCATAAGCTGGGGTCAGTATTACTGAAATACTACCACCACCAGAATTAACAGTCCGCTTTACTATAAAACACATGATCATTGCGGCACACATCATTTTATGTTAAGTTAGAATAGCTTGAACAGCAATAAATAATAACACTACAGTGAAATAACTAGCTAGGAACAATCATCTTGCCCTCTAAACATGAAAATGTATTTCATCATACCTTTAGCTTACTAAGTAGAGCTGCATTCTGTGTTGCGCAAGAAGTTTGTGTGTAAAAACTACCAATCAAAATGTGACTCTCTTTAATGAAACTGTTTCTTTATTAGCCTAATATTGATTTGTAGCCTATTTATTCTGTTCCAGGTTACTAAACAACCACCATCATCATTGGCTTGTTAGATGTCAATGGGGACTTGCTCTTTATTAAAGTGACTTCAATGAATTTATCTGAGATTTTCCAAAGAAACTGCTAAGCAGCTCATCTCTTAGCTGCCTTTGAATTTAGAAGTAACCCATGAAGGTCACAGAATTGTAGAATTCAGGCACTTGACTTCTAATGATAATGAAATGTAATTTTAGTTTTGCATAATTGAAATACTGAAGCTCTATGTTTTAAAAGTTGAAGTTTCCGTTTTTCTTTTGGTCTGAAAGGTCGAGCCTGATCTCATTCAAATGAGTTTCAAATATGAACAGTTGTGCAATTACTGCATATTACACCTTATTAGACATTATAAACTCACACTTCACATAGAATATGTCATCCACTTCAATCTTCTTTGCTATTGTCATCACATACTGAACTGCCTGAGTTTGACTGGGACTATATGCCTCCAAATATGGAGAACAGCCTAATACAGCAACAGAGTCATGAGGAAAATCAGTTTAAATACCCTTGAATAAAAACAAAACTATTCACACCAGAACACATTTTTGGTTCCCTCCTGGGACTTTTAATACATTAAGGTGACACAGAGGGGTATATAGAATGTAACCTGGTACAATAATAATGCAATCTGTGCACAACTTTATATTGAATGAGAGTAAAGTTAGAGCTGAAGGAACATGACCTAATTCCTTACAGAGCCTTGGTCCAAGTGTCTTCTGAAAGATCTGTACCCAGGTCTTTCTCCCAGGACATCTTCAAATGTTGTGTAGGAGGAACCCTTGAGTTATTAAAATATTCATCAAATCTAGAAACAAGACCCTTTAAATTGAGATCAGATGTCATACAAATATAAAGATGTTCAGGGGATTGGTAAGTTTTAAAATTGGTACATCACTTTTAACATAATTCCAAACCTGTAGATATCTAAAGAAATGAGAAGGGGATAATCCAATAAATCACTCCGTTTTCTAAACCTCTTGTCACTTGTCACAACAATTTCTTCCCAGAATGAGTTTGCAAATGATGTTTCAGGTCGCTTTGATATGTGAAACTCTTCTCACACTGAAGACACTTGTAAGGTCTCTCTCCTGTGTGTATTCTCATGTGAACCTTTAGGTTTCCTTTAACTGTGCAACTCTTTCCACACTGAGGGCAGGTGAAAGGCTTTTCTCCAGTGTGAACTCTCATGTGAGTCCTAAGGTTTGCTTTGTTTGTTAAAGTCTTTCCACAGTGATGGCACATGAAAGGCTTTTCTCCGATGTGAATTTTAACATGATTCTTAAGGTGATTCGTGTCTGTGAAACTCCTTTCACACTGATGACATTTAAAACTGTTCTCTCTTGAATGAATCTTCATATGATTATTAAGGTTAACATTATACCTGAAACACTTTCCACACTGATTGCATGTGAAAGGTTTCTCTCCAGTGTGACTTCTTATGTGAATCTTAAGGTTTCCTTTAATCGTGAAACTCTTACCACACTGCGGGCAGGTGTAAGGTCTCTCTTCAGTGTGAGTTTTCATGTGGACATTAAGGATTTTTTTCTGTGTAAAACACTTTCCACACTGAGTGCATACGAATGGCTTCTTTTCAATGTGAATTTCCATGTGGATTTTAAGGCTCTCTTTTCGATCGAAATTTTTTCCACACGGTTGGCAGGTGAAAGAGCTCTCTCCAATGTGAATACTTAAGTGGGGATTTAGGTTTGTAGTTTGTGTTTTTTGAGGGTTTTTTGGTGATGAATTCTCTAAAGTTTGCGAGCAACTAATAGTTTTTTCTTCGATTTTGAAATCGTGATATTTCTCATTCTGATCTTTCTCTTCTGTTTCATTCAGTTCTTGACTCTCCTCTTTTAGTGCCATCAGGTCTGAGGTGAAAAGAGAAGAAATACAAGTTAACATCAGTTTAATGGCACAAAGCAACAGACATCCAAACATTTAGACTAGTGCTGTCAATAGACTAAAAATAACTAATTAATTGCACATTTTCAGTAATTAATCACATATTGATATAATAGTTATATAGTCATAATTTCACAAATTTAGCCATTAAATATAGACATTCAGGATTACAGCATCATTGAAAGGCATGATTTTTAATATTTATTAGGCTTTTTAAAAAAGTAAACTAAAAGCAATCTACACATAAAGTAAAATTTATGTATACATAAACTATATTTTGAATATAAATTAAACTTTATTCAAGCTACAAAAGTTAATCAGTGAGCAAAATAGAGTGATTTCCTTGTCTTTCTTTAAAAAAAATTACTTCAAGGACTGCAGCAGGTTTTACTTTAATGCTGCATTCCCAGCCTGGTCTCATTGTTTATAAAACAAATATTTTTCAATGTTTTGATTGATGCTGAAACATGCAATTTGCTCGTATTACACTGTTTAAAACGTAAAAAATATAATAAATAAATAAATGAAAAAATATACTATATCTAAAAATTACTATAAATCACAATAATGTATTACAAAAATGTCAAAAGCAGTACCAAAAGTATTTTAATTGACAATGCATTGCAGTCACAATCTTCACTGACACAATGGTTTTGTGTGAGGTGCAGAGCAGAATTTAAGGATGTTTTCTGTATTCTGTGGTGCTGGACAATTTAATAAGGATCAAATGAGTGAGTTGAGATTTAAGAATGAAAACCAACCTGTTTGTTCCTCAGTATCTTCATGTTTGACTCTGAATGTTTCTTCAATCCTCATGTCTTCACTCTCCTCTTTGATTAATGCCATCTTTATAACGGTGGATCTCAGCTACTTCACCAGGAGTTTTTCTGTGTTTGAACACTTTGTCCTGTTTAAGATGAGAATAATGAACAGAAAGAAAAATCAAATACAAACTACATTTTCAAATGCAATAATCTCTGGGTGTGTCTCAATCAGTGCTCTAGTTCAGTTGTCAGTACACTGGTAAGGAGTCAGTCAGAGTGAGAGTTAATAGTCTTAAATGGCCTGATGTGACAATAAAACAAAACCCTAGCATTCAAATTAATAAAATGGCTCAAATTATATAGCCTACAATGTTACAATTTGTATGAAGATTTATATCTGAAGAGTTCAGATGCAAAACCAGCTAAATCCATCTGACGTATTTCTTCAAAAAGAGCATTTCATTCTGGCTACTTTGTATAGGTTTCTACTGGTACTTCTGATTGGGCTGAGGCTGGAATTTAGCGAGTTTGAAGTAAAAGTATTTGATGGAGGTGTCAGGAGCATTCACTCAGTATCATTATCTCATTTTTGACCGAGATGGCTTTTAGCTGGTTTTGCATCTGAACCCATTCATTTAGTATTTACTGATTTGTAGGTTATATTTAATAGATTCACTTTAATGAAACAATTAGCAGTTTTATAAAAGTTGTCATTACATCTGTTTGTTGTTCTCGTTGCATTTACGCCGTTTTGAGCAGCAGGTGTCGTCAGCGTGCGCTGATTCGAGCGATTTAAAACAGTGAATCATTTTGCGATACAGTTGATTCAGTTGGAGCGAAATGGAACGCACCGTTTCTGTTACTCATGTGCACATGCTGTTTACACGCACAAAATAAACTTAATTAATATCACTAAATAAAGCTTTACAGTGTTACATTGGTTAACAATTCCATTCACAGTTGTATATAATTCTCTAAATGAGTTTTATTTAAACACTTTAAATGTTTAAAAGCACATACCTTTCTTCAGCCAAATCAGAGAGACGCAGGAGTGCGGCGCCGCCTTATGACGTCACATCGCCAGACCAAAATAAAAGTCTTGAACTGTTTCTCTCCTGCTGAAAAACAACAGACAAACAAACAAACAAAAGTTTAAAATGAGATTAAGCATGAAAATACATTGTATATAATTAATTCTTAAGTTGGTATTCTTTATCAAGATGCTGAAGAGGAGGCTGCTGTATTGAAGAGATGAATCCTTCAAAGAAGAGCAAGGATGCAATGGAAGATAGAGAAAAGATGTGCCTTATTAGGATGTCTCTCTAGCTTTATAAGTTTTTTTTTTTTTCTTTTTTTTATAAACTCCCCATGTATTTATGTGGCTCTTGATTTATCTAAATAAAAAGTAATATTGATAACAAATAAATACATTATATATAATACATCAAAGGTATGAATACAATATTATTATTATTATTATTATTATTATTATATAATTAATAAACACCTTATGAAAAGACTACATGAAGTACTAACTCACAAAAGTGATAATGCTAACTATTGCAGGATTGTTACATGAGACTGCATTAGAATTTTCTAGCTGTACCAAATAAACTGACAAGTACAGTAGAGGTTTGACAGTTAATAACACTGAAATTAAATAGGCCACATTGCACACATCACTTGATACTCTGTTGGACAAGCTTTGTACAGTTTGGTGATAAAAAGTGTCATGACCTCACCAGTCTAGGTTGGAAAGGCCGATGACAAAGAAAATAAAAAGGTATAATTTTGAGAACGACAACACCCCTTCTCCTGTCCCAGCTCACAATGATTACGAAACACAACGATTTTCTTAAGTTTTCACAAAATTTATTATAACAAAAATCAAAGAATTGGAAGCATATCTCTTCGGAAGGGGATCAGGGCCAAAAAAACAAACAAAAGGAAAACTAACTAAGGGGTTAGAACTAAATTAGTTCCAACCTACTTGCTTCAAAAGGAACAAAAGATTATTTACAAATAACGAATAATCAAAATAAACAACGAATAACAGATTACAAACTGAAATGTATAGTTGCGAGTTACAGGAGAAACAAATTATATTCAATATAGCCGCGTGGAAGCGAGAGCTCTGCGGCACAACTTACTTCAACCATGCTTCCACAACAACGTTATTCGCAACAATGTACATTCAAAAAAAAGAAAAGAGTTGTCTGGGGCAGGAGACAGAGGACAAAATGACAGAAATTCAGCTCTCAACAGAAGCTCTCCAACACTGCTCTGCTTCCCAGTATTCAAACGCTCCCGCTCGCTACGCAATTTCCTGCAGCTGGTCCCAATCAAGCCCTGCCAGAAGGAGAGAGAGGGAGAGAGAGAGGGACTGCGCACAATGTATAGCACGCAGTACAACAAAAACGCCAGACACGAATGCAAAAAAAAAAAAAAAAATACAAATAATAAATGTACATCCAAGGATGTAACAAAAGGCTCTGGAGAGAGTCAGCACAGAACATTATAAGGACACAAATCTCTTCACTGACTGACAAATACAAGGGCCAAATGCGTGTGTCGTGCAGAACACATAATCCAGGACTGTTCTTACCCAGAAAAGTACGTACCCCATTCAGGCCTGCACCTCCAGACTGAACAACTTTTCTTCAAGTGTAAATGAAGTGTCATAAAAGTATCAAACCCATAATTATTCAAAGGATTGTGCAATTCATAATAAACATGGAACTGTGCAATACATATTACACATAATTTTTTCTCTACTGCTTATTTATTTTATTTATTCTTTCTTCTATGTCAGGTTTGCTTGTTGTGTATTTTTAGCTTCATGTTGAGCACCATGCAAGAGTTGCACTTGAATAGTGTTGTATAGGCATGCAATGACAATAAAGAGTATTCCAGTTCAGAGAATCAGCAGCCAATTCTTAGTAGAGCAGTATCAATGCTGTGACAACAGTGAAAGCCAAACTGAAAACAACTCAAGCTTCTGAGTTTACAGATAAAAGCTACCACTTTTTTTCATCAATTTGGACAGTATTGAAGGATTTGGATTAGGCTTATGCAGGGCAAAGAGATAAGACACTTTTATTTATTTATTTATTTTTTTAGGGAAGGGTATCTGTTTAACATTGTTGAATCAAAAAGGCTGAAGAGTGAATGACACAGTTCCATCACCTTTGTTTAAGAAACACATTTTTTCTCTTTTAATTAAAGACATGAATAAGCAGTTTATTCTTCAAGAATATATGGTATTAAGAAATTACAGTTCTTCAAAACAATCTATCCAGTTTCACTGATGATTATGCAACATTCTTGACTTAATTAAATAGAAAATCATGAAATAGCAGAGATAGAATAGTCTTACATAGTTTTTGTTTACACATGATTTTAAAAAATATAATTATTATCCGATAAAGTGATGAAAGGACATTAAAGATAATAAACAGGAAATTATTGGGAAACCCATGTGTCACACACAGCTGCAAGAAATGTATTTATTTACTTTCACTGTATTGTGGTGGAGTTTCTGCATGATGGTGATTAATGTAAGAGCTGCTAGCCAGAGGAATCTGCAAGAAAAAATGTATCCAATCAGCTTCCTTGCTTATTGATTACTTTTTAAACAATTATTGCACCCATTACTGAGTGTTTTACACAATTCAATACATAGACACTGAACGCTAAATCTAAATAATGCATTATTTTCAAGCTTCTCTTACCTCTGAGCTGTTAAGATCTTGGAAATCATTGAGCCTGAAATCAGAGGGCTGTGGAATTAAAACTTGTGGAACAAACGGCACCTTTGGAAAAATACACATGTAATGTTTTATGCCTTCCTCCTGTTAGATGGTATAAATGCAATAAAACTGGCAAACAGTTCCAGTATTACAAGTGTATCAACCTCATTGAACTTCAAATGGAATTGGAAAAGGTAAAAGACAGAAATACTTCTGAAATGTCCTGCTGTGAAACATGCTTTCATCCATATTTATACAAATAATTTCACATAATTCATACATTAACATAATTTCCAACCCTTTTTGTGGACAGAATTTCATACTTGAGAATTATATGTTAAAAGCTTTAACATTTAAGAGTGGAGAATTTAGGACAAATTTTTGTATTGTAACTTACAGTGTTTGTTGGTTCTGGTAAAGTGTGAACCCAATTGTGTAGATATATCCATTATGTATTTACATATCTAAGGGGTTCAGATGACAAAAAAAGGGATCGGAAGGGATGCATCACTCACCTGAGGAGGAGGATAACAGCAACAGGAGACTTTACACGCAAATGCTGACAGACAGATGGAGATGATAAACTGAAGGAAGGTGAATAACAGCAATACACCACTGATTCCCCAGAAGAGAACCTGAGAGAAAAATCAATATTAGCATGAATAATAATAACAAAATTATGATTAATTAGTACTAAGACTGGTACACTGACTGCTCAGCAATCAAGAATCTATTATCTATTAGTTCATATGGTAATATATTCATTAATCAAACTGGACTGAGTTTACAATTAATGTATAATGTCAATGTTTTGTTTTGTACTTTGTACATTGTAAATGATCAGTTACAGTAAGAGATCTATAAAACTACCTCTGAAAAAAAAAAAAAAACTGGACAGATGAGTGCAAATTAAGGCTTGACCTTTCACAAGTGTAATGACCACACAGTGATGTAAATACAAATATGAATGTGAAAGTTGATGACATACCATATACATTCTCTTAACATAATAACATTCAGAATTGTTGCAGTAAGTATACAGTGGTCCTCGAGCTAAATCCAGTGAAATTAAAATAAGGGCAATGCCTGCAGTTATAGCACTGAAAATGTTCACTCCCAGTGAGCCGTTCACCTATAGGCAGAAAAACATAAAGTTATTTAATATGTTGTGTTAACAGACTGTGTTAAAGTAGATGTAAAAGTATATGGAGTGTGATAAAAATAAACAACTCGGCATACATAAAATATAGCTGCAAGCTGCCATCATCAGGGTCCAAGCACCAATGTCTTATGTGGATGATTTAATGATACAATTGAAATGCATCTTGTGCTGGAACAGCACTCTCTCATGTACATGCATACGACAGTTAGCAGAAGATAGAGATTATGGTTTATGAAGTTTAAAATGTGCATGTTTTTCTTACAAAAACGCATCAATTCACTTCAGGAGGCCTTTATTATCCCCCTGGAGGCATGTGGAGCACTTTTTATGATAGATTGATGCACTTTTATTGGACTTCTATTGGGCTATTGAATAGTAATGCTCATTCACTGCCATTATAAAGCTTAGAAGAGCCAGGACATTTTTAATATAATTTAGATTGTATTCATCTGAAAGAAGAAAGTCATATACACCTTGGATAGCTTGAGGGTGAGTAAATCATATGGTAATTTTCATTTTTGGGTGAATAAACCCTTTAATAAATATATTATCAGATCAAAACACATGTATTCATTATATTTGGTATACATACTTGTTTTCATAAACCAATTTTCATAAAGGTAGGCCATTTAGATTTTATGTTAGTAGTCGCTGAAATCTGATTGGCTGTAAGCCATGTTTTTTTTTGATGTAGCTGAGTCATACAGGTTATGTTATGTCATCCAGCAAGGAAGATTCATTTTTACCAATCCTACAGTTACAGCGTTAAGGAATTTCAGTTGTAGGGCTCCCTATAGGTTCAAAGTTGATGCAATTTGGTGCACATCTTTAAAATTTTTAAATCTTAAAACTGAAATCATTATAGAAAATCAACAGAAACATTATAATGTTGCAGCACTTCTGGTGCTTCGACCCGTAAAAATAATAATAGTTGTGTACATACCAAACACAAGCTGGAGGGTGAATTAAGTTTGTTTTCTGCAGCAATGCAGAGTGAGCCTGCGATAATGTACTGAGAGGAGAGAAAAGGGCAAATATTGAGGTTTTTGTTGGAATATGTACAGATGGTACTCAACCAGAATGAACTTTTTACTGCCATGTGTATCATAAGATTGTTACGTTTAAGACGCTTGATTGCATTCCCCATAACATCAGCAGATGCAGTGTCTCAATCCACAATCTGAGACATTTTACTGCACCTGATATCTGCATATGGAAAGTAAGCACAGTTCAAGCATTACCTTCACAGTAATATTTTACTGTAACAGTAATCAAATAGCTGGAACAATTATTCCAGTAATTATTGTTATTGTGACGCGGCGGCCGAAGAATCGTGAGACGGAGGATCCATGTGCAACAGCTTTATTGAATCGGACAGTGTAAACAGGCTGTGGTCAACAATGGCAGACTGGCGTGGTGAAGACAAATCCGAAAGAGTGGTTAAAGTCCATGCGAGGGGTCGGGGCAGGCGGCGATCAAAGACAGTAATCCGTGGGGTAAGCGAGGGTCGTAAAAGGGCAGGCAGCAAGGGTTCACACACAATAATAGCAGTCCGGTTGGCAACAGAGAAACAGTCCGATAATAGTACGCTCAGGATTGGGGACATAGCCGGCAAAACTTCGCGAAGCGCGGGCCGGCGAGGCACGCTAAAATGGCCGCCAGGGAGGAAGTGACCCGGGCGACCCGGAACCGGAAGTGGGAGTCCCCAGGCACGGGATTGTGGGAAATGGAGTCAGAATTCGGGCGAGGGTTCCCGCTGGCGCGAGACAGGGGGAGCCACAGAGACCGCATTTGTGACAGTTATATTATACTTATTATAATAATTTTTGTTATTATTACTACTACTACCAGTACTTTAATAATAATTTTATCTTCATTTATAAAGGAACACTACAGTGCCAGTATAACTGAGCAATGCTGACAACAGTATTGATTTTGCAAATGAGCGTCACTGGTGCCTGAGTTGTATTTACTGTTGTGTTGGTACACATGGCAGTAATAGACATTTTTGGTTGAGTACCTACTGTAGCTCGTATTATAAAAGACAGAACACTAAACTGTATAATTTCTTACAATGATAGATCCCCAGTAAGGAATCCCACTATAGACAAAGATGGATTCTGCATGAACTGTAGACACAGTGCCAAACAGGAGAGTCATCAGACCGATCATTATCTGGACAGTCTGTGTACGACAAGAAAAATTTACATTCTGAACAGGACAGAAAGTCTTTTACAAAGTAAAACAGTATCAAATTGACTTACTATTGTACTAGAAATGTTTTTTTAAAAGTGTGCCATTTTTTTATTGTTCACATGCATAATTCACATACTGATTTCCGGATATGCAAAATTTGTCCTTTACCTCACATTTCTTGATAGTTTGTTCTTAAAACATTGTAAATTTCAAATAATAAACCTTATGTTAATGTCCTTACTGCATTGTCAACAAAGCAAAAAGGCACAATCTTCAATAAAAATAGTGTATGCTTTGTTAATCTGTTCTGTGTGCTCCCCCTCCCTTAGAGTTGATTCATGTGCTTTTCTTACCTCACACTGACGTGCACAAATAAAAAAAACAATTATTTGGGTTACGAAAAATTTCTCACCCCAAGAGCTTTTGGTTGACCTGTCAAAAATGCCTGAAGTCCATGAAGAGGTGAAGCTCCTGCTACCTGTTGTACATAAACAGGCACAGGAGCATTTGTCACAGTCCCAGCTGCTGTTGTTTGTATTGGTGGTTGCAGCTGAATGACAAAAGAATTCATGGGTACGGCAGTCGACATTCTCGATACAGGATCTGAAATTGATTGTACAGAATCATAGTACATAAAAACATGTGACGGATATGATTATAATATAGATTTTCTATGTTAAAAAAAACTTTCAAATGTATTACAAATACTATACCATTAACATATGGTACTATAAAACTGTGTACCATAAACATGGTCTTTATTCCTAAACACTTCTGAATGCAGTTACATCACAGTTGTCAGAGTTATTATTATCAACTAGAATAACTCTATTAAACATTGAAAACAAGGAATACACTGTATAACAAACAGCTCATGTTTGAACTTATCTATATCATTTACATTTAAGGCATTTAGGACATAAAAAAGCAGACATAATACAAAGATCATCACTTAAATAAAGTTAGTCAAATGTAGTGTAGGTATAAAATGTATTGTTTTACCAGGGAAAAAAATCCTCTCTTCAGCTGATTTTTCAAACTTTGCTCTGAAGTTCTGTTCACTCTTCTGAGATAAGCCAGCGTAAACTCAATGTCATAAGTGTAATTGCTGATACTTTTTCCCGGAATGAAAGGGGAAGCAGGTTGAGCTCAGGTGATTATGAAAAAAGGCAAAGCTGGCCTTTTCATGAGATAATAAGAAGTTTAAAAGCAACAAAAAAACAATAAAAAGAGAAGTTTTCATAAATATGTTCTGTTGTACTTTATAACAAGTAATCTGCAAGCTGGTTTGGAAATTGCCATAGTGAAACATGCAACACTCTTCAGGAGATGATTACATCCTTTTGCAAGTGTAATAAATCTGAGACCATTGGCATTCATCTTGTTGCTCTTGTCAAATGACTGTCAGTCAAATAACATAGTTGTGTTGTAAGTGCATATTAAAAACAAAGGATTTACACTTCATTGGTTTGATACAGCTTTGAAAAAACACCATTCTACTAACATGTGCTTTCAATTTCCATTATTTGCTAAAATTCACTGTTAGTATAAAAAGGACATGTAGACTATGAATATCGAGGTTCTTGTTTTCAATTATCCTGCTATCATGTTGGAACATTATTTCAGATTGTGGTATTGTTTGGTTTTGTTTTGAATTTAGATTTTCTTTCTAGTTTAGTTTAATCAAAATGGTGACT
Organism: Cirrhinus mrigala; assembly: GCA_036247105.1. NCBI lineage: Eukaryota > Metazoa > Chordata > Actinopteri > Cypriniformes > Cyprinidae > Cirrhinus > Cirrhinus mrigala. The sequence continues at coordinate 356,869 of JAMKFB010000260.1, read as the reverse complement.
CTTGCAGCAATTTCTGTATCAAATGAAACGTTCAAAACGTCACGTAGCTATTTATTCTCAAGTACTATTAGTAGTACTATTTATTCTCTTTTTGGAACTATTTAATCCTCTGCTGAGATCTTGTGAGATTTAATGTCTTAATTTCAGTTGATTTCATTTAAGGCTGCGTGACTATAAGTCCATTGTAGTTGTTTTTCTGCTCGTCTCTTCTCTTTTTTCTGCTCTTGTTGTTCCTCTTTCCTGGTGTTCATCACTAATGCATCACTCTGCAGAATGGTAGTTCTCCATTATCAGGTGTGGAGATGCATGAACTAGAGAATACATAGGGCTGTACAGGCTTGGATTATTGTTTAGTAACATGAAATCGCCTTGAAATACCACGTTAAAGAAAAAATATTGAAATGAACTCTAGTACATTAACTTTATAAAAATAAAATTCCTCCAAAAAGAACTCAATTCAGTCTGACTGTGGATTTCTGTTTTGTGTGCTTGACACCTTGCCATGTGCACTTACCAAAATGTCTGTCTTGGTGAGTAATCACATAAACACAGTTGGTTAGGTCTTAAATGAACATACTGTTTAAAACAAACAAACAAAAAAACTACAACAATTTGTGATGTGTGTCAGTACTGGATCCATGCATTAGTGTAATACAGTGCACTCCACATTTGCTCATGTGACGATCCAGCTTTGAAGGATTTCATAATGGAAATACCTTTTTATTAAAATTACATGCAGAAATTTACATATACTACATATACTGTGCACATAAGGGAAAAAATAAAAAATAAATAAAACATCCAAAATATCTATACATTTGTTTAGTTTTTTCATCTCAGTGTAATTTGTTTGAAATGCTCTGTTGACTTTTACCTGTTGTTTTTCTCAGTGATTTCAGGGAAGCATTCATGTCAGCCAGATCTTATGTTATTTGCAGCAGCTCACTGATACTTGGCCATTTGTGTTTGAAGCTGTTATTTCGGGTTCACTGTTAGTGAACGAGACTGAATATTATGTAATGAATATTCATAGTGTCTAGGATGGACAGTAGGCTTTTTCTGTGGTGATTTGTGTTTGCTTATGTTGTGTGATCCTGAGTTTGTCATAAAATATGGTGACCATTACACTGAATGCAAGAGATTCCCATTCTCTGTACTCCTCACTCTTCACATCTGATGATCTGCCACAACAGGTTTAAGTCATGTTTACAGTGTTTACAGTTTCATGGACAATTTTGAATTCTGTTTTGCGTATTATATTGCTGGACAAATGCACACAAAATTATGTCAAAATGTCTGTTTTGGCCAGTATTCATTCATGTAAACACAGTTTATTATTAATTTAATATATAACTAAATATAATATTAGTTTATGTTTTTTATTTATATTTGTAATATAATGTAATATTCTATCATTGTAGCGGGTAAAAAGGACTTTTATTTTGGTCTGGTGACGTGACGTCATAAGGCTGCACCGCGCTCCTCCATCTGTTATTCAGCTGAAGAAAGGTGTGTGCTTTTAATCATTTAAAATGTTTAAATCAATACGATAATGATATGTAATGATGAAATGAATTATTAGCTAGTGTAACACTGTAAATTGACTTATTTGGTTTATCTAGTGATATTCACGAGTTCCCACTTACAAATAATAAACAGAGTACAAATTAAGCGTGTTTGGCGTGCTGTCCGGGAGAGGGCTCCGAGCTCGGAAATCATTCCCGAACCCGGGGCACCCCCCCTGCCTAGGGAGAGGGGTACGAGCTCGGCATTTGGCCCGAACCCAATAAGCGCTCCCCCGGGCTGAAGGTGAGGAGACGGGGTGGAGGAGGGATGCTGAAAAGACTAGAGATGGAGGAGGTAAGACTGCTTGGTTATTTATAGGGATTCTCTCTTGCTTAGAGAGAGTGATTACTGATGGTGAATTGGCCGTGTTAATTATCTGCGCGTGCTCCTCCCGAAATTTGTTAATAAAACATCACTTCACGAGTTCCCACTTACAAATAATAAACAGAGTACAAATTAAGCGTGTTTGGCGTGCTGTCCGGGAGAGGGCTCCGAGCTCGGAAATCATTCCCGAACCCGGGGCACCCCCCCTGCCTAGGGAGAGGGGTACGAGCTCGGCATTTGGCCCGAACCCAATAAGCGCTCCCCCAGAAGCTAATAAATTGCACTGCTGCGGCAGTAGGGAGAACAGAGGGGGGGAGGGAGGGGGCTCCAGCGGGAGCGGGCACTGCTACGGCAGTGTGGGGAAGCAGCGAGAGGCTCCTACTGGAGTAGGATGCTGAGGGGATGGTCGAAGTGGGGATATGATGTTGTTGGAGGGAGATGAAAAGGGGTTGCTGTGGAGGATCTGGAGATGAAAATAGGCTAGAATGGACTAGAATTAAAAGGGGCGGCCGACTAGGGTCTGGTGGGCTTCCTTGATGAGGGAGCGATCTGATCGGATATAGCTCTTGAAAGCTTCCGATGACCAGCGGCCCAGCGCTTGGATCTGCTGTTGGGAGAGGCCTTTTTGGGCGGCTGTGGTTGCTGCACCTATTCGGAATGAATGGCTGGAAAAGTTGTCGGCTGGGGTACCAGAGAGAAGCAAGACGGACTTAAGGTGCTTTTGGAACCAGAAGCGAGTGGCGGGGCGGTTGAAATCGTCTGTAAAGAGGGGGTCGGAAGGGAGTTTGGATTGGGATTTTCTGAGCTGGAGGAAGGCTAGGAGGGTTTGGAATGGTTGGATGGGCGATTGGAGGTTAAAGATATAAATGAAGTGGCCTTTCTTTGTTTGGTCTGTCTTACTTTGCTTTATGAAGTAAGAGATGGTTTCCCCGTCTAGCACTGCTAGATCTGAGATAGTTGGGTGGATGGCTGGGTTGAAGCCAGATGTAATGGCGAGCTCAGAGCATCTGAGGAAACCGAAGAAAGCCAGGATAAACATGGCGTCTAATGTGCGGGCAGTATGGATGGAATGGTACCCTTTACGGAGGGTGGAGATGCATTTGGTCAAAATTTTTAAGGTAATAGGTTGTCTGGGGTCTGGGCGGTTGGGCTGGGTTTTCTGGATACCTTTAATGAGAAGGGAGGTTTGTGAATTGGTTATATGGGGTGAAGGCGAGCCATATAACAGTTTGTGGAAAAACTGGATTCCGCTTAGGTATCCTTTAATGGAGCTGGCTTGGAGGTTTTTATTGGTGTTGAGATGGGAGATAAATGAGGTGACAGCAAGCAGGGAAAAATCAGGGAAGGGTAAACTATAGGCAGAGTGGAATACTTTAAAACATTTCCATGCTGTAAGGTAGGCTTGGAGTGTCCTAGGGGAGACAGCTTGGAGAATGGAATTAATGGAGGCTTCGAGGAGAGGTCTCAGAGGGTGGTTTACGGGAATATCAGTTCTGAATAAGGAGGAACCGGGGTCGGGAGCGGGTCCGCCTCTGGTGCCAGCGATCTGAATTTCTGCCAGAATTTGGGTCCTGATGGAGTTGGGGACGGGGGGCGGTTCCAGTGCAAGAGCGTTTGGAGGGGCTGGAAGGGGCGTGGCTGAGGCTAGTGAGAAGGGGGGGCGGGTCTGAGGAGGAAAGAAGGCTGCCGGGACTGCTGGCGGGGGCATGCTCGCGCTGTGGGCATTTTGTGGGAAGGAAGAAAAAGGAGGGAAAAGAGGGGGAATAGCGGGCGTTGGAGCGTGCGTGGTAAGGGGCAGGCTCACGCTGGGAACGGCTCCTGGGGCTGAGGAAAGGGAAGGGAGGAGAGGTGGAATGGCGGGCATTAGAGCGTGCGTGGTAAAAGGCAGGCTCACGTTGGGAACAGCTCCTGGGGCAGAGGAAAGGGAAGGGAAGAGGGGGGGTATGGGGGGCACCGGTGCTTGAGCTGTTGGCGGGGGAATGCTCATACTATGACTAGACAGCGGAGCTGCGGGCCATGGGAAGGGGAGGGGATTGGGGGAACAGCGGGGCAAAAGCTGCGAACGGGAAATAGCCGCCGGCGGGGGCGGGCTCGCGCCGCTATTGCGGCTTGTGGAGGCGAAGACCGGCTCTCCGCCGGTATGAGCAGCGAGCTCCCGCTCGGATGGTCGGGAAGGAGGGCAGTGGCTGGCGACCGCGGCCTTCGGGGCGTGGCCCCGACTCGCTGACGGTCCTTCGCTGCGTCCTGACGGCCGGGAAGCCGTTTTCGGCGGAGTGGTGGATTGCTCGGGCCGTGCGTAGGGAGCGCAGCGGCTCGTGCGTGCTCCGCCCGAGGCTCTGGAGGGAGGAGCGGAACCCGGGTTCTCCTCTGCTTGCAGAGAAGCGTAGAGGGTGAGAAGGTCCGCCTTTGTCGATCGGCGCGGGATGATGACGCCGGAGCTGGCGAGCGCCTGGCGGAGACCGACCACGGTCCATTTCGCCTTGGCTGGGGCGGAGGAGAGGGCTGAAGCGTAAGAGGACGCTGGGGAAGGTGGCGGACGCCTGGAAGGTGGGGGAGATGGCGTGGTTCGGCGCCTAGAGGTACGGGCGGCGGCGTCACGGGAAGGCCTGCGGCCCCGCGATGCGGCCGCGGGCTCGATTGGAGGATCCTGCGGAGCGCTGGCGGCCTGAGAGGCGGCCTGGACAGAGGCTGGAAGAGCAGCAGGATCCTGAAAATCCGAGGAATAATCCTTGATTTCTATCTCGGACATACTTTGAAGCTTATGGACTTGCCAATGCTGAAAAGACTAGAGATGGAGGAGGTAAGACTGCTTGGTTATTTATAGGGATTCTCTCTTGCTTAGAGAGAGTGATTACTGATGGTGAATTGGCCGTGTTAATTATCTGCGCGTGCTCCTCCCGAAATTTGTTAATAAAACATCACTTAATGAAGGTTATTTGTGTGCGTAAAGCTCATCTAGACATGAGTAACAGAAAAGGTGCGTCTCATTTCGCTCCCTGTATCGTGAAACAGTTTATCATGAACATGAATTCAGTCACTAGCAATTAGCGATGGAGATTCATTTGAATCAATTGAATCGCAAAATGATTCAGTGATTCGAAATGCGCACGCTGCTGACACCTGCTGCTCAAAACGACGTAAATGCAAAGAGAACAACAAACATAAATATGTATAATGACAGCTGTTACAAACCAACTGCAAATGCTTTTATGAAGGTGTAACCTGTTAAATGTGATCTAAAATCAGCAAATACCAAAAATAAATCTTAATTTAAAAAAAAGAAACAAATCTCACATACAATTGTATTAATTTTAATGCTAATTTTGGTTGTGTTTGTCTCACCAGTGTGCTGACTACTAGACTACTACTTTCTGTTAATTATTCTCATCTTAAACACACAGAAATCTCAACTGAGATCCACGTGACACACTAAGATGGTGTTTATTAAAGAAAAGAGTGTGAAGACATGAAGATTGAAGAAGCATTCAGAGTCACACATGAACATACTGAAAAACAAACAAAGATGGCCTTTATTGAAAAGGAGAGTGAAGCCATGAAGATTGAAGAAGCATCCAAAGTCAAACATGACGATACTGACGAACAAACAGGTTGGTTTTCATTCTCAAAGCTGAACTCATTTAATCCTTTATTAAAATGTTCAGCTCTACAGAAATTAATGATATTTGTAAAGCAGTGGTTCTCAACTGGTCTGCCCATGGGACCCACATTTTTGCATGGTGATTAAGCTGTGACCCATATATACTCACAAAAATGAATGGCCCACACTCAAGTACTGTCCCAATTTACTTGACAAGTAAAGTATAAAAACATCAAACAGCCCTGGCTGTTTTGGTCCAGTGTTTATATATATGTGCCTACAAAAAGTATTCATACCCTTTCATTTTTTTTCTCGTTTTATGTTGCAGCCTTATGTTAAACTGCTTTACCGCTTTTTTTCCCCCACATCTACACTCTACAATCCACACACCATAACGACAAAGTGAAAAACAGGTTTGTAACAAGTTTGCACATTTATTAGAAATGAAAAACTAAAAGGATTCTATTGCATAAGTATTTTTTCCCTTTTCTGGGACACTTGAAATTCAGCTCAGGAGCAGTCATATCACTTGTAGATGTTACTACACTTTGCATGGAGTTAACCTGTGGCAAATTCAATTAAATTGGTATGACTTGGAAAGGCACACACTGCTTAATAACACCTCACATGATATTTATTACATGCCTCACACGAAAATCGAACCAATCACATTCAGTCATAACCGATCATATCCAATTATAGTGCAATCGAGGCATTTCCTCCTCTCGTGATATTTCCCCATTCTTTCTCAATTACTCCCACTAAACCCACGGCATGCTATGGTGTCTCAGTTAAAAGTCAATAGGCTCAGGAGAGTCTCCACTATAACTTTACCTTCAGGTGTTGCTGTCAAACAGTGTTACCTTATAAAAATGACTGTTACTTTTAATGTCACATTTAGTAATATTTGTGTTGTTTTATTTCTGTAATAGCGATTATTTTCTTATTCCATTTTTTTTTTTTTTTTTTGCGGAGACACTCCCTCAATTGCATTTCTCAGAGGAAATGCCCCTGATACACACACACACACACACAAACAAACAAAACAGTTTGTTCTGGTCCTGATCTGATTCCAGCTACACTGTAAAAAACAATTTGCTGAGTCAACTTAAAATAATTTGTAACCTAGCTGCCTTAATTTTAAGTTCAGTCAACTCAAAAAAAAGTTTATTCAAATTGAAATGTTAAATTATACTAAGTGACAACTTAGATATTTGAGTTGAATCAACTTAAAATTTTAAGGTAGCTGGGTTACTTACCCATCTGTTAAGTTTAGCAAACACAAATATCTAAGTTGTTACTTAGTACAACTTAACATTTCAAGTTGACTAAACTTATTTTAGTTGACTGAACTTAAAAATGTAAGGCAGCGGGGTAACAAATCATTTTAAGCTGACTCAACAAATTGTTTTTTATTTTTTACAGTGTATGGTTTTTCTAACCATGTGTTATTCTCCCAGTATTGCCACAGGAACTGTTTCACTGTTTGTATCACTCCACTTGCAGCATTTCTCTCAGCGAGTGTCATGACAGGAGACCAAAGCCACTATAATTTTATAAATAATACTATTTTTGTGTCACTATGCAGTTTGTTAATAAAGATAATGTGTATGTGTATAATGAAAATTTGCTTTGACGTTTTCTGAGATGTGAGCTCCAGAGCGTCAGCGGCTGTTCAGTGCTAATGAACACGCCAAGAGCAGCCTCACCTCGGCCAGATCTTCTGGAATTTACAGCTGGCTCTGATGTCTCTATAGTGGTTGAGCATGAGATATAATTCGTTTTGGGTAAATCTAACAGACAGTCTTTGGTCTCAGTAATCTATCATTTGTTCCAGAGCAAACAGTTTTGGCTGAGGGCAAAATCTCATCACGTTATATTTTATGTAACTTCAGTACTGTATATCAGAGCGTTGCCTTTTTACTTTGGACTTAATCGTCTTGCAGCTTTTATGATGGATGTTGTTTTTTATTAATTGTTATTTTTCAGTAAATGAAGAGTTCAGATGCAAAACCAGCTAAATCCATCTAACGACTTTCTTTAAAAATTGCATTTTTATCAGGCTCAGATGAATAGGCTTCTATGTAATTACCGGTTTTTCTGATTGGGCTGAGGCTGGTATTTAGTGACGAAAAAGTATTAGATGGACGTATAATATGTGCAGAGAGCATTTATTCAGAATCATTATCTCATTTTTGACTGAGATTGCTTTTAGCTGGTTTTGCATCTGAACTCTTCAAATATTTCATATACAAAATAGTAGTATTTAATAATGTGTGTGTTAGTGATGGTGATTTTGGTTACATTATTTTTTTTCACAATTAGATGAGGACAAGAGACTGTCTTTATGAGTCAGTAGCAAAGACTTTGGTTGTAAACAAGGAATTTATTTTTGCTTTTAACAACACCTTGTAAGACACCTTTTTTTAAAAAAAAAAAAAAAAAAACAAGCAAGAATGAAAGAGTACATGAACAAGATGTTTATTTGCACTATTACAAGCTAACCTGGCCTTAAACAAACAAAAAAAATCTGTAGCACGTAAAGTGTATATATATATATATATATATATATATATATATATATATATATACACATGGGCGACATTTGACTCTTGCGTCAGGGGGGGCAAGAAAAAAAATTCGGGTAAGCATCAAAACAATCCCCTACCGTATTGCAACGCACCAAAGCAGTCAGTACCGTTAAGAGGTTGCCAACATTACTAAACTGTGGACGAGCTTTTGACTCTTGAATCTGGCAAAGCTTCCCGTTTTAAGTGTCAGTTGACAGCCTTTCATTTTTAACCAAATGTGCACGCTGCTTTTCTGATTCTCCGTGTCTTTTTCCCGTGTCACGTGAAATGTATCCGTTTTGATTCGTTGTTACTAGAGGTGGAACAAGTTAAGAAAAAATGAATGATCAGTTGTGGGATTAGTTTGTCATAAATCGCATATTATTCATTCCTGAACTTTACCGTCCGTTACTGGCAATGAAATTAGGCCACTGGTTGATATGTCCCGGTAGAGCCCTGCATTGCAGCCCGAGCCCGACGGGCCCTGATTTTTTTACGCCCCTATAGGGCCGGGCTTCGGGCCAATTTTCACGTCATAGTTCAGACGCGGGGCGGGCTTCGGGCCTGTTTTAGGCTTCTTATTTTTATATTTTAGACATCCACCAAATATGGCGATGAAAAAAAATATCCGCGCTGGTGGAAACAACACAAGACTTCACTTTTGCTTTCACTTTCGAGACCGACTTGAAAAGCTTTTACTTGCCACAAAGCACCGGCAAAAGTTATTACCATGAATGTCGGGGGGGAAATAGTAAGGAGATTTTTTAATTATTCATTAATAAACTAGTGTTTTCTGAGTCAGTGTCGCAAGGATGAAGTTGCCGATCCGGATGCGCCTTTAGAGAGAAATGCATCCTCAAAGATTACATAATGAAATAGTTTTTCTTTTTGATTTGCTTCATTTCATTAAGCTATAATTTAAAGCTTTCTATAGATATATGGATCATGTCTGTGAGGTATGTATTCGAGACTACAGACATCACATCATGTTTGTTTTCTTTATGTTAGAAGCACCGTTTGCAACGTTTTGTTGATATTGCGAGTGCACACAAATAAAAGTAGACCCTTTACAGTTTGGAATGATGTCTTATTCTTACTTTTATTAGCAAAAATGACAGAATATTTAAAATGGTTGCCCCTGAAAAAAAAAATGCAAGTGATCGCGCTGGCGCCTCCATGTTCTGCAAAGCGGTTTTCCACACAAATGATTTGATATGCGCCTAATTGTACACATTTATCTAGGCTTAACGTTTAAACTAACATTGATTTATACTTGAACTGTTTTATATCTATAGATATTTTATTTAAGTCGTGATGATTTCAGAAGGCAAAATTGATCAAACAGAGTATGATCAGTCTTCCGCTGGCCGCTTTGTCTTTACTTTAAAAAACAAAAACTTATATTTAACAAACAAAAATAAAAATGCTTCAAAACGTTTAAATTAACGTGATAAAAAAAACCGAAATATAATCACTTTGCCATTGCATACAAAACTGGACTATTTTAATAGCTGAAATAGTAGTATAAGCCGTTTTGGGAGAAGAGGGCTCGAGTCGGACTCGGGCCGAGAATTCTAATAAGCTGTCGGGCCGGGAGTAGAACGAATCCAGCATAAATATGCAGATGTCATCCCGAAACATTGCACCATATAAAACGAACATTTCATACAAATTTTGAACGGATTATAGAAAGTGCGCAAACCACGCTCACTTTATTATTATGAGATGAGCGTCAGTCATTTAAGTTCATCGCGATCTCACAAGTTCTGTTATAATCAGTGAAGCTCTCTAAACTACACAATGAGTCTGGCTATTTTGCCAGATCTTCAGTCGCTTTTGCTTTCATTTAGCACCGTCTAGTACCTCTGTACAACCGGGCCTGAGCATGGCAAACCGCTCCAATTGCAGTGTGGCTGACAACGGGGACTAACCATCTGGGGGGGCAACTGCCCATCTGGGGGGGCAAAAAGGTCAGCAATAACAATACAATTTAGCTGTAATCCAGGGGCCGGCTGCATAAAAGGTTTAGACTAGTCTTAAAAAGTTAGACGGCTAATTTTATCTTTAAAACTGTTCATAATTGTTTTAATTTAGTTACAGGAAAATGTAGATTAGTCTAAGTTTAATCCAAAAAATAAGACTGGTTACTCTTTGGTTAACTGCTAGTTGGTCAGACTAGGACTTAAGACACTGTCTTAACATAGAGGCTAAGTTTATGCAACTGGCCCCAGAAGCAAGTTTAAGACCAGTTTGGAGGTGTAGGGGAAGGAGACCAAGGATCTCCCGATACATAAGAAGATCCAGGTGGTGAAGTTGCAGGAGACCACTGTATTGTCATGAGTCCTGTCCGGTCTGCCCACCACCAGAGGTTGCCTGTGCTTCATTTGACTCTCAGACTACAAAGACTGTTACACATCACCTTGGACTACACTTCCCATTTTCCACTGCACGGATTGCACTTTCACCTGCAGCCAATCAGACACACTACAAATACGAGGCCGTCACCATCATTCTGGGCCGAGTATTGTATAGCGTGCATCACTTGTCCTGTGGTAGCTACTTTACAGAGCCTATTTTGAGTTTCCTGTGTCTAGTTTAGTTTTGTTTTCTAGTCTTGTCATCCGTGTCTTGATCGTAGCCTGGTTATCTTGTCTTGTCTACCTTCAGCCTGCCATGGACTTTTCGCCTGTCATGCATTAACCCTTTGTCTTACCGTCTCGGACTCTGTTCGCTCCTCGTTGGACTATTGTCTGTCAGTTTGGAATACCCGATTGCCTCACCTCCTGGATTACATTCACAGCCGACTGACCCTCGCCTGTTCCTGGATTACTCTTGTGTCTTGCACTGTTTGTATCTGTTTGCTGGTGTTCTACCCGTGCCTGTGTATGACCATGTCTGTGTCTCAGTTCAATAAAAGCTTGCATATGGATCCGCCTGCTTCACGTCTCACGTTCACTCTGTAACGTACATTCAGGTGAGTATGAAGGTAAGGCAGCAGACATTTGTGGACACAAAAGGGGAATTTGTGAAAAAATAAAACAGATTTGCATAGGGCCCTAGATATACTTATAAACTATAGTTTTAATTGTTTAAACAAGTCTTTGAAATTTGATCACTTCTGGCAATTATTTTTTTGTAAATTTATCAAGCCTATTTTTTTCCCCTAGCGCTGAATGTCATATGGTGGTTGTAAAATACAGAACAGCTCACTTATTTCATATTGTAACAGGACTCTAGTGAAGCGTGTTAGATCCAGATGCGAGCTTTATTAAACACAGTGTTGTCAAGACAGGCAAGGTCAATCTCCAACAAACAGTAATATCCAGGGCAAGGCGAGAGCGTAATCCAATAAAACAGGCAATGGGTCAAAATACCGGTGAGCAGTCCAAAGTAACAAAAGAACAAGGCAATGAAACTAGACAAAAACTATGGCAATGGAAACAAGGCAAAACTATGACTATGAAACAAACAATGACCGTGGAAATAACAAAAACAAGGCAATGAAACAGGAAAAACGCTTGGTAGAGTCTGCACAGGCAAAACAATACTTCGCGAGGGCCTGTTTGGTTTAGGCCTCCTTATATGGCCACCAAACAGGAAGTAACCAAAGAAGCAGCAGAGGGAGCGGTAACAGTCAGTCCATGGGAGAGGGCTCCCTCTGCTGGCGTGGCATTACACATATACAGTGCTGCCTAAAAGTTTGTGAACCCGTTAGAATTTTCTATATTTCTGCATAAATAGGACCAAAAAGTTAATCAGATTTCCACACAAGTTTCAAGCAGGGCTTGAAAACGAAAAAAAAAAAAATTCAATTGGTTCACTCCGAGCAGAATCAATATTTTAACGTATTATTTTCGTTCTGAAACCGCTTTGAGTAGAAAAAATAATGGTTAATAATGTTATTTAATAAAAAAATGCCTATAATAATAATAATAAAGTATAATAATATAAATTATTATATAAATAATAATATAATAATGTTTTCTTTACTCAGAGAGAGGAAAAAACATAAGGCACGTAAGCTCCCGTAACATTTTATTTTTACATTCAGAAATAACGTAGGCTAAAATGCCGGAGAAGCAAAATGTTTACCAACATTATAAACACAGTAAAAACCTGCTTCTTTTCATTTTGAAAGTATTGTTTTTCTTTATAATGTATTAATTAAATTTAGTAATTCATAATAATTATTATTTTACCTCTCATGGCATTCAATAAAGCCCAATAATTTAAGCTTTAAAAGCAATGACAATCATGATACAATTAGTCCATATGACTCATGTGTTATATTCCAGGCCTTCTGAAAAAAAATATGATAGCCTTGGGTGAGAAAAACCTATACCTCTATATCTGTCTGGGTGCTGCTCAGTTCGCATTCTTGTTTCCTTTTCCTTCATTCTAGTTCCTCTTTCTTAGGATGCCAAAAAAAAAAAAAAAAAAAAAAAAAAAAGGAAACAAAGACTTAGAAAAAATATATATATTTTTAAATTCAAATATTCTCACGCACTCAAGTGTAATTTGAAGAGGTAGTCTTTGTGCAGGTCTATATTGTGTCATTTTTGTCACGCTGAAAAACACGCCCATAATTTTTTACTACTTGTGCATGGATTTCTTCATGTATGTCACGGATTGGCCAGGCTCTTCCACCACTCACATCCAACGTTCTCAATCACCAGAATTCTAAACACCTGCACCTAATCACCAGTCACCTACTTAAGCACACATCACACTGCAGTCTTTGTCCGGGCTCATTTGTACGAAGCGGACATATTGTGCCTATCACAAACTTTACTTACCTGTACTCTCTTATGTTCCAGTCCTGTCGTCCTTGTCTCTCCAGCCAAGTCATCAGTGTGTGTGTGTGCGGAAGTCATCCGATCCAGTCCCGGAAAACTGCAATAAGAAATCAAGTATCGTTATCTGTTCATCTTCATACTCAAAGTCAAGTCTCACCCGATCCACTTACCTCAACCGGACTCACCTCCGTTGAACATTTACTCTGCTGTGATTCAATAAACTCACCTTTGTTGATATCCCCGTCTTGCTCGTCTGTGTCCGAAACAATGTAAGGTCAGTTTTTGACTATTTCTGTTAGTTTGTATTAAACCAAGACAGCTAATGAGAACTGTTTGTGGTCACATTGCGAAGCAAGATAGCATCATGTCCATGTAGCATCAGTGATCATGTTTGTTAGCAATTTTCATGGAAAAGTTAGGCTATGGGGCATGCATCATTGATTAGTAAACCATTTCAAAATTATTTGATTGCTTGGTGTAAAATATACAAAAAACAGGTAGGATGATTTGACAGTGCAAAATACTTCAACAGATTATTTACAAAAGCATGACTGAAATGGTATACAATTTTTTTTATTTAGTTTAAATGAAAGTTAATCTAAATTGCAAAGTTTCACATATTTATACTTCTATAGAACATGTAATGTAATATATCATATTAAAGTTTAGAATAAGTTTTACATATTTTATAGTCTGGATTGTTGTAGATATACTATGTCACGGGTGCGGACCAAAACGACAGACACAGTGGGCGTGACGTCAGGCTTTTATTAAAAAAATAAACAAAGTGTCCAAAAAGGGGGAAAAAGTGTCCAAAATAAATGGGGGATCTGGTGTCCTCTAGTGATGGGAAGCTCGGATCATTTTACCGACTCGGTCCTTTGAGTCTCGTTCAGCAAAATGAACGAATCTTTTTTCGAGTCATTTCGTTCATTTTAGCAAAATATAATTAAAATGTCACGTTTTACTTCCCTAACACATCTACTGCTTACACAAACGTTGATCACACTACAAACAAAACAAAACTATAATGCTATAAGAAACAGAAAATATTAATTCATTGTTTACCTGTGTCTTTAGTCTATGATTCGCTCACCTCACCTCTTATCTGACAAGATTTCGGGTTTGAGTCGTTCGTTCATCACCTGACAGCCCAATTAGCTTAACCAACGCAGCCTGAGCCGGAAAGAGAATTGATTAGTTCATTTCTCGAGTCCTCGGGTTTGAGTCGTTCGTTCATCACGTGACATCCCCGTAATGTTAACCTATGCAGCCTGAGCCGGAAAGAGAATTGATCAGTTCATCTTTTGAGTCTTCGGGTTTGAGTCGTTCGTTCATCACGTGACAGCCCCATAAGGTGAACGAACGACTCTAAAACAGGTGAACTAATTCCAGTACAGGACCTAATAGGATGTTGCGCATGCGCGACTGAACGAATCACTCGCCGAGACGACTCGTTCGTCCCGAGTCACATTAAAGATTCGTTCAAAATGAACGAATCGTTCAAGAACGACCCATCACTAGTAGCGGCTTCATCCATTCTTTAGCGGCGGCACTTCCTCAGGCAGGTGAGAAGGCCCGGCATCCTGGCCCGCAGCCATTTCTATGCGGCTCACATCCGGACCGCGGGTCCGGCAGCTCGTCCATCCTATCGGCGGCGCTCGTCTCTTTTCGCACCCTTCCTGGACCCACGAGGACACCAGCGTGCATGCACGGGGCAGAGACCGGTCTCCTGAGGAGAGGCGCGCTCGGCATTTTAACAGCGGCGGTGATGAGGCTTCATTCACATCAGGTGTGCCTCATCACACGCCGCCAGACCTGGATGTTTCAGTGCCCCTCCTCCTCCTCCCACACGCCCACTCCCGTCGGGAGCCTGGTGAAGGGCGGCGATTACCGACGGGGTGAAGCTGATAGTTAGGGGGGAGGCAGTCGACTCGTCACAACTAATTTACTAATATATTCATCTTTTTTTTATTTTCAGGTACAGTGTGAGAGCTGCAATAGATGGGCACATTTTGAGTGTTGCAACTTCAAAAAGAATAGCCTAAATGTGTTCATGTGCAAAAAAATGTGTAGGGAACAAATGATTTCATTATAATAAAATGTGAGAGTATTTTCCTGCATCATTTGAATTGATTACAATCCACAGCACTATATGGTCTTATTTGGGCCATATTTCTATTAATAATAACTTTTGTCTTTAATATTTTGTATTATGCTTCTGTGATGTAGGATTTTGAACTTTTGATACAATTTTTTAAATTAACATTAACATTCTTTTTTTCATGTTATTCTGCATGATTATATATGATCTCAATCATTTCAATTTTCAATTTCAAATTTATATTATCATCTGTTTTTAGGGTGAGTTTGCACATCTGTCCAGAAACTACAGATTAAAAAAAAAAAAAGTAAAATCATCCTACCTGTTTATTTTAATGAGGTATTTTGCACTGTAAAATCACCCTACCTGTTTATTTTGCACTGATAGGACAATCTGATGAGGTATTTTGCACAGTCAAATCATCCTACCTATTATTTTACTGTTTATCATCCTATCATTGCTTATTACGCATCTTCTGCAAAATTACACTGAATAATTGTACGTAGTCACAGACGCGAGGCAGAAACTCGCAGTAGGAATTTTTGATAAGGTAGGATGGACCGATAGCTGTAATTTTGTGATACGGTAGGAAAATCTGACAAGGTAGGACAAATCGACAGAACACCGGGATCCAATTGCAGGTGAAAACAAAAGTTCAAAATTTATTTGAAAACTGAGAAAACAGAAAATGTTCAGACAAAAGGTCAGCTGAGCAGCAACAACAACAGCCAGCAAATGGTCAGCCTGCCCAGCGCGGAGAACTGACCAGCTTCAGCCAAGCCCACGAGTAGGGATGTAACGCAGTTTGACGATAAATCATGATAAAATTCCCCAAAATTAGTATTACCGTTTCGTATTTTAATTATCATTAAAACCATATTTGATTACCATGATTTGAACAACTGATGATAAATAAAAACTGTACAGCCAGGGGCGGATCTAGAAAATTATGTTTAGGGTGGCAAAGGGGTGGCATGGGGTCTATGAGGGGTGGCAACTCCAAAGAAAGCCCCCATGCGTAGTTTTTGGGGATTTATAGTCTGACATACACATAGTTGTGTTCACAAATATTGCATTACCATTAAGTAATCATCTATACTGTTTAAAATGAAAAATAAATAACATTTCAATGTCCATCATGACACCAAATCAATGAACAATATATAAATGTTATATATATATATATTATTTAAAGATTATATATATAAGAAACATCAACAGTTTATACAGTAAATGTTTCTGAGTTTGTATCACTAAAGAAGACATGCGATTCTATTAAATTACTACTTAGATGGTATATATTGCGTTTTAGTGCAAGTTTAAGATGCTAATGTTGAGGATTTAATATTAATTTTCTAACATTAGAAAGAAATATTATAATATCAAATAGGGCTGCACGATTTGGGAAAATTTTCATATTGCGATTACTGAGGTCAATATTGCGATACGCGATTGCGATTATAATAAATGGTATTGTGAGCCAACTTGATGGGTTGAAAATGCACACACAGATTAGTGATAATGTGGGAACGTGTATTTGTAACACTAGAAATGGTTTCAAAATAAATTATTTTTACCAAATGAAATAGCATTTGCATTAACGTAAACTTATTTTCTCAAAAGTATAGCTAAATTAAATAAAATAAAAACATACACATTTTCACAAAAATAAGATATTTTAAAGATTTTGCCGAAACAAACGGACATTTATGAAGAATGTAAAATATACTCTGTGTAAACTTTTTTTTTGAAAGGAAACTGAATATGTTTTTGGTCGGATCACAAGTGGACAATGGAGACACAGTCGTTTACACCTGGCGTTTTAATCCGTCTCTTCTGTCCGCTTTCGACCACTTCTGACCACATTCCTGCATTTACATACATTACAAACTCAACTGACTGGCGTCTCTCCTGTATGATTTCATGTGATTCTCTTCAGACATTAGAACTGTACATGAATTATGAGCTTCTAGAACGTTTGACCTCCTAACTGAAGATCTTTTTTACAAATATAAATAAAAACAGTGTAAGTAAAAATAGTATAAACAAAAAATATCTGTATTAAGTGCAAACAATAGTGCAGCCATAATCAAAGTAGGCTAGGCTACTCTCTCAATGTTCAGTGCAAATAGAGACCAATTTTTTCAAGCCTGATACAGAGCTATAGACAACTACACAACCTATTATAGGATACATACAAATAACAACATATATATGTTATGTAGCCTAATTTGCGCGCACTGTGGAAACGCTCTCTGTAAGCGGGTATTAAAATTGCTTTTGAAGCCGCGTGCGCGTGCGCGTTTTACTTTCGGTTTCGTTTTAAGGATCATGCGAATTCTCAGCGGCGCTGAGCGTGCCCTCTACAATACCAGACATTCATTTAACAAACCAATTTGAAAGTGAGGGGGACACAAACGGGATTTTGAAAAGTGGATGTGGTCAAAAGTGGACTAATTTGAACCATCTGTGTCAAAATTTTCCAAATGGTAGTCTTGTGTTCCTAAATGTATTTGTTTTGTTTGTTGTTGTTGTTTTTTACAGACACATGCTGCAGCAAAAGCTAAACTTAGCAGGGCCGAGGATACCTCAGATTTACAAACTGACACTGAAGTGCCAATAAAGCGCAAAAGATTGTAAGTTAAAACTTGTTTTCTTGTGATGCTGTTTGGGGTTAGAAGCTATACTATACCAAAAACACATTATTTTGTTTTAAAACTAAAACAAAGCAGTTTAAAACTAATGTCTGTGGGTGACATTTTAGATAACAGTAAAATTTCACAATTCTAATTTTTTTATACAAATAATAATATTTATAATAATAATAATAATACTAGACAAATTAAAAATTCATGCTCTTCAGACAGTCGTTTCACGCTCTGTGTGGAAGCACATTCGTCAGCTATTCACGTCGCTTTTTCGCATCACGCCCAGTGTGAAATGGCCTGAAATCTGTAGATATATTGTAGTTCTGTTCATATCTTGCTCAAGCTTGTAATGTTAGCGAGACATAAAGCATCAGTTTGTTAATATTTGGCTTGTTATTCTCTTTTGTACAGCAGTAAATATTAACAAATATGGGTAACACTATTTTACAGTGTTCATGTTACATTTTATACTTACTTATTATAGAAATACATTGTGTATTAATTTATGCAACTAATCCCTAATCCAGACCCTAAAGGTATAGCTCACCCCGTGAAAACGGTCATCATATACTTAGCCTTAAGTCAGCACAAACCCATAAGAAATTCATTCCAGTGGAGGGACATAAATCGCTCACATTTCATTAAAAATGTCTTCCCTTGTGTTTAGAAGATAAACAAGTTTTATAGGTTTGGAAAAACATGAGGATGAGAGTTCTCATGTTGAGGTGAACTAACCTTTTAACCCTATAGTAACTAAATGTTGTTAAATAACAATACTGAGTACATAAATGTACCTACACTGTGACATGGACACTATAAAATAAATTGTAACTGAAGTATGTGGCTGGACGTTTCAGATGATTATATGTAAACTTTTGTTTTTATAGGTGGACTGAAGAAGAATGCAATGACCAAGACCATGAACCAGAAAGACATCAAAATGGTTCCCGGGAGTTAGAGATGGGGCAGAAGAGAGCAATCAGGTCACAGCAGTCTTCAGGACTGTGATCAACTTTGTGTGTGTCCATCCGTACAAAATGTGTTGAAATCAAGTATTTTATTACTGTATTGTAAGTTAAACCAGGGTTTTTTGTGTTTTATAATGTCATTGAGGTTTTAAAAGGGATATTTCACCTAAAATTTAAAAAATGTATTCTATCTGTTCTATTGATTTAAACCAAGGGTGTCAAACTCTGATTCTGGAGGGCCACAGCCCTGCAGAATTTAGCTCCAACCCTTATTAAAAGTACGTCATCCAGCTAATCAAGTCATTCAGGCTTATTTGAAAACTAGGTGCTATGTGTGTTGGAACCGGGTTGGAACTAAAATCTGCAGGGCTGTCTGCTTTAAACCCATAAGACTTTCATTCGTCCCTGAAACACAAATTATGTTTTCAAGAAAATTAAGACATTTTTGTCTCTCCATTGAAATTCTATTTATGACTTAGATGACTTGATGTAAAAAAAAAAAAAAAAAAAAACTCTATATATGGATTTTTTTTTTTTTTTTTTTTGATAACTTTTTTTATAACCGTTTTGAAGTCTCAGAGGTTTGGGTGAACAGACTTTCAACGAAGGGACAGAAAATTCCCAGGTTTCAATAAAAATGTCTTTGTGTTCCACAAATGAATTACTTTCTTATGAGTTTTGAGTAACATGGTGTGTAATGACAGTGTTTTCATTTCTTGACTGTTGATTTTAGTTATTTATTATTTTTAAATGAAATGTTAAAAACCAGCTGTTGGGATAGTATCACCCTGTTTTAAATTAATCTGGCGACGTTGGTGTTTAACACTTTACAAAAACTTAAAAGTTTTATTGAAAATGTCTGAATTATAATAAAGTATTTGATATACTGAACTTTTACATTTTAATTTCTGATTTTTTTTTTTTTTAAATGACACCTTTCATGTTATGTAAATTTTGTAGATGAATGAACAAAACAGTTTGAATAGCTTCAAACTGGGACCAATATGGGTCTTAAGTATATTGCCTAGTTGGGGCCCATCCAGGTTCTATATGAGATTTATATGGGCCAAATTATATAGGGCCCAAGTGGAACCTGTGGACAAACCTATCTTGGCCCCATATTGGCCCCACCTTGGATTGTTGGCTGGGTTATAAGTGGGACCAATATTGGTCTTGTATGTGTTGCCCAGTTGGGCCCCATTCAGGCCCCATGTGAGATTTATATGGGCTAATTCAGATGGGGCCCACATGGAACTCATGGACAAACCCATGTAGGGCCCATATTTACAGCCCATATGGGGCCCACACAGGCCCCATGATAGAATGTTGGCTGGGTCGTGGGTGTGTGCGGTTTTACCTTTGCTGCGGGCGGGAGTGGGCGGTCAGAAAGTTTCGCGGAAGACTGGGAAACACCAAGCCGACTTCGTAAGCCGACGGTGTTGTCGCCTCACGTTGGCAGCGTCTGGATAAAAAAAGCTGTGCTTAAACACACCACACAGACTACAGCCGACTGCAAACATGTGCGTTCTGCACCTATGTGAAAAGATTTAGTGTTAGCTGTCTATGTCAGCAGTTTTTAATAGTATATAATCGTCATTCAAAATGAGAAATCGAAACAAAGAAATGTGAGATAAACGCAGATATATGCAATGTAAACAAACCAGCGCTTGCTTACCATTTTGAATATCAGTTATATTGATCACTTGCTTCATTTTAAGCGGTTATTATGATAATATTCGCATAATGGAATGCTTGGGTAAGAACTCGTAACATTAGAGTAGTCTTCTGTTTGTGCCACCTTCATTTACTTACTCGTTTTCATCACTTTCCCTTTAATTCTCCAGAGAGGACATTCAGTGTATGTTCGCGGATCTTGGAAGAAAGACGCATTGGTCTGGGATTTATTTGTTAATTAGGCTATGGTATTTTTTATTTATTTAGTTAGTAAGTAAGTATTATTTATTTTCTTTTTTGCAACAGCCAGATAAGCAAGCTATTGTGAATGTGAAATCTGAGATTTTGAGACGTTCTAATTTTTTTGTTTGTTTTGTTTTGTATTTCATTTGTTTAAATTATATGTACCCTGTTTAAGTTCTATGTGTTGTTTATTTAATAAGTTAAAGTTATTTCATATTGTGTTGTCGCTCATTGTGGTTTTGTTTTAACGGTTAATGTTTTATCATGTGCCAGAGTGCTTTAATCACACAACCTCAAATAATGTCACTAGATAAATAATTACAGTGTTACACTCGGTATCAATTCAGTTCACAGTTTTATATACAATTCTCTAAACGAGTTGTTTTGATTTAAACACTTAAATTTTAAAAGCACACACTTTTCTTCAGTCGACTCAAATGCAGAATTGCGGCACAGCTTTATGACGTCACATCACCAGGCCAAAATAAAAGTGAGCTAAAGCATAGAATTTAATATTAGAAGCATTATTTCTACATGTAAGCACCTGTTAAGTGCTTTCAATTCATGATGAACTACATAGCATTTGTGATATTCTAAGTCAATGATGCAGTATCTTTGACATCAAGGACTATAAATCAAAGGCAATAAATACAATTTCAGCTTTATTTGGTTAAAGTGAATTTCATTTTGACTCTGAATGAAAATCTAAAATTAAAATGATTATTTATTTTCTAAATGTTAATGAAATGTGATTTCATTAAAATTGGCAGTATATACTTTCTGCAAAAATGTGATTATAATATAAACAAGTTACATATAAAACTCTCAGCCATCTGTGAATAACAGAGACATACTTACAATTGACAAATCTGTCTTCTATAAGGATTAGATGGTCTTTGAATTTGATTTCAGTGTTAAAGGGGACATATGATGCAATTTTATGTTTTCTTTTGTCTTTTAAGTGTTACAAGCTGTTCATGCATATATATATATATATAAGATCTGTAAAGTCTCAAACCCAAATTCCTTGAAAAAAAATTAAGACTCAACCACGCCTTCCATGTGCCTCCACAAATCTATGTCATGCTGTGGGAAGATTTGCATAACACCACCCAAATGTATATGCAAAGAAAGAAGGCGTAACTTTCATTCTGGCTGTAGTATTGTTGTAGCTGCCTCCATGTTGTGGAGATGCTGTGTATTTTGATGCAAAAGCAAAAGTACTTTGTTTGGCCTTCCAACTGAGTACAAAACTAGAAATCCGTGGTTAAGTTATATTTACAACACTGTTCCAGAACAGAACAACGCAAATTCAGCCAATCACGGCCAATCACAACGCACTGGAAAGCTGGCTAATCAGGTGCTTTTCAGAATGATGAGTTTTGTAAACATCGATGCATTTCAGAAAGGCGGGGCAGAGAGGAGCAACAGTAATGTACAGTGTGTGGAAAATAATGTTTTTTGAACCTCAAACCAAGTTGCATTACACTAAAAACACAAAATAACATTCTTTTTAGCAACATCATATGAACCCTTTAAGACACATTTAATGGAGATATGTTTCTGACTAGATAACTGACTTTGTATGCTCAAAATCATACAGTACAACGATTTTCTTATTTGACAACATTTTATGAAATGGCATGCCTTTTGTATCCTGATGATCTTGCTGATCACTTTTTCTTGTCTGGTACCCTGCAAACTCATTGTTCACCCTAATGACATTAGTTTGGTATTTGTTGAGAGCCGTACTGGAATCATTTCGACAACCATGCAAACTCAGTTTTGTAGACAATCTTGCAGACTGATAATATTAAACTGTGGAGTCAGTTGAATTGTGTATGTGGATGAGCAGACTGAATATAGCAGAAAAATGAGCAGACTGAGTATTATATGTAAGACTCTGAACTTTCTACATTTTATGAAGCAGTGATGGCACTGTGCTTGTGACGGGGGTGAGTAAAGATAGTTAGAGGTCAGTCGTGGCCTAATGGTTGAGAGTCAGTAAGCCAAAGGTCACAGGTTCGAGTCTTGGTACCAGCAGAGATTGTAGGTGGGGAGAGTGAATGTACAGTGCTCTCCTCCACTCTCAATACCACAGCTGAATATGAAAACCTCGGAAGCTGACTTGTTGCTTCACTGCCTTGTTGCTTCACTGCCTTGTTGCTTCACTGCCACTGCCAGTGACTTCGCAGGCAGCGTTTGGGCACAAAGACACCTCACAAAATTAATTTCAGACGTGCTTCTGAGACAGAGTAACAGTTTAATGATCTACAACAAAATAGAACAAGCTTTGGTGATGATTAAGTGAATATTTAATTATTTAATTAAATATTTAATATAATACTATTTAATTTTAATAGCACATGCATTGAGTTTGTCCACTGTTGTCTTAAAATTTGAATACTGAAGCAGAAATGGAAATGAAAGGAATTGATAAAAAGAGTAAGTTTTAAGAAAAACTGAAGAATTTAATGTAATATTTAATATAATAAATTATAAGACCTCAATATACAACCCAGAGATATGTACTGAGCACCATAATTCACAATCCGCTCAATTTTCAAATTCATATTGACTTGTGTTATATAATAATATACTTTTCCAGTCTCTGTTTTACAATATCTTGTTAGTTTGTACTATGACCTGAATCTGCCAGACTACAGAAAAAAAAGAAATCTTTGACCTCTGCAAAATCACTGACTCCACCCAACACTCGCTGCTTTCATGAAGACGAACAATAACTTTAAATCAGGAAACTTTACAGGTAATCTTAAAATGACCCTTTTTATGTAACTTTGTTATATGAAACATCAGTATAAGATACAACACACTAAATAAACCATTTGGTTTAATCTTGATAGATTTAACAACTGCGTAAGCTGTAGTAGCTGTAGAATTGTCTCAAAAAGACAAAAAGACTGTCAGTTTTGTTGAGCGTTAGCAAGTGAAATATTATCTTCAGATTATACCATTGTAATGAGGGAAAACTGCAAAATTAAGGCCACTTTTTATTTTACAATCTATATTTTACTCATGATGTAGAAAAGCATACAGTGTTACTGAAGGAAAACATTTGACATAAGTGATTTCAGCAGAGGTGAAGCTTTGTAGACATATGAAAGTATCAAAGTCAAACTGGTCTGCAATAAGTAAAGCTGGTAATGCTGTTTGTGGAGTTGTTTATCATCCTCTGGTCAGATCTTAAAGGATATAAAGCTAGGGTAGGTAATGTTTTTGTTCCATGAGGCAAACAGCAGACATCTTTTATAGTCATTTTTTGTTTATGGTTATTTACAAACCGTGCATAAAAGCTTACAAAACCAGTTGTATTATTTTAATGTGCTTTGAACTGTAATGTTGTCTCAGTGGTGAATGAGATGTGGTAATCTAAAAGCGCTGTGTTCGACCCTCCACCACCGCTGTCTTTTTTCTGCTCTGGTTGTCTGTGTTTATGTGTTTTGGATGAGGAATGGCTGTGAGGAGAGCTCTGAAAGGAGGCTGTGTTCTTTTATTTCAGCTGATTTCATCTAAAGATGTGTGGCTGGAACTCAGTTGTAGTTGTATTTCTGCTCACCTCTTTTTCTTTTCTTCTTGTTCTTGCTTTTAGTGATTCTGCTTGGTAACAGCGCTAATTTCACGGTTCATTCAGTATCTGAATTCGCTCGCTTGTTTTTTAATTCACTCTGTCAACTAGACTATTACATTAATGTAACAAATAGTGAATGTGATTTCAGACAGTCTCTGGGATTGGAATCTGAACTCTCTTAATTAACAGTATAATGCTGTAGGCTACTTCATAGAAAACTGCAAATATTGCCCAGTTGACCAGTGGAAGAAAAAACCATTTGACTGTTACCCAGCAGAGTTAAGTCCAGTTTACAGACTGCTATATACCTGCTTACCTATTACCTACTTACCTGTTTGTCTCCCCAAGGTTTTCTTCTGTATTGTGACACCCAGAAGGCACTGTTTATATATTACAGTATGTTACAGTTTTAAAAGAAAATGGTATGTTACTACAGAATTTGGCCTTTTTAACATCAGTGTTTGTACAGTGTAGTAGTAGCGTTTGATCAAAGCAAGTGACTTCATTATCATGTTATATTAATTAATAAGCAACTTATATAAGTAAAATATAAACTTAAATACATAAAATACTAACTTAAAGGGCACCTATTATGCCCCTTTTTACGAGATGTAATATCGGTTTTGGTCTGTATCCATTCAAAATACCCCACAGTTCATTTATTATAACATCTGTAAAATGTCGTTATGGGCGTGGGCGTGTATCACTTTAAATGTAAACAGCTCGATGTTTTGTCCCACTTTTGGTGTGAACTAATCTCACCAGCGTGGTGTTGATCAATTAAAATACTTTGATAACGTATGCACACAAATACGGTTAAAATGTTAGCTAAGCACTACAACGACATGACATTCACAAAGCAGTCTGGAGTGAAATGATTTGCACAGACATAAATGTATTTACGTAGATTTTGAGGCACATTACTAAAATAAAAGTAATCCAATGCGTCCTCAGTGGCTCAGATGTTGGGAGAAAATGAAGACTCATTTTCGGTCTTACATTCAAACACAGAACACCATGATTGCTTATGAGACATTGTTGATGTTACAGCTGCTGCTTGTGTAATCTTGATCCAGAATCGCTTTATTTTCCTCTTGCAACTACTGTACTCAAAATGAATATCTGCTCCCATTAACTTTTTTTTTGTTGCCATTTTAGCCTTTGTGACAGGACAGATCAGTATGGATAGTATAGCTGGGAAAGAGATAGGGGGCAGGATCGGGAAAGGTCCTCGAGTCGGGATTCCAACAGCGCTGTATGTGGGTGCACTGCCCACAAGGCTCTCGTGTCAACTGCTTCCTAAGCATTTAAACACATTTTGCATTTTATTAAATAATTACAATAAATAAAATTCATAAATATAATTTTAGAAAAACTACAAAAAAAAAAAAAAATTGGCTGTAACAAATTAAGAGCATTTTTTTTATGTTCAGGTCCAAAGTTTCATGTCAGTGTGGAACTACTTGTGCAGTTTTTGTGATTGTTTGTCTCTTCCATCTCAAGTCATTGGTGGAGAGTAAATGGTTCAGGTCCATCATGGAAGAAACTGAAACACCTGGAGATGAAGATTTTTTTCCAGGATGCAGGTACTTCAAGTAAACATATATTATACATATTTTATGTTATGGAGAAAAGTGTTTTGTAAAGTTTAATACTGAAAACAATAAGACCATAAAGACCCACATTTTCTCATCATAAAGGATTAAATCTCTTCTGTTTGTAGTCCAGATCATCATAAGAGATCAGAACCAGAGCCCAGCTGTGTGTCTATGAAGAGTGATGGGTCTATGCATCAGCCAATAAAGTTTAACAATGGAGATTCACAGCCTGGTGTCAGGTATAACATTTGTATAAAAATATGATTACAGCATGACATTTTATATTATCATATATTATCACAGATCAGTTCACAATTTCTGTATAAACAATGTGTAAAATGGTTTTAAAGTGCTCTTTACAATTAATTTGATAATGATAAATGATTTAATAATAATAAGTTGTTTTGTTGCATTCAGTAATTTAAAGGATGGACTTTTATTTCTCTCTGTTCAGTCCAGTTTATCAGAAGAGATCAGAAGCAGAGTCCAGCTGTGTGTCTATGAAGAGTGATGGGTCTATGCATCAGCCAATAAAGTTTAACAATGGAGATTTACAGCCTGGTATCAGGTATAAAATTTGTATAAATCGTCTCAGGTTACGTATGTAACCATGGTTCCCTGAGAAGGGAACGAGACACTGCCTACTCTAGAGGTTGCTATGGGGGAACGCCTTAGCATGACCGGTGTCCTGAGGCATATATCTAATCACAACAATAATATTGGCCGGCGACAGCCTATGATGTCACTAGCCGCGCGACCACGGTATAAAGGGGCGCCAGGAGAACACATCAGCCGCTTCTTTGTCTGAAGCTTGCGTCCAAAGCATGGCAAGGATTCTACAGGACGCAGTGTCTTGTTCCCTTCTCAGGGAACCATGGTTACATATATGTAACCTGAGACGTTCCCTTTCAAGGGAGATCGAACTCTAGAGGTCGCTATGGGGAACATTATACCCACACTGCCATGCTGAGGGGAGTGCATGCCAAGCACAAGCCGAGCACTAAGTACCAACTCTACCAAGCTAAGAGTTGCCCCAAGGACACCTAGATGGCTGTCAGTGACATTATCCGCTTTGGCCAAAGGCCTGAGCTGCATACCCCAAAGACTTACATGTTAGGGGTCAGATATTCTGGACCCAGGGTAGAGCTCAAAAGCTTGGAATCAGAAGAAGAGATTCCTTTAAGAGGATACGGCTAAGCACCTAGGATAGTAACTAGGCCCTGGCCTGTCACCCAGGGGCTACTGCCAGCTCTGCATGAGCTTGCTCAAGGAACTGTCTCAACAGATCCTTGGTAGCAAAGCAGTGTGTTCGTAAGTGACCCTCAGAGTGAGGGGAGCACTGCCGAATTAACCATGAGAGCAGCCTAAGGGGGAGGGTAAAGAAAGGGCCTGACCCCTTGGCATGGCTGCACGGTAGATCCCACAGTGCAGAGAATTCAACTCTCAGGATGAGAGGGAAACTCTGACGCTCAAAAGGGAGTGGCATGCTCAAAGTGACCCTCCATAGTGAGGGGAGCAATGCTAACTCGACCACAAGGCAACCTACCAGGGAGGCAGAAGGTGACCAAACAACCTGGCATGACTGCTAACCGGAGCTCTAGAGAGTCGAGGCTCAGCTCTCAAAATAGGAGAGGAACTCAGACGCTCAGTTTTGGCAGCAGCGTGCTCATAGGTGACTCTCTAGGGTGAGGGGAGCACTGCAAAGCTTAACTAGCCAGAGAACAACCTAACAGGGAGGCAGAGAGTGGCCTAACAGATTGAGGTTGCTGACTCACAGAGCTCTGGGGAGTGGAAAATCAACTCTCAGAACGAGAGGGAACTCAGGTGCTCAGAAAGGAGCAGCATACTCATAAGTGACCCTCTATGGTGAGGGGAGCAATGCTAGTTCGACCAAGAAAAAAAGGGAGCAACCTAACAGGGAGGCAGAGAGAGGCCTAACATCCTGAGGTAGCTGCTCAACGGAGCTCCAGGGAGTGCAGAGCCCCGTGAGAGGAGTCCTCAGATGCTCAACCGGGAACGGCAAGCTCAAAGATAGCCCTCTAAGATGAGGGGAGCATTGCCAGGCAAATGGAGGCAACAGGACAGGCTTATTCAACTCGGTATGGTTGCATAAAAGTTTCTGGGAGCAGCGATCTCAGCCCAGGGGCTAAGGCGTTCCCTATGACTCAAACTGGGAACGGGAGGTGCATAGCTAGCCCTCGCAGTGAGGGGAGCACACCTTAGCTCAACCAGAAGGCAGTCCATACATGTCTGAAGCATTTAGGATGACTTTCCACAGAAACAACTCTCACTCGCATCTCCGGGAAAGCAGTGTATTCAAGCCCACTCCACAGAGAGGCGATTCACTGGTTCGTCCGTAAGAGCAGTGTGGAGTTAAGGAGTGGAGCCCCTCAACACCTCAGCAGGAGGAGCTCATATGATGGTACATGATGGTTAAGTGGATCTGACTTTAGCAGGGGAAGTGCTCGGAGGTCCTACCCTGTAGCGGAGTCAATACATACAAGAACAGGTCCACATAGCGTTATCATAGCTCCTGCGCACGTCCAACATAAGAGACTGCAATGCAAGTGCAGGAGGCTCCTGCCCAGCCCTGGTAGACAGAAAGGGTGGTGGCTTCTGTAAGCATCAAGGATGCTCGCAAGCCAACACTTGAGCATGGAGAGAAAGGGCTCTCGAAGTGCATATAATGTGACTATCCACATCCTATAGTTCATTAGGAAATTACTGAAAGGGAAAAAATATCCCGTCAGGTCCTTTCCATGAACTGCCATATGAACCACAAATCGGGCAGAAAATTACACTACAAACGCAACGCACAGCATGTATTCAGCTCCCACGAGAGCTAAACACGTTCCGCCCACACGCTAGATTCCTTGGAAATCAAGCGAGAACGGAGCTGCTGCCGCAAATGCGTTGCTGTTCCCACGAGAGGCGAGCACACTCTTGCAAACTCGGGTACTAACACGGGTAAATAGTGAAGCACTCAACTCCCATCTCAGTACTCCCGCGAATGCCTCACAATGAGCACAAGCCATCTCCTCGTGAGTCGAGCACGTTCAATTCATGCATATTCCTCATGACAAACAAGCAATGAAATCTATGAGTGCATTCAACTTCCTCGAGAGCCAGATGCACTTGCTCTTCACCACACACACACAACACGTGAGCCGTGTGAAAACAGCGGGTATCAGAGTATGCTTATCCCTCGTGAGAAACAAGCAATGAATGCTACAAGCGCATTCAACTCCCTCGAGAGCCCATTGCGCTTGCTCTTTACCACACACACACAGCCCGCAAACCGTGTGAATTGCGGGTATCAGAGCATGCTTAAGCAATGAATACTACAGGTGCATTCAACTCCCTTGAGAGCCGAACATGCTTGCTCTTCCCACACACAACACGCAAACCGCATAAAAACTGCGGGTATCAGAGCGTGCTTAAGCAATGAATGCTACAAGCGGATTCAACTCTCTCTCTCGAGAGAGAGCCGAACACGCTTGCTTTTCCCCACACACACAACACGTGAACCGCGTGAAAACTGGGTATCAGAGTGTCCTTAAGCAATAAATGCTACAAGCAGATTCAACTTTATAATACCCCTTAAAATATCCCTTTATACTGTGGTCGCGCCGGTAGTGACGTCATAGGCTGTTCCCAATGTTATTGTTGTATTTAGATGTATGCTTCAGGACAACGGTCACGCCGAGGCGTTCCCCCATAGCGACCTCTAGAGGACGCAGTTCCATGTTCCCTCGAAAGAGAAATACGATTATAGCACGACATTTTATATTATCATATATTATCACAGATCTGTTCACAACTTCTGTATAAACAATGTGTAAAATGGTTTTAAAGTGCTCTTTACAATTAATTTGATAATGATAAATGATTCAATAATGATAAGTTGATTTGTTGCATACAGTAATTTAAAGGATGGACTTGTCTCTCTCTGTTTAGTCCAGTTTATCAGAAGAGATCAGAAGCAGAGTCCAGCTGTGTGTCTTTAAAGAGTGATGGGTCTGTGCATCAGCCAATAAAGTTTAACAGTGGAGATTCACAGCCTGGTCTCAGGTATAACATTTGTATAAAAATATAATTATAGTATGACAATTTATATTATATATTATCACAGATCAGTTCACAGTTTCTATGTAAACAATGTGTACATTGGTTATAAAGTGCTCTTTACAATGAATTTGATAATGATGATTTTAAATGAAATTGATTTGTTGCATACAGTAATTTAAAGGATGAACTTTGATCTCTCTCTGTTTAGTCCAGTTCATCAGAAGAGATCAGTGACACATTTATGATTCAGTGATTAGATTATAAAAGTTGACATACACTGCCTGGTTTCAGGTATAAGATTTCTAAAAGCATATGTATGCAGAAATTTGTGTATGAAATGTGTGTATGAATGATTTTAAGAACAAATCATGATTCAACAAAATTTTTGTACAAAATTTTATTCTAAGATTATGAAGAAAATGTAGGAACAACTGAAACCACATGTGCGCAAAAAAACACTTATAATCATGTTAAGAAGTTATATTTAAGTTTAACATAATAAGCCTATAATTATAATGAAGTGTGTTTACTAATTAATTGTTACATAAACCATATTTAAAAGTACTGTATATAATAATTAAATAATAATTTTTATCTTTAATATATTTCATATGTTCAGCTGTGAGGTTTCTCTGAATAACAGTTATTAGTGAATGAGACCCACTCTGCTTAATAACTTAATTTTTTTTTATTTATTTTTTTTTTATAGCTATGAAGTCCTCAACACATTTAGATCAAATCTGATGAAGAAGTTTGAGTGTCTGTATGAGGGAACAGCGATGCAGGGAAACCCAACACTGCTGAATGAGATCTATACAGAGCTCTACATCACAGAGAGTGAGAGTGGAGAGATCAGTAATGAGCATGAGGTGAGACAGATTGAGACACAATCCAGGAGAGCAGCAACAGAGGACATAGCGATCAAATGCAGTGACATCTTTAGACCTTTACCTGGACAAGACAAACCCATCAGAACTGTGCTGACAAAGGGAGTCGCTGGCATTGGAAAAACAGTCTCTGTGCAGAAGTTCATCCTGGACTGGGCTGAAGGGAAAGAGAATCAAGACATCCAGCTCATATTTCCACTTCCTTTCAGGGAGCTCAACTTGATGAAAAACAAAAAACTCAGTCTTTCAGATCTCCTTAATTATTTTTTTCCTGAAACAAAACAAATGGAAATAGTCAGTGATGAATATAAATTGTTCATCTTTGATGGTCTGGATGAGTGTCGTCTGTCTCTGGACCTTAAGAGCAAAGTGAAACTGTGTAATATATCTGAATCAGCCTCAGTGGATGTGCTACTGATGAATCTCATTGTGGGGAATCTGCTTCCCTCTGCTCTCATCTGGATCACCTCCAGACCAGTAGCAGCTGATCTCATTCCCTCTGAGTGTGTCCATCGAGTGACAGAGGTACGAGGCTTCAATGAACCACAGAAGGAGGAATATTTCAGGAAGAAAATCAGTGATCAGAGTCTGGCAAACAGGATCATCTCACACCTGAAGTCATCAAGGAGCCTCTACATCATGTGTCACATCCCAGTGTTCTGCTGGATCTCAGCCACTGTTCTAGAGAAGATGTTGAGTCAAGTACAGAGTGGAGAGATTCCCAAGACTCTCACTCAAATGTACACACACTTCCTGCTCCTTCAGACCAACATGAAACATGAGAAGGACTATGAGAAGAAAGTGAAGGATAAAGACATGATCCTTAAACTAGGGAA
Organism: Cirrhinus mrigala; assembly: GCA_036247105.1. Classification (NCBI taxonomy): domain Eukaryota; kingdom Metazoa; phylum Chordata; class Actinopteri; order Cypriniformes; family Cyprinidae; genus Cirrhinus; species Cirrhinus mrigala. The sequence continues at coordinate 325,400 of JAMKFB010000260.1, read as the reverse complement.
ACTCGCATTTCAACAGCTTGTGAAAGGCAACCTGATCTTCTATGTTGAAGACCTGAGAGAGTGTGGCATTGATGTGACAGAAGCATCAGTGTACTCAGGATTGTGCACTCAGATCTTCAGAGAGGAGTTGGGCTTGTATCAGGGGAAAGTCTTCTGCTTTGTTCATCTGAGCATTCAGGAGCATCTAGCAGCTCTATATGTGCACCTCTCCTTTACAAACAACAACATCAATGTGTTTGGTCTAAAATGGATGGGGTCAATATCTGATCTGCATCAGACAGCTGTGAATGAGGCTTTACAGAGTAAGAACGGACATCTGGATCTTTTCCTGCGTTTTCTTCTGGGTCTCTCAGTGGAGTCCAATCAGACTCTCTTACGAAAACTACTGAAACAGAGAGGAAGCTGCTCCTACAACAAAGAGAAAACAGTTCAGTACATCAAAGCGAAGATCAGGGATAATGACTCTCCAGAGAAATCCATCAATCTGTTTCACTGTCTGAATGAACTGGGTAATGATTCACTGATGCAGGAGATTCAAGGTTATCTGAAATCTGGAAAAATAAGAGAGACCAAACTCTCCTCTTCACAGTGGTCAGCTCTGGCTTTTGTGTTGGTGACATCAGAACAGAAGATGGATGTTTTTGATCTAAAACTGTTTATTGGAGCACAACATAAAGGAAACAAAGTTCTTAAATATCTGTTACCAGTGTTTAAAGACTCCAGATCACTTCAGTAAGTAACACTAAAAACAATCACTCCACTTTCAAAATACGATCACATTCATAATTTTAGCATGTGCTTTCTTACTAAAGCAACAAAATAGGGGAAAATCTCACAGAGTCTCATTTCTGGCAGTGAGCAGGAGAGGTTTGTGAGACACACTTACTGAACCAGCTAAACTTTTTGTGTGGTTTGTGTGAGAGCTGGATGATTGTAAAGTTCATGAAAATGAACGATTTCCTTCAACTGCAGCTGGTGTCAATTCATCAGTGATGTTGTTTAATCTGTACAGGTTGGGTTATTGTGTCACAGGTGAAGGTTGTGTTGCTGTACATAAAAACAATGGATGACAAGCCTTTGAATTATTATTATTAAAATAATGCACATCTGAAGTTTCCAATAATTCTATTAGAATAATTCAAAGGACAGGAGTCAATTATTCCACTTATACTATGGTTGTATATATATGGTTACCTCAATTGCTCAGATTTCAAGACATCGTATTTCAAGACATTTCTTACAGTAATTTCTTACAGGCACTCACTCAAGCCTTTCGCAGCTGCACGCTTTCAGAGTTCCTTTAAAACTCAGCTAAAAAAATAAACGGTCTCACTTCTTATTTAAGTGCTGTTATGTTCGCCAGTTTCACTTTTGAACAAAGAAAAAAATACAGTGGTAAAACTACACGCAGGTTATTCGCAAGAGGAGTAATGACTAAGCATGTCGCATTCAAATAACAGCAACAGCAGCAGCGGCTTATAGTTCATGTTTGTGAGAATACAACGGCATGTGCAACAGTAAAGTGCAGGGGATTACCATATTTGCCTGTAACCTTCAATGCTTTTAATATTTTCTAAGGCATTCTCATCTATAGTAGTGCGAATGGGTTGATTTCAGAAGATGCACGCCACACTTTGTGAGACAGTGCCATTGTTTTGTCTCAAGATGCACACCAGTAATGTTTATTTCTAAGCCATTATTATGTCTTCCATATTTTGATCACTTAATAAGTATACTTTACTGACCTTTCTTGACACTCCGTATACAATTCTTGACAAACTGTCACATCTGTCCTGTGTAATTTGTGGATGATGACCTCTTTAAATGCTCTGGGGTGCGCTTCTTGAAACCTTCTTAATACGACACGATTCCTAAGTTATACCTTAAGCTGTACCTTATTGTTAATACGTGTTTCCTGAAACATTCTAGTTAAGTATACCTTCTGTATGCCATACATTCATAAAGTTGGTCAGGACCACTCTTAGCCATAACTTATCACTGTTGACAGTTCACTCCGCTTGTAGCCATAACTGTGCAAAAAGCATCTCAGCCCATACAAAGGTAACTTTATTTTGATAGTCCACTTTAGACCTTCTGCTAACAGCAAGTAACTTTGCAACTGCATGTCAACTAGTCATTAGAGTATTAGTAGCTTAATATCTTCTAACACTCTCCTAAACTTTGCAAGTATATGTCAACTTATTCTACTAACCCTAAACCTGACCTAATAGTCTGCTCTGAGAGTTAGTAATTGTAGTTGCAAATTAATGAGAATTAGTTGACATGTAGTTGCAAAGTTACTTATAGATTGTAGAATATCTAAAGTGGACTATCAAAATAAAGTGTAAGCTAAAATGGTCATTACACTAATGGATGTTAGCATTTTATTTTAATGTTATCCAAAGGTGCATCAGCTGGAAAACCATTAGTAAGTAGTAAAAGCTTAAGAGTCTATTTAAACTGAATAATTTTGGTGGGGAGTTTGGTCAAAGTTTGAGCAGTGTTTGGCAGTGATACAACAAATAACTGTGCTAAATAAAGATGGAGCCACCCGCAGTGCTCTATTTCATCTGTGAAAACCTTACCGTCCCCCTATACTCTTAAGGTACAAAGCCAAATTTTGGTCAAGTTGTTTATTTTTATTGAGCTGTTTTCACCATTATGTTGTTTCAAGCTGAAAAGCAGAAATCTGAACTTCATTTTAAATCTGTTTTCCACTCCGGTCATGAGAATAGATATGGCCGTTCATAACACAGCAAGCATTTTCCATTCTAACATTCCATTGTTTAACATCTACCTCCACTATTACTCAGTCTCTACTGTACTGTTAGGGTACATGCAAAAACTCATCTCATGTGCTCCTCCAACTTCCTACATTTTCTCCTCCAAAATCATTCTACATCACTGCAGAAGTACCAACCCAGAGTTTACAAAGTGAACATGCAAAAAAGATCAAAGACCCTTTACAAAAAAGATAAAAACAGCGATGTAAGGTGATTTTGAAGTTGGAGGAGAAAATAAGGTGGGAGTTTTTAGACGTACCCTAACTGTCATGACGGGAAAAAAAGCAGTTCACACAGAGCTAGACAAGATGAGCGTTTGAGGTTGAAAAGTATATGAATTGAATTTTTATTTAGAAAATAACCGTTTCACTAGATAAGACCCTTCTTCCTCGGCTGGGATCGTTTAGAACCCTTTGAAGCTGCATTTAAAGGTGGGATATGTATTTTTTTCAGGCTGTTTACCAAAACAAACTTGTAGCCAATCAGCAGTAACAGGCGTGTCTACTCAGGAGCACTCAGTGCACAGGATGAGATGAAGTTAGTTTGAAGTTAGTTTATATAGTTGATCATATGTATAGGTATAAAAAGACTTAAAAATCTAAGCTCATATATAACTGTTTAAAGCTATTGATTCTAAAATCTATGTTCCATATTACCTGTATATATTTATATTAATGTAAAATAAAACCTTAATTATTTTAATAAACTGACTTTTGTAATTGGATTAAAGGTATAATAATTTCATAAATCATATAGAATAATCATAATAAATGATCATCTCTAAAAGCCAGACAATTTTTTAAAAAATGTTTTACTATGTAGTGCTCTTTAATTTGGAGCAAGAGAAACTGGGGGAGCGACTTGTGTCAGAGATGTGTCACAGAGTTGGCGCAAATGCTACCTGCTGTAGCAAAAGTTTGAAAAGGCAGCAGAAATAAAATATTTCACTATGTGTCAGACACAGGGAGAGACGGACAGATTAGGGTTGAGGGGTATTTAATGATGCCCGTAAGCGACGGCGAGGACGGCCTCTTGGGCGTGGAGCAGGTCGATCAGGATGGGCAAGATGGAAGTCAGTAAGAAGGGTTGGATCGAGAATGTCGTCCCTTGGGACCAACGACCTTTCCTCGGGGCTGTATCCCTCCCAATCGACCAGGTACTCGTGTCGACCGCCCCGCCGTCTGGAGCCGAGGATGTCATTGACACTATACAAGGAGGAGTCCGCGATGATCTCAGGCGGAGGAGGAGGAGGTACGTCAGCCTCGTCAGGATCTGCAGAGGAAGGGAGAAGAGGTTGAGTGTATGGTTTGAGAAGGGACACGTGAAAGGTAGGGTGAATGCGGAAGTGTGAGGGTAGTTCTAGGCGGTAAGTGACTGGGTTGACTTGATGGAGGATAGTGAATGGTCCAATGAATCGGGGACTCAGCTTTTTGCAAGGCAACCGGAGATGGATGTCCCTCGTCGACAACCACACCTTATCTCCAGGGTGGTATGTTGGAGCGGGAGCGCGACGGGTGTCGGCGAAGGCATTGTGTCTCCGGACTGCCTGTTGTAGGTGGAGTCCCAAACCCACTCGCTTTCCTGGAACCAGTGGTCCACAGCTGGAACGTTGGCAGGTTCTTCAGACCAGGGAAAGGGAGGTGGCTGGTAGCCGAGCACGCACTGGAATGGTGTCAGTCCGGTGGTGGACTGTCTCAGGGAGTTCTGAGCGTACTCGGCCCAGGGGAGGTAACGACTCCAGCCGTGCTGAGTGGTGGAGCAGTAGGCCCAGAGGTAACGTCCGAGCTCCTGGATCTTCCACTCAGCCTGGCCATTGGTCTGGGGACGATATCCAGAGGATAGGTTAATGGAAACATTGAGAAGTTTGAAGAAAGCTTTCCATACCCTGGACACAAACTGGGGTCCTCGATCGGATACAGTCTCCTCTGGTAGTCCGAAGTGGCGGAAGATCTGGGTGAAGAGGGCTTCCGCGGTCTCCAGGGCAGTGGGTAGGCCTTTGAGTGGAATGAATTTACAGGATTTAGAAAAACGATCTACTACGATTAGGATACAAGGATTCAGATGAGGGTAGATCCGCAATGAAGTCTACGCCTATATGTGTCCAGGGCCTGGTGGGAACCGGAAAGGGGCAGGAGCTTTCCCTGGGGAAACTGTCTGGGTGTGTTGGCCATGGCACAGACTAAGCAGCTGCGGACGTGGCGGGATACCTTCTGGGCCATCTTGGGCCACCAGTACTGGGATCTGAGGAGCGAGAGGGTTCTCTTGCTGCCTGGGTGTCCAGAGCCCAGGGACGAGTGGACGGAGTCCAGAAGGGAGTGCCTGAGCAATGGTGGAACATAAGTCTTCCCTTCTGGACCTTCCAGCGGAACAGACTTGAGAGCTGCGGTCTCCTGGATCCGCTGGTCGATCTCCCAAATTATGGGGCTGACGATCAGGTTGGGAGGAAGGATTGGGTCAGAGGATGAAGGGAGGTCTGGTTGGTGGAGTCTGGAGAGGGCGTCCGCTTTGATGTTCTTAGATCTGGGTCGATAAGTGATAATGAAATTGAATCTCGAGAAGAGGAGTGCCCAGCGGATCTGCCGGGGATTCAGACGTTTGGCCTCTCTGATGTACTCGAGATTCCGGTGGTCAGTGATAATCTGGAATGGATGGGCGGCGCCCTCGAGCCAGTGCCTCCACTCCTCCAAGGCCAGCTTGACGGCCAGCAGTTCTCGATTCCCAACATCATAGTTCTTTTTCGTTGGGGAGAGCTTCTTGGAGAAGAAGGCGCATGGATGTAGGGAAGGAGGCTCTCCGGAGTACTGTGAGAGGACAGCCCCTGCACCCACGGTAGAAGCACTGACCTCGACCGTGAAGGGCTTTGACGGGTCTGGTAGGACGAGAGTGGATGCTTCACTAAAGGCCCTCTTGAGGGCTGCAAATGCCTCAGAGGCCCCCGGAATCCAGGTGAGGGTTTTGGGTTGACCGCGAAGAAGGGTGGTTAGAGGAGCAGTGAGATGGCTGAAGCTATGGATAAATCTCCTGTAGAAGTTCGCAAATCCGAGGAAGCGTTGGAGTTCCTTCACAGTCAAGGGTTGGGGCCAGTCCCTCACAGAATCCACCTTGCCGAGGTCCATCTGGATCCCTGCAGGGCTGATGACATATCCGAGGAACTGGATGGTTGACTGGTAGAACTCGCACTTCTCCGCTTTAAAGAAGAGTTGGTGTTTCCTGAGGCGTTGAAGGACCTGCATCACGTGGCGACGATGTTCGGCCAGGTCCCGGGAGTAGATGAGGATGTCATCGATGTATATAATGACGAAGCGGTGGAGGAACTCCCGGAACGCCTCGTTCATGAAGTTCTGATTGAGGTTTGATTGAGGGTGAGTTCGCGAGGCCATACGGCATCACCCGATACTTGTAGTGCCCCGCAGGTGTGATGAAGGCGGTCTTCCACTCCTCCCCTCGCCGGATTCTGACGAGGTTGTAGGCGCTCCGCAGGTCCAGCTTGGAGAAGATGCGAGCTCCACGCAGTTACTCAAGCGCTGCTGGGACCAGGGGAAGAGGGTACGGAAATTTGACTGTCTGAGAGTTAAGACAGCGATAATCTATGCAGGGTCGAAGGCCGGCATCCTTCTTCCCTACGAAGAAGAAGCTGGAAGCAGCAGGTGATGTGGATGGATGACTGAATCCCTGTTGGAGAGCCTCTTTGATGTAGTCATCCATGGCCTTCTGTTCCGGGATAGGCAAGGGATAAATCCTTGCTTTAGGTAGGGTAGCCCCAGGCAGCAAGTCAATGGCGCAGTCCCATGGCCTGTGAGGAGGGAGTTGCGTAGCAGCCTTCTTGCTGAATACATCCTGGAACGCCCGGTATTCTTTCGGAATGAAGGTGGACTTCGTAGTTGGACGGCTCTCAACTAGGGTAGATTGAAGGTGGAGGTCATCAGAGGGTCTAGGTAAACAATGAAGGCAGATCAGGAAACAGGTTGGACTCCACTGAAGTATGTCACAGCGGTTCCAGTCAATCCGGGGTGAATGGATGGATAGCCACGGGCGTCCCAGAATGATGTCGGCCCAACACCAAGAAAGATATTTCCTCCTCATGGTAGATACCTATCCGCAGTCGTATGACCGGGGAGCAATGGTTAATCCTGCCTTTTTCTAAGGGCTCACCTCTAATGGTGCTGATGGTGAACAGAGAGGTGAGACGATTGGGTTTGAGGGCCAGTTTTTGAAGGGTGGTCACCGAGATGAAGTTGCCGGAGGACCCCGAGTCGATGAGGGCTTGGGCTGGAACAGACAAGGAAGGTGCTAGCAGTTGTACAGAGATAGGTGTGAGTTGAGAAATGTTGGATGGTAGTCTGACTGAACTCGCCGAGACTTGGGTTGGTCGGATTGGGCAGCCGGCGAGTAGATGAGCATCCGAGCCACAGTAGAGACACAGCCCTTGAGTTATATGACGTTGGCACTCTGCACCAGAGAGATGATAGGTATCTTCCTGCATAGGCTCTGGTGTTGGAGGGTTTGTGGTAGACACGGGCGAGGTGGCAGCTGGATTATGGAAGGAATCGCATGCTGAGAGGCGCTGGGCAATCTGAACGGTTTTCCTGAGAAGGGTTTCGAGTCCCATGGTGTCCTCGAAGATGGCAATTTGTTGGCGAATGGACGTGTTCAAACCTAGACGGTAGGCTGACATGAGTGCAGTCTCGTTCCAGCCACTAGAGGCAGCTAGTGTGCGGAAAGTTAGCGTGTAATCACCCACTGAGGAAGAGCCTTGCCGCAGGCAGAAGAGTTGATTAGAGGTGGATAATTCGTCTGATGATGTGCTGAACACTTCTTTAAAGTGTGCAGTGAAAGCCTTCAAGTCGTTGAATAGCGGGCTGTTAGATTGCCATAACGCCCGCGCCCAGCTCAGCACACAACCAGAGAGGAGAGAGATGAGGAACGCCACTTTCGCTCGATCAGTTCTGAAGCGTTGTGGCTGCATCTCGAAGTACAGTGAATACTGCAAGATGAAGTCTTCACAACGAGCCGCCTTGCCCGAAACGCAGCTGGTAAGGCCATGGGACTGGAGACGGCAGTGTGTGAAGGTAAGTGCGATGTGAGATGACCGGTGAAGGGATCGGGATCGGTAGATGGCCGGACTGACATGATGGTAGAAAGTTAAGGGTTCTTTTCTTTTTTAATTGGTCCGATCTTCTGTCAGACACAGAGAGAGACGGACAGATTAGGGTTGAGGGGTATTTAATAAACAGCAAGGTAAAAGTACAACAAAACCCTGTTCAATGGAACTTTGGAAATGAAAAACGCAAAATAACAAACAATATTTAAAGGGGCTGAGAGACAAAAGGCACAACACAAAACAAGACTTAACTGAAGGCAAATACAGTCTCTCAGGTAACGGGCAGGTTGGAACCGGAACAGGAGGACAAAGGCAGATGATAGAGTCCGGTAGGGAACAAGTAGATCGGACGGTGACTGGGTGAAAGTGAGCTGTATTTATAGCAGGGAGTAAACAGGTGGTAGCAATCAGAACTCTGGTGAGCGGGAGCGTGCAGGTGTGGCCGATGATGGTGATGATGCTGACGGGCCAGGTGGAGTCCTGACACTATGCAAATAGACGTGAATTAACTGAATTCAGTAATTCATATAGTTTCACAAAGAAGTCAGAAGAAAACAGGTTCAGTCATTTTAAAAGATTTAGATATCAGATATTATTCATACATATATTTAAATAAATTTAAATGCAAAGTTTAATAGTAATTGCAAGCTCATTTAATAATTATGTGAATATATTATATAAATTAAACATAATTATAATTTAATATAATAAACATTCGGTTTAAAATGCTTGCATTGTAAACTGCTTTAATTTGGAGCAAGAGATACGGGGGAGTGGTTTATTGGGAAGGGAAGTTGCTCCAGTTACATTGTTTACCCGTAAGTTGCGCCTGCGCTGCATCACTTGTTTCTCATACACCTGTACTCTTGCAAAGTCTTGTGATTTCAAAAGTGAGATTTCACTTGAGTGATTTCACATGTTAACACAAGTGATTGCTGTTACTGAAACTGTTTATCTATTTTACAGAGGTTAAAACCACTTTAAAAAAGCAACCCCCTTTGTGACTTCCTATTCATACACTGGGAAGTATTACATTTACTATGTACACTGGAAGATCTAGGGATCTGGCCCTAGCTGAAATATGATTGGCCCCTGAAGTCCCCCTGTCCTGTCACTCATCGCTGATTTATGTGAAAGCACTTGTGGCAGTTAGTCGTTTGAAATTCAAGCCGCAGTAACATTTCTTTCTACCGCATCTTAATACAAAGCTTTACTTGTAAGTATGAAGGTATATGTCAGTAGCCCAGATTGATTAAAATTGTAATTTTGGCCACCCCTGAAATGGCTCACATCATTGACATTACCAGAAGCCACTCATTCAATGTGCATTTCTGTCATGACAATACACTCACAGACATGCTACTGTGAGCATGTAGGAAATACTGCCGCTACACATAAAAATAACCCCCCAATAAAGCAGGAGACACAAGAATTGGACAATACAAGCCAATACAGCTGATTGTAGGAATATAAAATGCTGCATCAACGTATATCTACACACATGGAAAGAAAGAAAACAGGACAAATAGAGCAAAACACCCCCCAAACAAGATGATCTATTGCCAAAACATGTACTAATGCTGCTCCAAAGAGTCACGTGAACCGCATGAATTACTATCTATTTGTGCTTATGACTACGTGTCTCTGAGATATGTGTCACTGACATAATGTGTATACTCTCATTTGTATAGTAATGCCATTAGGACAATAAAAAGCATGTGCTGTTGGTGCTGCCTGCAGCTGAAATCAAACACACATTCAGCACAGCTAATGGAAACATAGACTTTAGAAATAACCAAATGTGACATTGAGATTATGCAAGTAAATATGGCAGACTCTGGCTGAATTCTATACAAGCGTGAATTCTTATTTCATTTAAACCTGTTTTCATGTTTGTAACTTGTCATGTGTACACTAGTCTGCTTGTTGCTGCAGTTGTATAAACATAGTTGCATAAATGCTACCGCTGATATACTTATTATTTCACTCCTGTTATCAAATGCAGGATAACAGTTGAATAACAGCTGTGTTTCTGTGTATTGTCACGGGTGCGGAGCAAGCGACAGACACAGTGGGCGTGACGTCAGGCCTCGGAGAGGCTTTTATTAAACAATAAAAGAAAGTGTCCAAAAGGGGAAATAAAAGTGTCCAAAATAAACAGGGGGATCTGGTGTCCTCGACGTGACAGGGTTCCGTGAAGGAGGGGTAGTGTTCCGAAGGGAAGGGTCCAGGTAAGGGGCGGAGTCCGGCGGCCGCACGCGCTCCCCGCTCAGGTCCGGCCTCTCTAGCGGCATCGTCCTCCTCCACCTATGCGGCACTTCTGGGGGATAAAACGGCCCGGCAACCTGGCCCGTCAGCCGTCACGGGTGCGGTCCTCATCCGGACCCGCGGGGTCCGGCAGCTCGTCCTACGGCAGCGCTGGTTCCCTCTTCACCCCTTCCTGGACCCACGAGGACACCAGCGTGCATGCACGGGGAAGAGACCGGTCTCCTGAGGAGAGGCGTGCTCGGCATTTTAACAGCGGCGGTGATGAGGCTTCATTCACATCAGGTGTGCCTCATCACACGCCGCCAGACCTGGATGTTTCAGCGCCCCTCCTCCTCCCACACGCCCACTCCCGTCGGGAGCCTGGTGAAGGGCGGCGATTACCGACGGGGTGAAGCTGATAGTTAGGGGGGAGGCAGCCGACTCGTCACAGTATTCATTGTTGTTTTCACACTCTAAGAGTCACTAATACACATCTTCTGAATGAGACCAGAATCTCTGAACAAAAACACAGGCAAGAAAGACATAGAAGCGAGCAATCTCATATGTAAGCAGATGCATATGAAAAATAATGTGATCATCAACAATAAACAGCATATCAATCAAAACTGCCTAATATTAACAAGTGAAATGTCGATCCAGTAAGTGGTTGACGAACGTGCAAGCTTTGCAGGTGCTGATAGAAGTGATCTGCTGCATTTATGGTTTGACCATTGTACTGAATAAGATCCAGATGTAGTATTTGATAAATATATGATTTTCTCAGCTTTTTGATAAAAAAATGTTCCTTAAAAAAAAAAAAAAAAAAAAAAAAAAAAAAAAAAAAACTTACCTACATTCAAGTGTTGATTAAAAAAAGAGTGCTTGAAGCTATAATAAAACAGTTGTTTAAAAGTAGACACTCTGAGCCCGTAGTCTTAAACCTTCTAAGAATCCTCACCGAGATTAAACTTAAAAGATTCTTACTAGGAATCTTAGCTTAATAGTGATTCAGGACCAATCTGAGAGAAACTCTAAGTGAGGAAAAGACAAACACTTTCATGTTAGCCTGTTTGTGAAACTTCCTTGGCTTACCCCCTCCCTCTATCTGAAGCTACATTTACACAACAATGATGTAGTGTAGTGATGTAGGAAAAGTTTTTTCTCTTGCGATTTTTAAAAGTTTCATGTATACACAACAACATTTTCAAAATGATTCACGTTTAAACACATCCATGAAAACTGCCACAAATGCTGTATTACGTATGCCAGGCCAGTAGTTGGCACGCTGCTTGTTCACACTTGCCTTTAAAATCGGCACATCCTGCACGTCTACATACCTAACACATACTATGCACACGCATGACATCACTGTTTTCAAAGATTCCCGTATTGGGTGTTTACACAGAAATGATAATTTTCAAAAAACTTGCACAAAATTATGCGTTTTCAGTCCCCAAAATGCTATTGTCATGTAAACAAACGGACAAAACATAAAAAGTTTACTGTTTTTGGCTGAAAACGTTATCGTGTAAACAGCCCCTAAGACCATCTCTACAGCAAGCACCTTAAATGCCGGTCATTAACATATGAAAGATCTTCATTCCTGACTGCCATCAGTCCTCACAACCAGCAGTGCTTCAGCTGTATATGTCAGTGTACACCAAGTATCTGGATGTTTCTGAAAATTTACTGTCCTGTGTAACCTGGCTCAGATAAGTTCCACATACATCACCAAACCTTAAATTACATGGCAGAACTGAAATTACCATGGCCAGAATATTACCAGATTTTACCTTTTTCATGCCGTGTAAACAATGAAATGTCAAAATGCATTGTGAGATATTTTCTTGTTATTGCAAAAATGCTGAATATCAGAAAATAATCTGGCTAAACATACTGTTTTGGCAGATTTGACAACTGTGATCTTGATGAAACATGCTGTAAAACTGTGTCTTCTGTCCTACAATCGAACTCCCATCTGACAGAGCTGGACCTGAGTATCAATCATCTGCAGGATTCAGGAGTGAAGCTGATTTATGATGGAATGAAGAGTCCACACTGTCGACTGAACATACTGAGGTTTGACATTCACTTTCACTGAATCACCATTTTCAAATATGTGGATAAATAGGTGTTTCACAACTATAGCTAGCAGATATTTCCCCTGTCTATATTGTAGTATGATTGTATGAGTGGCATTTCCTCCAAGAACACAAGGCAGGGAATGTCTGATGAGAAAAAACTGATGAGAAAACAATTAGTGTTCCCAACTGTCCTGGAAAACCTGGAATTTTGTCATGTAGTTTTCCAGTCATGAAAATGAAATAATACCTAAACTTCCTTAATGACTTGCACAGTCTGTTTCAAAGAACTGTTTCATGCTCCTTTTCCTTATGGATTTGCTTTTTACAATACCCTTATTTTCACTTCATCAGTAACATCCTCAGCTCTGAAGATCATATTATTCTTGGTTGCTGGCTCAGTTCAGTAGGACAGATTCAATGTGTTAATAATTTGATAATAATATAAGTTTCTTAAAATGTACAAATACATGGAGCCTATGCTCAAAGTTAAACATAGCCACTTAACCCTTTAACTGTCATATTTTTTTACATATATTTTTTTTAATATATGTCAAGAGTGCCACTTAAAAAATCTACATCATAACATGAGTTCTGACCTTTGTCACAAAAGACTTTCTTCATTGCCTTTTCCCCTATCACGCTTTAGATATCATAAGAAATTATATATCAGCTCAAAACTTAAAATCTCAAAATTCATCATTTGAAAAGCATTTTAAAATCAGAAATTGCATTACCATGGAAAATGTGCATCAAAATCTTATTACAAAATGTTTTAATTCATTAATTATAAAGATTTAAGTCTGGATAGTGCATTGTTATGTTTGTGTTCAAAAATGGGAGTGACAGTTAAAAGGGTTAAAACTTAAATAGCATAATACTGTCAACATGAAATGCATATAAATACTTATTAGATCATGTTATTAAAATACATGTTAGAATTAGGGGTAGGCTTACAGTTAGGCTTAGTGGGGACAGGATATACAGTATAATTTATACAGTATTCTATTCCTTATAAAACATGGAAACCCAATGTGTGCTTAATGTATTTGTAAACATTTTAAGGAACACTGAATATTAATGCAACAAATGTCCAATAAAGGCTGGTTAAAAGCACTTAATTTATGACATTTTCAGATTTTCTGTGACCTAGTTTAACCCTCTGGGGTCTGGGGTGATTTTGGGGCACTTTAGATGTTTTGACATGCCCTGACATTTGTGCTTATTTCAGCTACTTATAACATACCACTGGCCAACGTGTATATTTTTTGTATTCAGCACATACGGTGCTACAATAATATGTGAGCAAGATGGATGTACGTGTTTGCATTTTTTAGAAATAAAAGATTATGCGTGGTTAGTAAGTTTTAGGAAAATAAATGTAGCTGAAATAAGGCCATAAAACTCAACTCCTGAATAGTCCTGAACAAGGCTTTTGAGTAATCACTCTTGTAGGCTAGAATATTTACTTCAAAATGATGTGAAAATGATCATGCTTACTCTTTCACAGAAAACAATATATTGATGTAAATTTCGAAGACATGTTTTGTGATAGAAAGCCATATGCGAGGGAGGGATAATGGCCCATGAATATTTAGTGATTCACACCTGAGAGACAAAAGGCCGTCCCCTAATGGCCCATCGATGTGACTGTCACTATGAGGCAGGTAACAAAGAATGGGAGGAAAGTAAGATAATGGGGGGGGTTTGGTCATTTGTATTTTATTTACAACACAATATAATCAAAGCATAAATGATGAAGGTCAAAGATTATTATTGTAAACCATACCTGATATTTAAGTGTTTGCTGCGTCTTTCCATGGATTCAAGATAAGAAATAAAAAAAAAACATAGTCACAGAGCTTATTTTACCATAGACAATCAGTGAGAAATAACATCTGATGTTGGTACAGCGCTCTCAGAAGAAAAGTAAAATCAGCAGTAAAAATCAGCAAGATTCATCTGTGGTGCAGGTATCAGATGACTAAAAAACAAAAACAAAAAACATCTCTGAGCATGTTAATATCAGAAGAATCTGCACATAACGATCTTGTAGTCACAGATTCACGCATACTTTGTACTATGTAAAAAGGACATGTTATATCTGAGAAACAAATTATCGTTTAGCACATTATAAAACTCTATTTGGGAACAGAGTATTAATAATAAACATGATCTAGACATACTTAGACTCGTTGGTTTCATCGTGTTACAGTGTACACTCATATTACTTTTACATCGTATTTTGTTTTATATTATACAGAACATGAAAACTTGGTCGCGTTGTAAGAAATTTAGATACAATGTCTAAAACTACATATCATTTTCAAAATGTAAATGTGCTAGTAAATGTGTTCAAGCTTATGTCAAAATAACACATTAACTAATGCAAAAAAGACGCATTACTTACTCACCAGATTGATATGGAAGGCCGGATTATTAAAAATTTCTTTACACGTCACGTGTACAGACGTTATAACGCGTGTACACGTAATTGCATCTACACGCGTTATTTCGTGTACAGACGTTCTGACGCGTAGACGCGTAATTACGGGTAGACGCGTAAACACAAGATTTCCGGTGTCAAAATAAAAGTCACATCCACTAACGCGCAAAACCTACACTGTGTTTATTTATTGATTTATTTGTGGAGTTAATCTGTGGTTAATAAATTGTGAACAAAGCATTATCTTACCCTTTACATATGAGCTAATTAAACACGTTAATTACAATGACATTCAATGATGAACGCGCTATTTGTATATAGTCTATTAACATATCAACTACAGTTTATAAAGTACTAATAAACTACAAGTTTTGAAATTAGTTAAAAGTGCTTTGTTCTTGTATTCTTATAAGTGTTATTCAGTACAAACATGCACTCCAGATTACAAACTATACAATCTATCTGATAAATTCACATTAATATGGCTGTTTTGTTCTCCTCACAGGCTGTGCGGGTGTCATCTCACTGCTCAGTCCTGTGAAAGTTTGTCTTCAGCTCTACAGTCCTCAAACTCTGTCATGAGGGAGCTGGATCTGAGTAACAATGACCTGCAGGATTCTGGAGTGAAGCATCTTTCCAATGGACTGAAGAGTCCAAACTCTAAACTGGAGATGTTGAGGTCTGAGTTTGAAATACTTGATTATGATTACATATACATATACATATATATATATATATATATATATATATATATATATATATATATATATATATATATATATATATATATATATATATATATATATATATATATATATCACACTGTTAAGGTTAATTCTGTATGCAATTACTGTGTTCTTATTGTTCAGGTTTTCCATATGTAATCTCACTGCTCAGTCTTGTGAGAGTTTGTCATCAGTTTTACAATCATCAAACTCTGTCCTGAGAGAACTGGACCTGAGTAACAATGACCTGCAGGATTCTGGAGTGATGCTTCTTTCTGAAGGACTAAAGAGTCCAAACTGTCAGCTGGAGAAACTGAGGTAACTTGCTTTTCATAAAACAATTAAAGGAGAACTCCACTTCCAGGACAACAATTTACAAATAATTTACTCCCACCTTTGTCGTCCAAGATGTTCATGTCTTTCTTTCTTTAGTCATAAAGAAATTGTTTTTTGAGAAAAACATTTCAGCATTTTTCTCCATATAATGGGACTGATATGGAGCCCCGATTTTGAACGTCCATAATGCAGTTTAAATGGGGCTTCAAATGATCGTTTGTAAACATTCCAAGCTGAGGAAGGATCTAGCATAATGATCAGTTATTTTAATAACATTAATACAATTTATATACTTTTTAATGTCAAACGTTCATCTTGTCTTACTCTGCCTGAACTCTGTGTATTCTAGCTCAAGACAGTTAGGGTATGTAAAAAAACTCCCATCTCATGTTCTCCCTCAACTTCAAAATGTTTGTTAAGGGTATTTGATCTCCTTTGTATGCTAGATAAGACCCTTCTTCCTTGGCTGGGATTGTTTACAACCGCATTTGGGATCGTTTGAAGCCGCATTTAAAATGTACCAGTCCATTATATGGAGAAAAATGCAGAAATGTTTTCCTCAAAAAACATAATTTCTTTACGACTGAAGAAAGAATAATATGAACATCTTGGATGACAAGGGGGTGAGTACATTACATGTGAATCTTTGTTTTGGAAGTTGACTTCTCCTTTAACAAAATGCTACCACAATAAATGGCCATTGAATTTTGTCAACAAATGTTTAATCTGCTCTCAATGTAATGCCAGAACAAGAGACAAAAACATTCCCAGATAGCATCAAGATGTCGACCATTTCAAGCAATGATAAAGTACTGTTGGTCTTCTTATGGCCAACAGTGCTGGATGTAAGCTTGAAGTGGCCCACATGTAAAATGTCAAAAATAACCCAAATGCATCAAATTACATGCAGCCCTATTTAGGCAAAGATGTATTCATGCCAATGTCTAATCGGAATGTGATCCTAAAATGGCCCATGTGGTAAACAGTGAATATGGCCCTAAAAGTGCCAACCAAATGTGGGCCACCTTTGGCAAAATCAACAAAGTCTAATCAGGGTGTAACCAAATGTGGTCCACATATTTTTTGGCAAATGTGGCCCAGTTATCCTACAACATATCTGGACCAGTTTTAGCAGAGATGTGGCACAGTAAGCACTGGATAATGTGGCTGTGAGCTTAAAGTGGCCCAAATATAAAATGATAAATATTGCCCAAATAGTTAATAACAATTTGGTTATTAACTGTTATTAACACAGTCAGCTTTGGCTAATCAGTATGTAATCCTAACTTGTCCCACATTTGACATGGCAAATATGCCCCATATATTATAAAACAGATGAGGGCTACAGGGTTGCCAACTCTCACGCATTTGGGCGTGAGACACAGTTTCAGGCTCTGTCTCACACTCTCACTCTTCCCATGTAAATTTCACGCCAAACTGGCAACCCTGTCTCACCCTGCTTGCAATTTTAAACAAAGTTTCAGCTTTCAAATGTTGTAAGTTTTAATACTAAATTCAAACGATAAATACCGTCTTGGCGCACTTAATGTGGCGTAAATTGTAAAATGTAGCACTTCTGTTAACACCAGAGCCATTGAAAAACAGAGCTGCAACAAGCTTTGATCTCGCCAGTGTCACCGCCACGCGGTCACGTAATTCACTTAATATTTAAGGTTAAATAGAGAATATAAATATAAATATAAATAGATATGGAATTAAGATCGCCACCCCCTCCCTCCAACCCAACCCAACCCAACCCCCGACTCCAAAACAAAACAAAAAAAATCTCACTACAAGCTGAACTTAAAAGTTGGCAACCCTGGGGCTACTTCTGGTTTGGATGTAGCACTGGCTAATAGATTGTTTGCACATGATGTCATTGCCGTGGCACGAAATGCAGCTGGAGGCCAGGAAGTGATTTTTCTCCATAGGAATCACGAGCAGAAACTCAAGATGCCTATGTTTTGTGTTGTTTATGGGTGCTCAAATCAGTCAAAGTGAGAAACCAAAAGGAGCTTTTATCATGTACGAAAAAAGGCAAGAAATTGACTGAAAAGCACAGGAAAAAGTGGCTTGTAAACCTCCGTCTGCGGTCAGGAGGAGAGTCAGATAATGATTGTGAGTGCAAATGGTTAATAAGAGGTATAATTACATATTAAGATATTAATAAAGAAATATATAAATATATACAGGGTGAGAGTCAGAATTCACTCAATGCTAAATGCCCCATGTGGAGACGATATGAATAAGATATTATATTTGAAGTTTCGAGAGCTTCATTGATTATAATAGAACATTGTGAGATTGCAATAAATTAAAGTGAGTGACAGCGCTTTAGTGATTATATGGAAATGCTATTTGCTCACTTTCTAGGCTATAATCAGTTGAAAATTTGAATAAGTGTTTCGCTTTTTGTGCTGCTAACAGGACCAACAGCCACAAACCCTGTACATGCAGCAAAGTTTAAGGAGTGACTGAAAAAGCAGAATGGATGAGATGGATGAAAGTCTGTACTTTATTGGTTAAGACACTATTACAAGTAAAAGGTATAAACAGAAAATCGCAACGTGTTGGACGTGATCCTTATGTTATGAAGAGGAGCATTTTTTTTCAATTAAATTGAAATAGTTGTCTGCCATTGAGGCAGTGGATACAAGCTAAGCAACTAACCCTGATTGCAAAAGTATATCTTGCATTTATATGAGGGATGTGGGATATATGTCACTGCCGAAACTTTATAGTCAGTAAAAAGCTGTCACTCACTTCAATTTATCACAATCTCACAATGTTCCGTTACAATCATGAAGCTCTCAAAACTACAAATATATATCTTATTTTACATCTTATTTACATCGTTTGTACGTGTGGCGTTTGGCATTGAGTGAATTCTCATAGTCTTACCCTGTATCTATTTCTATTTCTTTATTAATATATTATTATATCTTTTATTAATCATTTGCCCACACAAGCATTATCTGACTCTCCTCCTGACTGCAGATGGAGGTTTACAGGACACTTTTTCCTGCGCTTTTCAGACAATGTCTTGCTTTCCCCCCCCCAATGAACAGCAAATTTTTGTACGTGATTGAAGCTCTTTGTGGTTTCTCAGTTTCACAGAGTTTGGAGCATCAATAAACAACACAAAGCGTAGACATTTTGAATTTCTGCTAGTGATTCCTATGGAGAAAAATCACTTTCTGCCCTCCAGCTGCTTTTTGCGCATCAAGAGAACCATGTGATTGAAAACAACCTATTGAAATGTAAATTTGAAATTGTAAATATGGTCTAAATATTTTAACAGAATTTGGCTATTTTTAGTAGGATGCAACACAGTTAACTGATGCAGGCTGATCTAGATATAGGTCTTAAGAAGGCTACATAATGTAACAGGACTCGTGAGAAGCGTGATAGATCCAGGTGCGAGCGTTATTTAACACAACGTAGTCAAGACAGGCAAGGTCAATCTCCAACAAACAGTAATATCCAGGGCAAGGCGAAAGCGTAACTCAGTAAATCAGGCAGAAGGTCAAATTACCAAGAGAGCAGTCCAAAAGTAACAAATAAACAAGGCAATGGAACAAGGCAAAACTATGGCAAGGAAACAGGGCAAAAACTATGACTATGGAACAAAACTATAACCGTGGCAAATACAAACAAGGCAATGAAACAGGGAAAACGCTTGGTAGAGTCCGCACAGGCAAAACTTCACGAGACCTGTTTGGTATAGGCCTCCTTAAATGGCCACCAAACAGGAAGTAACCAAAGAAGCAGCAGAGGGAGTGGTAACAGTCAGTCCATGGGTAAGGGCTCCCTCTGCTGGCGTGGCGTTACAGAAAAAGCGCAGAAAAAAACTCTTTGAAAAAGCACAGAAATACAAACGACAGAGCCCTTTGACATAACAGAAACCAAAAACAAGGATGAAACCGCAGTACACATCAGATATAGAACAGGAATTTATGTTTTCATGTTCCAATGCAGACTACAGCCAGCGGATCGATCTATTTGGTTGTTATATTATGTAACTAGTTCTTGTATAGTTTATAAAGATCACTTGCTCTGTTTTTTCAGTTGCATTTGGTATATTTCTCTCATTTTGTGTGTAGTTTGTGAATAATTTGGACTGTTTGTATTTTTGTTGCACAAGACAATCTGCGGAGTTGTTTTCACTACTTGCTATAACGTTACGCTTTGTTTATTGTTCATACTCCGAATCTATCTTTAAAGAATTGATCTGAAAAAAAGTCACTTTTCACTGTGTTTTGTTATTATATAACACTCTTTCAACTGTGACTTTACTCCTGAAACGTTTTTGGACATATCTATATTTCAATAAACCAAATAGGCCTGTTCTCACTAAAAAGCGCCTATAGTAAAATTGTAATAAATGGCTATAACTTGCTTGGGGAATGTTATATGTAGACAAAATTTTATTTGAAAGTGTACACAGTAAAAAACACCCAATTGTTGCTAGCGTTTTTCCTAAAATTCTGGAAATTCACTCATTTTTAGAGAAAACAAAAGGAAAGAAAAGTACAGGTGTGTCAGGTGCCCCAAAAATGTTCTAGGTCTTTAATGGTTAAATGGCCACCAACCAGGAAGTAACCAAAGAAGCAGCAGAGGGAGCGGTAACAGTCAGTCCATGGGTAAGGGCTCTCTCTGCTGGCGTGCCGTTACACATAAACAGCAATTTATTTATTGAAACATGCTTTTAAAGGAGAAGTCCAGAACAAACATTTACAGATGATGTACTCACCTCCTTGTCATCCAAGATGTTCATGTCTTTCTTTCTTCAGCTGAAAGAAGTTATGTTTTTTGAGGAAAACTTTTCAGCATTTTTGTCCATATAGTGGACTTCAATGGTACCCCCAGTTTGAACTTCCAAAATGCGGTTTAAATGCGGCTTCAAACAATCCCAAATGCGGTTGTAAACAATCCCAGCCGAGGAAGAAGGGCCTTATCTAGCGAAACAATTGGTTATTTTCATAAAAATAATACAATTTATATACTTTTTAATGTCTAATGCTCGTCTTGTTTTACTCTCCTTGAACTCTGTTTTTTACAGTTCATGACAGTTAGGGTATGTCGAAAAACTCTGATCGTACTTTCTCCCTCAACTTCAAAATCACCCTGTATCGCTGTTTTACCTTTTTTGTTCAGGGTGTTTGATCTTCTTTGCGTGTTCACTTTACAAAGACTGGGTTGGTACTTCTACAGTGATGTAGGATGATTTTGAAATTATTTTTGAAGTTGAATAAGAAAATACGATTGGAGCTTGTCGACATGCCCTGACTGTCTTGAGCCAGAATACACAGAGTTCAGGGAGAACAAGACAAGATGAGCATTTGAGATTAAAAAGTATTGTAAAATTTTATTTTTTAAAAAATTAAAATAACCAATCGTTTCGCTAGATAAGACCCTTCTTCCTCGGCTGGGATCGATTACAACCACATTTGAGATCATTTGAAGCTGCATTTAAACTGCATTTTGGAAGTTTAAACTCTGGGCACCATAGAAGTCCACTATATGGACAAAAATGCTGAAATGTTTTCCTCAAAAAACAATTTCTTTACGAGTAAAGAAATAAATCTTCAGAAATCAGTTCTCTCTTTTAAGGACCTGGGGACCATTATTCACGCTTTTGTATCATAACGCATTAATTATTGTAATTCTGTATAGATGGTTATTTCACAGGGTCAATTATTATTATGATGTTGTCTTTAATTAGTACATAATGCTGCTGCCAAAGAAGAGAGAGAATTACCTGTTCGGATTTCTTTACACTGGTTGCATATAAAATTTAGAATCGAATTTAAGGTTTGTTGATAGGTTTTTAAAGCATTGCATGGCATTACCCCAAAATATATTGTTGACATTTTGATTCCTTATTAAAACATTAGGAATATGAGGTCTTCAAATCAGATGATTCTTCATGTCCCTAAAACTAGATTAAAATCGAAGGGTGACAGGGCTTTCTCCGTGGCTGCTTCATGTTAATTTAACCCTCTTCCAATGAATATTTAATCCTCCCCATCTGTGGATACTTTTAAGTCTAGATTGAAATTGTATCTTTTTAGCAGCTTTTAAAATTGATTGATCAGGATTTCATTTTTTAATTAGCAATTTTGATTGTGTGACTGGATGATGCTGGAAAGCACTTTGGTCATTGGTAGTTGTTTTAAATGTTCTATAGAAATAAAATTTGTATGTATTGTATTGTATTGTAAATACTGTTTGCATGAACTCAACTCTGACAGTGCTGTGAGTTTGGGCCGCTTATAACATAGAATTAAAAATATTGTTTGCAAATAATATTTTTATTAAAAAAATAATAATAATTACACATTCTCTCTTAATTGTTTGCTTAACATGCTGCAAATGGCTCTACAAAAAGTTAAGAAGTGTGTGTCATTGGACATTACTGATATTACAGTTTTTCTCAATCAATTTGACATATTTCTCCAAACACAGGTCTTAAGTCTAAAAGGAGGTGGAGTGGGTAGACTAGGGTGTGTAATGAGAAGAAGAAGAGTGGTAGACAGGTAGACAGAGATGATGTCACACCCCTTTGGACTGTTTGAGTTGGTTTTTCCCTCTGTTGCCCATATTTGGTCCTTCCTGTTCCTTTTCTTGTCAAGTCATTATTAGTTAATCACCCACACCTGTCTGTGTAGCATTTACCTGTCTTTATAAGTTGCATTCAGTTCAGTGTTTGTTGTCTGGTCTTGTGAATGTGTACGTGAATGTCTCTATCCTCCTGTTGTGGAGTTACCTGTTTTGGAATTACCTGTGGATTATAATAAAGACTTTATCTTTGACCTTCATCTTCATTCGCCCCTTCCTCGCATGTAACGTGACAGATGAGCAGAGAGGTGGATATATAAAAGAGGAGAAAAGAAGGAGAGAGAGAAGAGATGAGATGAGTGGAGAGGAGAGTATTGGTGTAGTGGAAAGAGCAAGAAGAGATACTGTAAGAAGATATAGACAGAAAAGAAGTGTAGAGTGAGGTGGAAGGAGAGGTAGAAGATAAAGACAAATTTCAAATGAAATAAGAATTACTGTCACAGTACTAGTCAGGAGGCAGACACGTGACGGTACCCTAACAGATTATGTAATAAATCATGACCTCTTCTTTATAGAAGCTAGGGAACAGACCTAAAGTTTTAAGAGGAGTCTTTAAAAGAGTTTAATACAATTCTATATTTGAAGAGTTCAGACGCAACAGCCTCTAAGTGCCATCAGAAATTTTCATTTTATAAATATGTCATTATAATTGCATAGCAAAGGATTGCTATTAGAGTAAAAGTAATGAACCTAAACATAGGAGTCTGATGAAAATGCTCATTTTAAAAAAAAATTTCTAATGGCATTTAGATGCATCTGAACTCTTCACTTAGAAATTTTGTGCTATAATTTTTGATAGTAAAGATTTCTAGTCCTTCTGGGACAAGTTCTGTTCTTTATGTGTAAATGCCCAAAAAATGTCCAAACATTATTAGGGCCCGAGCCCAAAGGGGCAAAGGCCCTATTGCTCTTCATGCTGTAAAAGGTTTCAGCTAAAAGTTTTCCCTTAAAACCTAGTAACAAGGTTAAAAGTAGCTCATAACTTACCGATTTAGGAGAAAGTCTTAAAAATAATGTGCGTGTCAGTCATAAATTTAGGACTCCTACATTTTTGTTCTAAGAGTATTTCATAAAGAGTTTTAACACTAAAACTAGCTCCTAAGTCTGTGAAACGTTAGGAGTAGTGAAGAGGACTCCTAAGGCACTAAGACCAAGCCACAAACTATCCTAAAATGGCTGTTGCCGGCTATCTGCCTCACAACATCGTGATTTTGAATAGAAGTATTACAAAACCGCATGTCGGCGCACGCGATTAACCGCTCACATGTGACCGGCTCATATCAAGAAGCGTCCGGACGTGAAATGCGTTCACACAGAATGTGCTTTTGTTTTGATGAAGGTGGGACACGGGCAGTGGAATAGGAAAAACATAAAAGGAGATGGGAGTGAACGTCTGTTAACTTAAGTGTCACATTTTGTAATGCTGTTTCATGCATGAGACGCTGCGAGAAACATGAGTGTAATAGCCAAACGTGTCCATGTTTACAATTGGGATTTTATTTTTTGCTATATTGCCCAGCCCTACTATCAACCATGATTATTCTACTCTGTTAATTAAAAGGCTGTTTATGCATATTCGATAATTGTTTACGCAAAGCATACATGTAAGAGGCTGACATTTAGACTGAACATATAGTTTTTTCCTCACTCTGGATGAATACAGTTCTCGAAGGGTGGGCAGGGGAGCACCAATAATCCTCACGGCAGTCCGAACTATTCTCTGTAATCTTCTGATGTCTAATTTTGTAGCTGAGCCAAACCAGACAGTTATTGATGTGCAGAGAACAGACTCGATGATGGCTGAGTAGAACTGTTTTAACAGCTCCTGTGGTAGGTTGAACTTTCTTAGCTGGCGAAGGAAGTACGACCTTTGTTGGGCCTTTTTTACAATGGAGTTGATATGAGTGACCCACTTCAAGTCCTGGGAGATGACAGATCCCAGGAACTTGAATGTCTCCAGTGTAGCCACAGTGCTGTCCATAATGCTGAGAGGAGTGAGTGCAGGGGGGTTTCTCCTGAAGTCTACGATCATCTCCACTGTTTTGAGCGTGTTGAGCTCCAGGTTGTTATGACTGTACCATACAGCCAACTCTTTAACCTCCTGTCTGTAGGCAGACTCTTCACCATCCTGAATGGGGCCGATGAGTGTGGTGTCATCTGCAAACTTTAGAAGCTTGACAGAGGGGTCTTTGGAGGTGCAGTCATTGGTGTAGAGGGAGAAGAGCAGTGGAGAGAGAACACATCCCTGAGGAGTGCCAGTGTTGGTGGTGTGGCTGCTTGACGTCAGTTTCCCCAGTCTCACCAGCTGTTGCTTATCCGTCAGAAAGCTGGTGATCCACTGACAATGCAAAATTTCAATTCAATTCAAATTTATTTGTATAGCGCTTTTCACGATAAATAACGTTGCAAAGCAACTTTACACCAAATTGACATTTTTACAATATATGTGGTAGTAGCTTGATGTACATATGGCAGAGATGTGTGGTAAAGACCAATTAATGACGTAATCAAACAGACAAAGAACACTATAAATTAGTAGCAGAATTCGGTAGTGCTGTATGTTGTTTCAGGGTTGGTATCATCTGAAGTCCTCTGTGGGGTTGGCATCATCTCTTCTTAAGTGTTCTGGATCCAGACTGGAGCTTGTGAATTCCTAGTTACCACGGGATGTCAATCCCATGGCAGAAACACAGAACAAATAGGAACATAATTAGCGTAGCTGCTGTTCAAACTAAGAAAAGAAAGATTTGTTAAACCAGAGCTAAAAGATTAATAATGAACATTTGATCAGATATAACTGCAGGAAAAGTTTATGAGATGCATTATTTGAACCCAGGACTTTGCTATCCTGGGTACTACCAACAGTCCAGAGTTTTGTGACCTTAGGGAGCGTGATGGATTGTAGCGTGGTAGAAGACTAGTTAGGTACGCAGGAGCTAAACCATTAAGTGCCTTATAGGTAAGAAGTAATATTTTATAGCTGATGCGGAACCTAATATGTAGCCAGTGCAGAGACTTTAAAATTGGGGTAATATGATCAAATTTTCTTGACCTGGTAAGGACTCTAGCAGCTGCATTTTGGACTATCTGTAGCTTGTTTATTGAAGATGCAGGACAACCACCTAGTAGTGCATTACAGTAGTCCAGTCTAGAGGTCATGAATGCGTGAACTAGCTTTTCTGCATCAGAGACAGGCAACATGTTTCGCAGCTTGGCAATGTTTCTAAGATGGAAGAATGCTGTTTTTGTAACATGAGAAATATGATTTTCAAAAGACAAGTTGCCGTCTAATATAACACCCAGACTTTTGACTGTAGTGGAAGTAACAGTATATCCGTCTAGCTGTAAATTGTAGGTCAAAAGATTCTGTGTATTGTTTTTTGGTCCAATAAGTAATATCTCTGTCTTATCTGAATTTAATAGCAGAAAGTTATTGGTCATCCAATCTTTTACATTTTTAACACACTCTGTTAACTTCGATAATTCAGAAGTTTCATCTGGTCTTGTTGAGATATATAGTTGAGTATCATCAGCGTAACAATGGAAACTAATCCCATGTTTTCTAATAATATTACCAAGGGGCAGCATGTATATTGAAAATAGTAGAGGACCTAGAACAGATCCTTGTGGCACTCCATACTTCACTGGTGATAACTGAGATGACTCCCCATTTAAATAAACAAAGTGGTAGCGATCGGACAAGTAGGATCTAAACCATCTTAAAGCCTGCCCTTGGATACCTGCATAATTTTGTAGTCGATCTATTAGTATGTCATGATCTATAGTGTCGAACGCAGCACTAAGATCAAGTAAAACTAGCAATGAGATGCAGCCTTGGTCTGACGCAAGAAGCAAGTCATTAGTGATTTTAACAAGTGCAGTTTCTGTGCTATGATGGGGCCTGAAACCTGACTGAAATTCTTCATAGATATTATTTTTTTGCAAGAAAGAGCACAGTTGAGCAGATACAACTTTCTCTAAAATTTTAGACATAAATGGAAGATTAGAAATGGGTCTGTAATTTGCCAGTTTACTAGGGTCTAGTTGTGGTTTCTTAATAAGAGGCTTAATAACTGCCAGCTTGAATGGTTTAGGGACGTGACCTAAAGATAAGGATGAGTTGATAATATTGAAAAGCAGTTCTTCTGCCTCAGGTAACAATTCTTTCAGTAGTTTAGTGGGTATGGGATCTAATAGGCATGTTGTTGGTTTAGACACAGTGATGAGTTTATTTAGCTCTTCCTGTCCTATAGCGGTAAAGTACTGCAGTTTTTCTTTGGGTGTGCAGTATAATCTACGTTGGTTATTGTATTTCTGATGTTATCTATTTTATCAGTGAAGAAGTTCATAAAGTCATCACTATTAAACTGTAAAGGAATATTTAGATCAGGTGGCATCTGGTTATTTGTTAATCTAGCCACTGTGCTAAATAAAAACCTTGGATTGTTTTGGTTATTTTCTATGAGTTTGCGGATATGCTCAGTCCTAGCAGCTTTTAAAGCCTGTCTATATCTGGACATACTGTTTTTCCATGCAATTCTAAAAACTTCCAAGTTAGTTTTTCTCCATTTGCGCTCAAGATTGCGAGTTTCTTTCTTGAGAGAATGGGTATTACTGTTGTACCATGGCGCAGTACGTTTTTCTCTAACTTTTTTCAATTTGATGGGGGCAACAGCTTCTAATGTATTGGAGAAGATGGTGCCCATATTGCTAGTTATTTTGTCTAAATCCTGTGTATTGAGGGGTATACAGAGCAGTTGAGATAGATCAGGCAGGTTATTTGTAAATCTATCTTTGGTGGCTGGAACAATAGTTCTGCCAAGACGATAACGCGGAGCCATATAGTTAATATCAGTGATATGCAGCATGCACGATACAAGGAAATGGTCAGAAACATCATCGCTTTGAGGTACGATGTCTATATCAGTAAGATCAATTCCATGCGATATAATTAAATCTAGCATATGATTAAAGCGATGAGTGGGCCCGGTGACATTTTACTTGATTGCAAAAGAGTTTATTAGGTCAGTAAACGCAAGTCCTAATGCATCATTTGTATTATCAACATGAATGTTAAAATCTCCGACAATTAGCGCTTTATCAAAATTAACCAATAGTTCTGAAAGGAATTCTGCAAATTCTTTTAGGAAATCTGTATATGGCCCTGGCGGTCTATACACAGTAGCTAAAACAAGAGATAGGAGAGATTTCTTTTGCATATCTGGGAGAGTAACATTAAGCAAAAGTATTTCAAATGAATTAAACCTGTATCCTGTTTTCTGAGTAACTTTGAGAATATCACTATATATTGTTGCAACACCACCACCACGACCACTCTGACGGGGCTCATGCTTATAATAGTAGTTTGGTGGAGTAGACCCATTTAGACCAATATAATCATTAGGTTTTAGCCAGGTTTCGGTTAAGCAGAGTACATCAAAACTATTATCTGTGATCATTTCGTTCACAATAACTGCTTTGGGTGCAAGTGATCTAATGTTTAGGAGCCCAAGCTTTAAAAATGGTTTCTGTTCATGTATTTTGCTTTTTTCTGGTTTAATTACGATCAGATTTTTTCTAGATCCTGCATTAAATTTATGTTTTGACCTAACTATTCGAGGAACAGACACAGTCTTTATAGATTGGACAGTGCGAGTACTATCATTTAAGCGTTCCGAACAAAAGCCATTGTAGCAATCATTTGAGAATGTACTTAATAGTCAAATGGATAAGCCAGAACTGACAGATAGAGCTAGGAACAGAGAGCTGGTTTAGTTTGGTCTGAAGGAATGTAGGAATGATGGTGTTGAAGGCCGAACTGAAGTCCACAAACAGGATCCTCACATAAGTCCCTGGTCTGTCCAGATGTTGCAGGATGAAGTGCAGTCCCATGTTTACTGCATCATCCACTGACCTGTTTGCTCGGTAAGCAAACTGCAGGGGGTCCAGTAAGGGTCCAATGATGTTCTTCAGATAAGCCAGAACCAGTTTTTCAAATGACTTCAGGACCACAGACGTTAGCGCCACAGGTCTATAGTTGTTAAGTCCTGTTATCTTGGTTTTCTTTGGGACGGGGATGATGGTGGAGCGTTTGAAGCATGATAGATCTTCACACAACTCCAGAGACCTGTTGAAGATCTGTAAAAGATGGGGGCCAGCTGGTCAGCACAGGTTTTCAGACAGGCTGGTGTCACACCGTCTGGGCCTGGTGCTTTTCTCCTTTTATTCTTTCTGAGGACCTGGCGCACGTCATTTCCACTTATTTGGAGTGGAGGAGGGGGGAGAGGAGGGTTGCTGGAGGTGTTAGTGGTTAAGAAAAGAGATCGTCAGAAAGGGTGTGGGGGGTTTTGAATCTACAATAAAACTCATTTAGGTCTTCAGCAAATCGTTGGTTTGCCTCAGTGCTGGGGGATGGTGTCTTGTAGTTTGTGATGGCTTTCAGACCTTTCCACACTGAAGCTGGTTTGTTTGAAGTTAACTGATTTTCTAACCTTTTTGCGTAGGTCCTTTTAGCCACTCTAATCTCCTTATTCAGTGTGTTCCTGGCCTGACTGTACAAGACTCTATCCCCTTTTCTGTAGGCATCCTCTTTGGCTTGACGATGATGTCTGAGTTTTGTTGTAAACCATGGCTTATCATTGTTGAATGTTAAATAAGTCCTGGTAGGAATGTATATATCCTCACAGAAACTGATATATGAAGTTAGAGTCTCTGTGAGTTCGTCCAGATCTTTTGCAGCAGCTTCAAAAACACTCCAATCAGTCAATTCGAAACAGGCTTGTAAAACCCGCTCTGTTTCATTAGTCCGTCTCCTTACAGTCTTTAATACAGGTTTTAGCTGGTTTCAGTTTCTGCCTGTAGGTCGGTATAAGATGAACCAAACAGTGATCAGAGAGTCCCAAAGCTGTCCGTGTGACAGAGTGATATGCATTCCTTATTGTGGTGTTACAGTGATCCAATATATTACTGTCTCTGGTGGGACATGTAACATGCTTACTGTATTTGGGCAGTTCACGGGAGAGATTTGCTTTGTTAAAATCCCCAAGAATGATTAAAACAGAGTCCAGGTGTTGTTGCTCTGTGTCTGCGATCTGTTCGGCGAGTTTCTATAAAGCCAGGCTCACGTGAGCTTGCGGTGGAATGTAGACGCTGACGACAATGAACGAGCAAAACTTTCGCAGGAAATTGAACAGCTTACAGTTAATGAAAAGCGCTTCTAGATCAGAACAGCATATCTTTTTTTAACACTATTTGATAAATAAAATTATTTGATTTGATAAGTAAATATCACTATTTTATTTGATAAATAAAATATCAAATTTATTACACAAACATTCCGGCTGCAATGGCCTAAGGTGACCTATGGAACATAAAAGAAGATAATTTGAGAAACATTTCAGTATTTTGTCCATATAATGAAATTCATGGTAACCAAAACAGCTTTGTTACCACCGTCTTCAAAATACTTTCTTTTTTGTTACACCCAAAAACGACATGAGGGTGAGTAAATGATGACAGAATTAAATTTTTGGGGGGTGAACTATCCCTTTTAATGTTGTTGTTTTATTATTATTATTATTATTATTATTATTATTATTATTATTATTATTATTATTATTATTATTATTATTAGGGGCCAAGCACCGAAGGGCTATGTTGTGATCAGGAGCACTAAATTGATTATGAATTATGATTATAAATAATGACACCACACAACTGAGGATGATATTTGGACAAAAAGTCATTTGCGACAATCCTTGAATCGGCCTGTTCCCCCCCTGATTTGCTTAGGGGTGCAAATCGGGCTCAAAATCAGGCTTAAAATCTTTAAGTGTTGATTTCAGTGTTGTGTTTACAAGTGTGACTCTGAGAATCTGAGGACATGAAGTTTTGTTTTTAAATCTTATCTTAATATTCTTTCTTTCACTACTTCGTTGACATAAGATTTCAGGAGCAGTATTGTGCCACTATTTGTGTAAGAGGTCTAACGTTTTACTTTTGCATTTAAATGCAAGAAATATAATGTCCAGAGATTTGGGGGAATATTTGTTTCTTTTTGATGATGCTAAATGAGCACAAAATGGTCTTTTTTTGTGACCAGGTGTTTTAACTGAATAATCAGTTCAATATTAAAAGGAACAACAAACACATTAATGTGATCTGAACTGTTTTATGTTTTTGTAGGTTGTCTGGCTGTATGGTGACAGAGAAAGGCTGTCATTATGTGTCTTCAGCTCTGAGTTCAAACCCCTCACACCTGAGAGAGCTGGATCTGAGCTACAATCACCCAGGAGATTCAGGAGTCAAGCTGCTCTCTGAAAAACTGAAGGATCCAAACTGCTCAGTGGACAAACTCAAGTAGGTCAAGCAGGAGGAGTTTTTGGGTTTACTGTAACTTTTCAGTGTCTCTGTATATCTATATGAGTCTAGGAGTTTCTAGAGCAGGGGTCGGCAACCTATGGCACGCAGAGGGATAATCACTCACACATGATCAAGATAGGGAAAATTGCGTACCAACGTACATTTTTAAGGTAATAATTTCTCAGTCACACAGCCTGTTAGGATCTATAAACACTGTTAAAGTGTGAGAATTAACTTGGTTAACTTAGCTACTTTACGGATACAGCTGTATCTAGTGATGCAACTACTCAACTTTTTTTCTCAAATATGGCTAATTTGATAGAGAGAGCGAGATGTGTGAATTGTCTGCATCATAATGCAAGTTAATTACTTTAAAAACACAGTGATTTTACTGCCCTCTTTGCTGAGAAATATAATATAGCGAATTAGTATTGATTTAAAAATGGCATGCTGAAAAGGTTGCTAAATAACGGATTTAAAGAGCACTAGTCTGAGGAGTAAAATCTTATATAAACTGCTCAGACAAAACAAATTAACAACAAAGCATTACTTTAACTCCCTAACTGGCCACAAAACAGGACCAGACAGTGAAAATAAAACAAAAATGGCAGCCACCTTCCTACAGCTTTTTATAAAAGTTAGAAACAAACATATTTAAAATGATGTTTTATGTTGCAAACAATAACAACTTGTAAATGAAGTAAAAAAATAGCTCTAACTTTAAATACTACAAGTTACTTGTGGGAGTCGCTATTACAGTAAATTAGTTGAAATCTGATTAGTTACCTCAGATTAAAGAGCAATGGTGGGGGGGGGTATTGCTTTGGTCACTGTTGCTATAGTTACTTGTAAGGAATACAGGCTTGACTCCTGTTGCACGTTCATACAGACAGTAAAGGGACTGATGCTGTACTCAGTGGAAACAGACTGTCATGACAACACATTATTATGATGGAGAGACCAATTTTTACGGAGGTACAATAATACTGCAAACAAAAACCAATTAAAACTTATTGTCTAATAATCTTCTATTAATCGCTGTATTATTGATCAAATTGCGGGCAGCGCTGTGTTGCTGTGTGTGTGTGTGTGTGTGTGTGTGTGTGTGTGTGTGTGTGTGTGTGATCTGTGTGAGTGACAATGTTAAGGTGAGCAGATTTCATGAAACCAGAGACATTTCCTAGTTCATTGGGCAAAATATCACTAAAGTCTCATTTGTGATTTATCTATGAATTCAAAAACAGAGACAATATATTTTTGTAGCCTATATGATTTTATTTTTTAATTGTTGTGGGCTCCATATATTAGTTAATAATTACAGTGATGTTTGAGGATCAGACTTACCCTAGTTTTTTAATATAATTCACCAAAAATCACACTATGAAAAATAGTAGTAACTATTGCAAATACTAAAACATATCGAAACAATGTTATAACACAACTATGGCTTTACAAAACCACATTCAAAATAAAACTAAATATATGAGAACAAATGTGAAAACTGTATTTAACAAATGTTTCATATTTTCTAACTGTATTTTCACAAACTGTGAGCACAGTAATTACAACTTTCCCAAATTTTGTTTGCTTTTGGAAATCAGACTTTTTTTCCATATTAGACTCATTTTGACAACAAAGTATGTGCTTTCTACAAATCTAATTGTGTGAGTGTAATTGATTTGATTTATTTTATTTTATTTTATTTTATATATACAGTCATGGTCAGAATTGTTAGTACCCTTGTTAAATATGGTCTAAAAAGACTGAAAAAAAAGTGCATTGTTTATCGATTTGATCTCTGTCTGTGTGTGTGTGTGTGTGTGTGTGTATGTATGTATGTATGTATATGTGTGTGTATACAGTACAGACCAAAAGTTTGGACACACCTTCTCATTCAAAGAGTTTTCTTTATTTTCATGACTATGAAAATTGTAGATTCATACTGAAGGCATCAAAACTATGAATTAACACACGTGGAATTATATACATAACAAAAAAGTGTGAAACAACTGAAAATGTCATATTCCAGGTTCTTCAAAGTAGCCACCTAATGGCCACAGTTGCCTTTAGAAACTGACTAGGAACAGAGTTATCCAGGAGTATTACCATGAGGTAATACATAAGCCAGATTCCCTTAATCATTCATCACATCATTCATGAGAAAAAAAACTAAAAATATATAGTTCTGATGTGCAGCAAAAGATTGTTAAGCTTCACAAATTAGAAAGTGGCTGTAAGAAAAGAGCTAAAGTGTTGAAAATCCCCAATAATTAAGTTCCAATCAACTAAAGATGTTACAAATCTGCCTGGAATAGGCCATGTGTCGATATCGTCCTAATGCATGATGAGGAGGAGAGTTTGAGTGGACAAAGACTCTTCAAGGATCACAGCTGGAGAATTGCAGAGATGAGTTGAGTCTTGGCATCAGAAGGCCTTAAAAAAAAATTCAAACAGCACCTACATCATCACAAGTTGTTTGGGAGGGTTTCAAGAAAAAAAAAATCAAGAGAAGAAAATGCTCTCCAATCTAACATTAACTTGTCAGACATGACTGGAATTTCAAATAGGACTGGATTCTGTGGTCAGATAAAAATAAAATGTGATTTTAGCAGCAAACACTCAAGATGGATTTGGTGCACACAGGAGAGAAAAAGTATCACATATGTACAATGAAATATACTGCTGTATCTTTAATGTTGTGGGCCTGAATTTCTCCAGAGGTCCTAGACATCATGTTCAGATACATGGCATCATGGATTCAATTAAATACCAACAGATAACACATTAAAAACTGACTGTCCATGCTAGAAATCTTGCAACAGGACAATGATCCAGATCAACACAAAAATGGGTCCCTGTAATGCCAAGCCAGCAGAGGGAGCCCTCACCCGAATATTGAGCCCTGCTCCTTCTGCTGCTTCTACTATCACTTTCTGTTTGGGATTATTTAAACAGTGACCATGTGCTCTCTCACTGTGAAGTATTACCAGTTTACCTGCCTTACCGAGCGTTTCTCATTGATATCTCTGACTGTTTGCGCGTGTATGATTCTGCTTTGTTTTCTGACTCTCGATTTCACGGATTACCCTTATTGGATTGTTTGCCTGTGTGGACTGATTACAAGGTTTGAACCTAGTGCCTGTCTTATCACATTTGTCTCACGGATTGCCCCTTGGATTGTTGCGTGATTGGACTGCCTTACTGTTATGGACCCTCTGCCTGTTTCTACATTGTGGTTTGCTGCTAACATCAATAAACTTCCGCATATGGATTCTAACGCCGCCTCAGCGTCGTCGTTACAGAATACTTCGTCTCCCCTGAATCCAGCGGAAGTTACCAACCTGCAAGCAGCGTTCGCTTACCAAAGCGAATTACTAAAGAACTACCAGGAGCAACTCACAAAGTTACAATCGGTCAACGAGCATCTGACGCACTACATCCGATCTCTTCCGCCTCCCATGCCGTCAATGGTAAGCTTTGCTCTTCCTAATAAGTTTGACGGAACTGCTGAGCAATGCAAAGGTTTTATTCGTCAAGTGAGACTATATTTTGACCATCAGAGAGACCGGTTTGAATCAGAGGAGAAAAGGTGTGCGTTTCTCATGACTTTGCTCATGGGTCGGGCTATTGACTGGGCTTCAGCTGTGTAGGATGTTGATTCACAACTCAAGAGTTCTGTTGATTACTTTCTTTAACAAATCTGTGAGGTGTTTGAATATCCCGCGGGGGGCAGGGATATTTCGGCTCAACTCATCAGCATAACTCAGGGTAACCGCACCACTGCTGAATACTCCATTGAGTTTCGTACACTGGCTGCACAAAGTGGGTGGAATGATATCACTCTCAAAGCTATCTTCTACAACAGTCTGAATGCCGAACTTCAAACAAAGCTCACCCGTCGCAGGGAGGTTTCATCTTTCAGCTAGTCAACATAGCCATAAAGATCGACAACCTAATGAGACAAACTCCCAAGCACAAAAATGCCAAAGTCAGCCCATGTAACTCACCGATCTCTGCTCCAGCAACCACACAGCCTCATGATGAACCCATGCAGCTAAATGTTTCCCGACTCACTGAAGAGGAACGGGCGAGATGCTGGCAGAATCATTTGTGTTTTTACTGTGGTGAACCAGGCCATCGCAGTTTGGGATGCCAATGCAAGACCAAGTCCTCCTCCGGGGTAAATATCCAACATTTCTCTCTGCTCAGCAATAAATCACTTACCTTACCTGTTTCCCTCAAGACTGATACTCTGTCTCCCGAACTCACAGCGATGATTGATTACGGAGCCGCATTGAATCTAATCCACAAGGATATCGTTTCCAAGTATACCATCCCGACTCAACCATGCATTCCACCCATCCAAATCAAGGCAATCAACAACAGCCTCATTGACCATGGAATAACCAGTCAAACGAAGACTCTCAAGTTGCAAGTCGGCTCACTACATCTAGAATCCATCACGCTGTACATCGTCGACTCACCCAAATATGAAATTATCCTGGGGTTTCCCTGGCTCTCCATCCACGACCCAACTATTTCCTGGTATCGAGGTGAACTAACTCATTGGTCCCAGTTCTGCATTCATAATTGCCTCCCTGTTAAACCACAACCCTGCCTCACCACCAGCATTGAGAGTCCTGAAACTCAGGTAAAAGTAACCATCCCCACTCATTACCATGACTTGTCTGAAGTTTTTAGCAAGACCAAAGCCACACAACTTCCTCCACACCGTCCTTGGGATTGTACCATAGACCTGCTCCCCAACGCCATGCCTCCGAAAAGCCGAGTTTACCCACTATCCAGAACCGAGGACCAAGCTATGGAGGAATATATCAAAGAAGCTCTTGACTCTGGTTTCATCCGCCCTTTTACCTCCCCAGCTGCAGCAGGCTTCTTCTTTGTGAGTAAGAAGGATGGCGGTCTAAGGCCCTGCATTGACTACAGAGGACTCAACAATGTCACTGTAAAATTCTGTTACCCTCTTCCTTTAGTACCCTCGGCCCTAGAACAACTACGAGAGGCCACCATCTACACCAAACTTGACTTGCAAAGTGCCTACAACCTGATCAGAATCAAGGAGGGCGATGAATGGAAGACTGCATTCCTAACCACCAGGGGGCACTATGAATACCAGGTGATGCCCTATGGGTTAGCAAACTCCCCAGCCATTTTTCAATCCTTCATCAATGAGATACTCAAAGAATTCCTGAACAAGTTTGTTATCGCCTACATTGATGACATCTTGATCTATTCCAAGTCTGAGGCAGAACACGTCAACCATGTCAGAACCGTCCTATCCCGCCTGCTGGAAAATCAACTCTACGTCAAGGCAGAGAAATGTAAATTGCCTGTCTTATCACATTTGTCTCACGGATTGCCCCTTGGATTGTTGCATGATTGGACTGCCTTACTGTAATTGACCCTCTGCCTGTTTCTACGTTGTGGTTTGCTGCTAACATCAATAAACTTCCGCATATGGATTCTAACGCCACCTCAGCATTGTCGTTACAGTCCCTGAGAACAAAACAAATATTCTGCCATGGCTGTGCCAGTCCCCTGACCTGGACCCTGTAGAAAATGAGTGGGGTGCACTGAAGAGAAGAAGCACCAACATAGAGCTGTGAATCTGGAGGATCTGGAGAGATTCTGCATGAAGGAATGGTCTCTGATCTCTTGTCAGATGCTCTACAAACTTATCAGGAATTGAAGAGTTCAGATGCAAAACCAGCTAGAAGCCATCTCGGTCAAAAATGAGATAATGATACTGAGTGTATGCTCCTGACACATAGTATACATCCATCAAATAATTACTTACTTGAAACTCACTGAATTTCAGCCTCAACCCAATCAGAAGTACCAGTACTTACATAGAAACCTATACAAAGTATCCAGAAAGAAATGCTAATTTTAAAGAAAAACGTCAGATGGATTTAGACGCTTTTGCATCTGAACTCTTCAATTATAGGTGAAGACTCAGAGCTTTTATCTTAGCTAAAGGAAATCTGAAACATATTGAATAATAGGGTACCATTAATTGTGGCCAATGTGTATTAGAGTAAAACATTTATTTCATATAATGAAATTTCCCCAATTTTAAATTCTTATTCTCCAATAAAAGGTTCAATTTTTGTACATTTTCAAAATAAAATATCAAATGGATTGCGCTTTGCTCTCGTCCAAGTTCTTCATGACTAAAGTACAAAGTACCGGCAACCAAGTAATCAGTAATAGCCCACAGCGCTCTCTGCTGGTGAAAATAATCACAATCACACGATTGCCATCTGGCAACATTGGTTGAGCCTTTACAGTGTATTTGCAGGTTGTTTCGATCATGCTGTCAACATTTCCAGGAACAGCACACTAAAAACCCGGACTGTCCCCGAAAAACTGAGACGTCTGGTCATGCTACTGAAAGTGAGATATATAGAGATACACAGCCCTGCTAGAAACAACCCCATGCACCCTAGCAATTGCACAGCAACACAGTAGCAACCACTTTGTGTACCTTGGCAACCACATAGCAACAGCCTAGCTACCACTCCAAGCACCTTAGCAACTGCCTAGCAACGTTCTAGAAACCACACAGAACACCATAGCCACTACATAGTAACACCCTAGCAACCACACTGAGTGCCTTTGCAACTGCATAGCAACCACCCAAAACATGTTATCGACATCGTTCCAACCACCCAGGTATCCTGGCAACTACATAGCAACAGCCTAGCAACCATCCTAAGTATATTAGCAACTGCATAGCAATCATCCAAAGACCCTGCCAACTAAATAGCAACTCCCTAGCAACTACTCTGAGTATCTTGGCAACCTCATAGTAACAGTTTGTTGACTGACTGAACGTGTGTGTGTGTGTGTGTTTGTGTGTTTTCTAGTGTGGATCATGGAGGAGAATCCAGGATTATAGCAGGACTGAAGAAATGTATGTCTACAAACACACACACACACACACATTTGTTTTTGTGAATTGTGGGAACTTTCCATAGACTTCTATAGTTTTTATACTGACCAAACGATATTGTCTATCCCTTAACCCAACCCTAACCCTAAACCTACCTCTTACAGAAAACCTGTTTGCAGTGTTAAATTTTCAGATAAACATCATTTACTATTTTTAATCTTTTTTTTACACTGTGGGACAATGTCAAAAATTTCAGGTTTTACTATCCTGTAGCAAAAATAAGTACACACACAAACATGTTTGTTTTTGTGAATTGTGGGGACTTTCCATAGACTTCTATAGTTTTTATACTGACCAAACAATGTTGTCTATCCCCTTACTCAGGGGTGTCAAACTCAGTTCCTGGAGGGCTGCAGCCCTGCAGAGTTTTGTTCCAACCTTGTTCCAACACACATACTATGCAGTTTTCAATTAAGCCTGAAGGACTTGATTAGTTGGATCAGGTTTGTTTAATTAGGGTTGCATCTAAACTCTGCAGGGCTGCGGGCCTCCAGGACCAGAGTTTGACACCCCTGCCCTAACCCAACCCTAAACCTACCCCTTACAGAAAACCTGTTTGCATTGTTGCATTTTCAGATAAACATCATTTACTATTTTTAATCTTTTTTTATTTTTATTTATTTTTTTTTTTTTACATTGTACCATGTCAAAAATGTTGTGTTTACATGTTTTATGGGGACATTCCATAGGCGTAATGGTTTTTATATTGTACAAACCCTATTTTCTATCGCCCTACACCTACCCTACACCTAAACCTAGCGCTCACAGGAGACTGAGCACACTTTTACTTTCTCAAAAAAACTCATTCTGCATGGTTTATAAGCCTGTTTCCTCATGGGGACCTCACAAATGTCCCCACAAGGTCAAAATTTACTGGTATTACTATCCTTGTGGGGACATTTGGTCCACATAACGTGATAAATACCAGGTGCACACACACACACAAACACACAGCTGTAGTGACTGTTGTTGTGTTATAAATGTGTCTGTTCTTGTGTTCAGATGCCTGTTTTCTCACACTGGATCCAAACACAACATACACTGAACTCATTCTGTCTGAGGAGAACAGAGAGGTGACACGTGTGAGTGAGAAACAATTGTATCCTGATCATCCAGACAGATTTAATAAATATCCTCAGGTGTTGTGTAGAGAGAGTGTGTGTGGACGCTGTTACTGGGAGACTGAGTGGAGTGGAAATTATGTGTGTATATCAGTGTCATATAAAAGCATCAGCAGGAAGGGACAGGGTATTGAGTGTGTGTTTGGATATAATGATCAGTCCTGGAGTTTGATCTGCTCTCGCTACAGTTACTCATTCAGACACAATAACATATTGACTGATCTCCCTGTAAAGCCCATCAGTCGTAGAATAGGAGTGTATGTGGATGAGAGTGCAGGAACTTTGTCCTTCTACAGCGTCTCCAGAAACACAATGAGTCTCATCCACAAAGTCCAGAACACGTTCACTCAGCCGCTCTATTATGGGTTTAGGGTTAATTATATTGGATCGTCTTTGAAACTTTGTTGATGAATCAGAATAGACTGATGAGAGATTGTACCCATAATGCTTTGAGCTGCATGATGAATCAGTAACAGTGAGATGTTATTGAGTCTCTTCATGACATTAATACTGCAGCTCAACTTCTGTCACTCAAATAACAGTCAGAATAAATGTGTCAGAAATCTTCATATAGACAGTAACATCAGTGTGTGAGTCTATATTTGTTTTTATTGTCATGTCTCATCAATCATTTGCTTTATGTAAAAATGTCACAATCATGATTTATTAAGAACATGTGATTTAATTTCTCTTTCAGTTGTTTTTGTGCCGAAATAATAAAACACAATGACAAATCAACTTGAGATCATATTTTAATTGATGTTTGTATCATGAATATAATAGATTCCTCACAAGACATTGCAATACTTATTCAATAAAAAGTCAATAGAATTATTTTTTTATTCAGTAAGATAATAATAATAATAAATATGTTGTAATTGCAATAATAATATTATAATATAAAATAAAAACTAATTTAAATAATAAACAAAGCTCATATTATTATTATTATTATTATTATTATTATTATTATTATTATTAGTAGTAGTAGTAGTAGTAGTAGTAGTAGTAGTAGTAGTAGTATTGATTCATTGTTATTGTTATAATATTAAAGAAAAACACAATTACTACGCTGTAAAAAAACAATTTGTTGAGTCAACTTAAAATAATTTGTAACCTGGCTGCCTTAAAATTTTAAGTTCAGTCAACTCAAAAAAAGTTTATTCAAATTGAAATGTTAAATTATACTAAGTGACAACTTAGATACTTGAGTTGAATCAACTTAAAATTTTCAGGCATTAGTCTTAAAATTTTAAGACTTAGTACAACTTAACATTTCAAGTTGACTAAACTTAGTTGACTGAACTTAACATTTTAAGGTAGCGGGTCAACAAATTATTTTAAGCTGACTCAACAAATTGTGTTTTTTATTTTTTACAGTGTATGTTAGATATTATTAGTTAATATTAATTAATATTATTTAGAGATTATTATTAAATACTCCCTTTTTATTTTACAGTACAATTGGATAATACATAAAATAAACAAAAAATATAGAATTTTATTTATTTATTATTATTGTTATTATTATTAAATATTCAATATGATTACAGCAAAAGTAGTTTAGGAGTTATTATTTATTTGTGTAATTGGTATATTTACAATAAAGTAAAAATAATATTTTGTTAGTATTAATATAAATTGCAATATTCTAATAATAATATAATAATAATAATAATAATAATAATAATAATAATAATAATAATAATAATACATTAAAATAGGGAATATAGAATAGAATATTTTCATATTATAGCATTTAATTGTACTTTTCCTAAATATTATTATACTATTTATAATATTATATTATAATAATTATTATAATTAATAATGATATATAATATTATAATATGTGCATACAGGCTACTGGACACACAACAAAGAATGCACTGTGCTGATAATAAAAAAGACCTGAGCAAAACTAGAATAATATTTCCATGCTTTTCCTGATCATACATTTAAAGTTGCCTGGTATTTACAGGGTTCCACAGACAGTAAACATATCCAATTATCACAACATTAAATTGAAATCAACTAAATAATAAGCTAAAATACTCCTAGAATCAATTGAAACAAGTCATTTTGTTCAGCTCATGTCAATTTACATTGTTACATTGTTGCTTTTACAGCAATGTAAAAGTTTGACTAATATTTTCATTCAGAGGAATCAACACATGAAATTGAGTGACATACTCCACATCAGGGGTACTCAAGTTCAGAGGCCAAGGGGGCCGCATTTAAACCACATAAAATGCGAAGGGCCACAAATTATAGTTTGCATCAGTAAAACTGCAAATATTGTCTTAAAGTTTTATGATTTAGAAATGCAGTTTATTACTTAACTAAGTCTTGCATGTCTTTTTCCATATTTAAAATAAAATTTAACATAAAAAAAAAAAAAACATTAAAAATGTAAAAAAAATAAAGTGGATTAACAGTTTTGCTATTAATGCAAAAATGCATACATACTCAAAATGCGACAGAGTTGTAATAGAGTATTCAACAAACACAGACTCCAAAAATTCTAGAGCAAATATAGTTCACAAATTTCTTTAGAAAGAAGTGTTATTTTTTCCTATTTATGCCCAAAATAGTGTGCATTATTGAGCACTAAACACATGTAATGTCTCTTCATTCATACTGGATGCCTGAGGCGCCCACATGCAGAAACTCCACATTTGCATCACAGAAGTAACAGAACTCATGATGCTCAAGATAGAAAAGCTTGAACTGAGAACGAAACAATATATGGTTTATCTGTGTGTAGCTGCGCCATCTCTGGTATTTATAATCCAATGATAATCGACTTTATTACAGTATAGAACTCATGAACATATTGATGTGATTACAGCTCCATTCACTGTAATGAGAGTGCTTTTGCTTGCTTTAACCCATTCATAATTTGATTATAAGTTTGTTTATGGTTTGTTTGTTGCTACTAAGAGGACTTTCTGGCATTTACAAAATGCAAAGTTGATACAAGGAGTAACAACTGCATTTAAACGACGCAAGGATAAAATCACACTGCCTAATATTTGTGCTACTTTTAAATGCAAATTGTAATAAAAATACATTAATCTTCAGCATGATGCGGGTCATAAAATGGATACAGATGGGCTGAATGCAGCCCACGGGCTGCCTGTTGAGTACCCCGGCTCTACATAGTCAAAATTTGAGGGAACCTCAATATTTGAAACTACTGCAAAGCAGATGGTCAGAAATGGCCATAGGAATGCATACGCACAAAAGAAAATAAAAAGTCTTATGGTGAAGCATAAAGAGATGAAGGATGCATGAAGGTGACAAACAGATGTAGCCCAACTTTAGCTGCAGCATGAACGTAGCCTTGATTTCACACACCATTTTTTTTCTCGTCATACTCTTAAGCAAAGACACAAACAAGGTTTCATATTTGCATGACTTTTCACATGTATTTGTAAGTGTGATGGGAAATAATGTTATTACACTGACTACAACTGAATGTCTTTCAAAATGAATGTGCAGATGATTGTAGAAATTGCTCCTTTTTCTAAACCTCTTCTCGCACTGAAGAAAACGGCAGTTTCTTCCCAGAATGAGTTTTCAAATGACGTTTCATGCTGTTTTGATATCTGAAACTCTTCTCACAATGAAGACACTTGTAAGGTTTCTCACCAGTGTGAACTACCTTGTGAATCTGAAGGTATTCTTTAACCCTGAAACTCTTTCCACACTGTTGACAGGTGAAAGGTTTCTCTCCAGTGTGAACTCTCAAGTGAACTTTGAGCTTTTCTTTTTTTGAGCAACTCTTTCCACAGTAATGGCACACGATAGGCTTTTCTCCTATGTGAATTTTAACATGATTCTTAAGATGTTCCCTCTCTGTGAAACTCCTTTCACATTGATGACATTTAAAACTGTTTTCTCTTGAGTGAATCTTCATGTGATGATTAAGGTTAACCTTATATCTGAAACTCCTTCCACACTGATCACATGTGAATGGATTTTCTCCCGTGTGACTTCTTATGTGAGTCTTCAGGTTTTCTTTGAGTCTGAAACTCTTTCCACACTGAGAGCAGGTGTAAGCTTTCTCTCCAGTGTGAATTTTCATGTGGACTCTAAGATCTCTTTTTCGTGTGAAACATTTTCCACACTGAGGGCATATTAACTCACATGTTTCTTTCTTTTCAATGTAAATCTTCATATGGACTTTAAGGCGTCCTTTTTGATTGAAAACTTGTTCACACTGTTGGCAGGTGAACGAGCTCTCCCCAGTGTGAATTCTTGTTTGGGAATCAAGGTTTTGAGCTTTTTTTGGTGAGGAAGTCTTTTCATTCTGTGAGCAACACACAGTTTTGAAAGTTTCAGTTTTGAAATCATGCTGTTTCTCGTCTTGATCTTTCACATCTGTTTCATTCAGTTCTTGACTTTCCTCTTTTAGCACCATCAGGTCTGAGGTGAAAAGAGACAAATACAAGTTAACACCAGTTTAAAGGCATGAAGCAACAAACATCAAAACAATGAAGTGCATCAAATCCAAACACATGCATGGTAAATCCTATACCTACTTAACTAATGAAAGGTGTAACCTGTAATCTCAGAACTTCTTGTCGATATTCTCAATTCTCTTCTCTCTTTAGGACCCCATTCACATTTTTAGGACCTCCACCCATCCAATTCTTGATAGAGAGATGTATAATTACATTTTTTATTACATACCTGGCTGTTGCATGTACAAATTGTTAATAATCATAATAATGGCCTTCTTTCACCTTATAATTTATAATTAATTGCAATAATATTGCAGGATCAACAAATAAGCTCTAGCTGGTTCAAAATTCTGCAGCTAGAGCGATTACTAGTCACAATGACCACTGTCTGTGTTTCGATTTCCCTTCAAATTGTGCAAACTGAAACTGAATTGAAAATGCATACAATGGAAACCAGCGAATTTCAAATTCAAAAACTCCCATATAACAAAAAATTTTTACACACTCACAAGGTGTTTTTAGGCCATTTGAAAAAGGAATATTTCGCACAACTACAGTTTTTATGACATTTACAGGTTTACATGTTTGGTCGTGGTTTAGTAGCGGTGCAGTGTCAATGTTACATAATACATAACATCCAAATCAGAAAAATCATGCAACTTGACTGTCGTAATATGCAGGGTGTGATTTAAAACTAATAAAAGTTTGTACTGAACTGAGAAAGAGATACTTCCCCAGGTGGTTTTCCTTGCCCACTATCTGATACGGTGCATGATGTCATAGTAACAAATGTCCAATGTGAAAGCAGCATCTTCTTATTTGTCTGGTCATGTGATCTCAACATGACTGTCAGCAAACCACTTTAATTACTACGCTCGTGTGACATTCTTCATAGATATCATTAACTTTTGTGCACACCATCTGATACG
Source organism: Cirrhinus mrigala (assembly GCA_036247105.1). Lineage (NCBI taxonomy): Eukaryota > Metazoa > Chordata > Actinopteri > Cypriniformes > Cyprinidae > Cirrhinus > Cirrhinus mrigala. Next base: position 281,204 of record JAMKFB010000260.1, on the reverse strand, counting down.
GTGTGAGAAATAGACAAGTATACTTGTTTTGGGTTTGCAAAACACAAAAATATTTAAAAATGTTCTTGGTGAAGGAAACTTGTGGGAGCTCGGAAAGGGAACTTAATGTCTGTTCGGTCTATATCATCTCAGTGAGCTGTTTGAGGTGTTGGACATGGACAGTAAAGCAAATGTAACATTTTCTGGTGTTTCAGTGTGGATGAGAAACTTTTGGGAAATGCTTGAAAACACTAGTGTGGATGGAGAGTGTTTTAAAATGACAGTGCCGTTTTGTAAACACAGATGTAGCCTTAGTGTCCACTAGCTGTTTTATTTGCTCACCAAATTCCTTTAAATGAACAAATGTAGACAACATGCAGTAGCCAAATGTGATCCCTCACATTTCTAGGTTTGCTTTATGCAAAATACATTATTTTTTATATACTTTTACATAATTAAGTACTAGAAATGAATGCTTTAAGATTTTAGAAGCAGGTAGTAGGTTTAATGTTACAGAAAAATAAATATATTTTTGTTTAGGCTAATTCTGTATTATTGGTGCAACTCAGATGCATGATGTCATAATAATAAATGTCCAAGTGAAAGCAGGATCTTCTTATTTGTCTGGTCATGTGATCTCAACATGTCCTGCAACAAAACACTTCAATTACTACACTTGTGTGACATTCTTCATAAATATAATTCAATTCTGTAGAGCTGGACATTTTAATAAAGATCAAATGAGTGAGTTCAGCTTTGAGAATGAAAACCAACCTGTTTGTTCCTCAGTATCTTCATGTTTGACTCTGAATGTTTCTTCAATCTTCATGTCTTCACTCTCCTCTTTAATAAACACCATATTTGTTTGTTTCTCAGCATCTCCATCTTTGACCCTGAATGTTTCTTCAGTCTTCGTGTCTTCACTCTCCTCTTTAATAAACACCATCTTTATAATAATGTGTCACGTGGATCTCAGCAGGAGTTGATTCAGCAGGTGTTTTTCCTGTGTGTTTGAACACTGTCCTGTTTGAGATGAGAATAATTAACAGATAGAAAACTTCATGCAAACTCAATCTCTGAGTGTCTTTCAATCAGCGCCCTTGTTCAGTAGTAAGTGCACTGGTAAGGGAGTCAGTCAGAGTGAGAGTTACTGGACTTTAATGACCTGATTAAAATATATTACAAATTATACATAAAGTCAAGTCAATAGTATTTGTTTATATTTGGTTTAAATTACTTGTACATAACATGAAACAGATTACACCTTCATGAAAACATTTTCAGTTGGTTTGTAAAAGTTGACATTACACATGTTTGGGTTTGTTGTTCTCTTTGCATTTTCAGTTTGTCGTCAGCATGAGCTGATTCGAGTGCTACGAATCACTGAATCATTTTACAAAGATTTTACAAGATTCACAGGTTCTCTCAACTCCTTCCCGTACTTGAACGATGTACTGATTCACATATACGAAGCAAAATGAGATGCACATTTTCTGTTATTAATATGAGGATGCGCTTTAAAGTATTACAACCTTGTATTTGAGATTAATTCATTTATTTTACGTAGTTTATAAAACAGAACAGTTTGTGTTGATTTAAAAATGTAAAAACCACAAACCTTTATTCAACCGAATCACAACAAATGCACGGCTAGAAGGGGCGCAGCTTTATGACATCAAATCGCCTGACCAAAATAAAAGTCCCGTTTACAGACTGGTGTCTATCATATATATGATAATGCTTTTTCCACAATTATTAGCATGGTAGATTTAGAAACTTTTATATTTTATTTTTTTTTAATTAATGTATATTTACAACACTATACGCAAATTTGAGATCTTTCATTCTTTTGACTAAATGCTTGTTATTTATTTATTCGCTCTTTTTCCTCACTTGGAAAGCAATTTGATTTTTTTATTTTTTCATTTTGCTATTGTGGCAAATAAGAACACATAAATATATTTCTTGCGTTTTCCTTTACATAACTATGATTACTTTCACTTCTGAGAACCCCGGAAATGTGCCAAGGGTCTATACCAGGGGTGGCGAATGTCGGTCCTGGAGAGTTTTGCTTCAACCCTAATCAAATGCACCTGAACAAGCTAATCAAGGTCTGAAGGGTTACTAGAAAGCAACAGGCAGGTGAGTTTTAATTAGGGTTGGAGCTGAACTCTGCAGGGCTGCGGCTCTTCAGGACCACCCCTGGTCTATACAGAGACAAACACACATTATCTGTTGCATGATTTTTGTCAGTCACCTACAAAGTCAAGAATTTGGGATGAAGGATGTCCTAAATACATTTTTATTTGCCAGAGGGACAGTATCTGAATTAAATAAATAAGTCTGCAAATCTGACCCCAGAAATGACCAGTTGATGTGGAAGAAACTAAAGCATGTGTGTTTCTCAAGATCCACTCTCGATGGGATCTTCTTTATGGGATCATGTGATCTTCAACAACTGCTGCTCTCCACTTCTTCAAATCTGTGTCAAGCACCAACTGCTGCTCAGCTACTGAAACAGTTTTTATGCCAAAACAGGTAAGTACAATTGAGGATTAATAACTGAACATTAAAATCCAAATATTATGACATAAAACAAAAAGTTCTAATGTTCTCAGACATCTCCAGCCAGCTGCTTCTTCTGACAGAGGTGTCACTGCACCGCAGCCATGTGTCTCCACTGGTGTCACGAATAACCGATGTAGCGTCCTGTGAGACAGAGGAACTTCAGTATAAATTTGTGACTGGACAAAACTACAAAGGGTCAATGGATGAGCAAATAAACAGACTGAAAATGTACAATGAATTCTTACCAAAAAAAAAAAAAAAAAAAACAGTAATGCTTCTGTTTCAAATGTTCCTGAATTGCATCTATCTGTCTATCTATCTATCTATCTATCCCTTTCCTGTGGTGTTGTTGGTGCAACTCTGTTCTTTTTCCCAAATATTCTTTGGAGAAATGATCAACCTGCTGTGCTGCTTTTCTGTGATGATTCCTGCTCTCTCCTGATGATAACAGATCAAAAAAGAAAACACTTCATGAAAAACAAAAAGGTTTGGCTAATTTCTTCCTATGTTTGTAGTGCAGACTAAATGGTTGAGCTTACTTAGTGTCGCTGAAGAAAATTGTGCCATGGTGCAGAGGCTGAAGGGAGAGCTTGAGTAATTGTATGGGGTGGTGTGAACAAAGATTTTTGTTAAAATATTTGTCATCATTTGCATTAACAGTACCAATGAAACACCACATAAATAATTTCTCTACAAACATTTCCTAATTTAAGTAAAACACAATTATTATTATTAGTAGGTAAATATATATTTGCATTTATTTACTATTTTTTATACAGTTAATTCTATGGTATTCAAGGATGCAGTTCTCTAGCTTGCTTAAGTATAACGTCTAGTTATTTATTTTCTTCACATAGGCAATATATTTTCATTATATGTGTTAAACATACCTCTCTTGTTAAATGAATGCCCATATGTCTGACTATACACCTCAGCCTTAATAAACAAATCATACCATAACATAACATAGGGATGTGATTCATTTATATTGTAATATTTCTTAATAAATAGGCAGCATATGAAATCTAATGTAATCAATCAAACAGAAAACTATTAAGATGACTAAAAAACTCAATCATTACTCAATCTGCCTCGGGAGATGCTTGAGGTATGAAGAACTGTGAGACACTGCTCTGATTTCTGTGAGCACCACAGAGAACACTCATGACAAACTGTGCAACTGGCTTGATACTCATTTCAGCTGACATACTAAAGCCAAGTATTTGATTGCTACTTGTTGGTACTTTTGCATCCACTTCAGTTTTAGCTCTGAAACTTTCAGAGATTTGCCTCTGCTATAATTTCAAACTGAGAGAGTCGCTGCCAAGAGACCCTCCCTTCTCTGACCTTGTTTGAGCCTGAACCTGTCAGAAGTAAACAAACCAATCAAACCAATGATGGCAGCGAGTATAACCCAAATCAGGGGTAGGGTAGAATAGGGCAAGTCTTCACAGAATGCAGTTGGGATGATTTGCATCAGATGGTGCTTTAAAGACAAAACAACATAAACCCTGTTCGTTTTAATTCAAAAGAGGACCCACTATTTAATTCTCAAATACAGAACGATTCCATAATTTAAGGGACACGTGGCAACCCTAATATCAGTAGAACCTCCTTCTGCAGTTCCTCCACTGCTCAGGCTCTCTGGTAGTTTTGAGGCTGCTTTACCTCAAAGTACTGGGGCCTCATTTATAAAGTGTGCATATGCTCAGAATTGATCTTAGAGTGTGTGTGCGTTTAAATCCACGCCAATGCTCATATTTGTAAAAACTGGCTTTGATGTGGAAAAGTGCTTAGCGTCAAGTCAGGGTCCGAGCAGATATATACACTTTCTCTTGTCAGAGTACTGCAGGTTTTTGAAAAAGTAAGATGTTCCTGCAGCTCGCTGTTCTAAATGAAAGGATTTGGATGATGATAGCTGGTAGGTAGGTACTCATAGTGCCCACTGGTCGTGGAGAAGGCGGTCTTCCACTCATCCCCGGAGCGGATCCTGATGAGGTTGTAGGCAGACCTCAAGTCCAGTTTAGTGAAAATCTTGGCGGAATGTAACTGCTCCAAGGCTGAAGGAACAAGCGGAAGGGGGTAGCGGTACTTGATGGTGAGATCATTGAGGGCACGGTAATCGATGCATGGACGGAGGCCTCCGTCCTTCTTCTTGATGAAGAAAAAGCCTGCGGATGCTGGAGAGGTGGAAGGCCTGATGAAACCCTTAGCCAGTTCTTCTTGAATGTACGTGTTCATGGCCGTGGATTCCGCCTGTGACAGTGGGAAGATGCGTCCCCTGGGGGGAGCTGCCCCAGGTATAAGGTCGATGGCACAATCACCCAGGCGATGAGGTGGTAGTTGGGTGGCCCCTTGCCGGCTGAAGGCTTCGAGCAGGTCTTGGTACACGGCAGCTATGGAGCTAGTCGTGGTCTGAGGGCTGGGTGATGGTTGAGACTGGTTCCCAGGCTGAACGCAATGCTTCTGACAGGAAGGTGACCAACGGGTGATTGTCCGATCATTCCAGGCAATGGTGGGTTCGTGAAGGTTTAGCCAGGGGTATCCTAGGATGATGGGTGAATGGGGTGATGATATGACAAAGAGGCGGATGGTTTCGTGGTGATGAGGAGCAATGCGGAGGGTGAGATCGGTGGTAGTATGTCGAATCTTGCCAGAGCCTAGTGGTCGTCCGTCGAGGGCTGCCACTGTCACATGTGGAAAGCAAGAGGAGACAGGTACTTGATTAGCGGCTACAAATGTGGCATCAATAAAATTTCCAGCAGCTCCAGAGTCAATGAGAGCGGTGGTGTTAATAGTGACCTCCCCAAAGCCCAGTACAACCGGTATCTCACAACGACTTAATGGAGGTTCGTCAGTACTCACCGCGGCTCGTTGGCGTGGTGGTCAAGTGGGACAGGTGGCCCGGATGTGCCCTGGTTGACCGCAGTAGAGACACAAGTTGCCCCGGAGTCTCCTCTCGCGCTCCTCAACGGAAAACTTAGTGGCTCCGATCTGCATGGGTTCGGGCGCCGCATCAACCGCGGACATAGGCGGAAGCAAGGTGACGAATTGGCGGTTGGGCTTACGTGAGCGCATGATATTGTCGACTCTGATGGATAGGTCGATGTATTGTTCTAACGGTAATCCCTCGTCCCGGCAGGCCAGCTCCACTTGTAAATCAGCGTTCAGCCCCTTCCTGTAATGGAGCTTGAGGGGACCGTCATTCCACCCGCTCTGGGCCGCGAGGGTGTGGAAACTTAGCGCGTAGTCTGCCGCGGTCCTTCGGCCTTGCTTCAGCGCCATGATCTGTTCTGCCGCCTCTCCGTTCTCCGAGCTTGGTTGGAATACCTCCTTGAAGCGTTGCAGGAAGGCCTGAAACGAAGGGAAGGTTGGCTGATCCAGCCGCCAGACCGCGGTAGCCCAATCCAACGCCTGCCCAGAAAGTAGCGAGCACATGAAGGCAATCTTAGCTTCCTTCCGTCAGATATAGATGTGGCACTGCAACAGAAATCCCTTGCATTTGGCAGGCCATCCGTCGAACTTTTCGGGAAACGTCAAATGCGGACTAGCTGCAAACGCCTGTGCCCCCGGTGGTGGTGTGATCGCGGGTGGCGGCATGGTAGGAGGCGTTAGTTGGAGGCCCTGCAGTGCTTGCACAAGTTGTCCCGTTAGATCGGTGAGGCGATCCAATTGGTGCTGGTGAGCCATCAGGGTTGAGGCCTGTGCAGACAGCTCGGTGGTAATTTGATGAACCGTCGCGGGACTTGCCGATGGTGTCGCCTGGGCGGTCGCTGGATCCAATGGCGGCGAAGTTTTCTGTGGTGCGGTCAGTGACTGATCGGGAGGCGTGGGATCCATTTGTGACATCTTTATTACAAACTCGGAGTGAAACAGGCAGAGTTAATCACCAGCAAACAGTACCACGGGAATAATACAAAGAGTAAACGATAGTCCAGGCAGGTTGGTCGGGGTAGGCAGAAAAGAATCAAAACACGAGAAAAACAGTCCAATTGGCAACAGGAAAAACACCAGAAATAGAAACGCTCAGGATGATAGTCGAACTAACCAAACTTCGCAGTGAGCGCCTCCGTCCGGCGGCCTAAAATGGCCGACAGAGAGGAAGCGCTTGGGGGGACCCGGAACCGGAAGTGTGGGACCCCAGGTATGGAATTGTGGGAAGTGTAGTGGGTTAGAACTCCGGTGAGGGTTCCTGCTGACGACGGTTGGAGGGAGCCACAGAGACCGCTCCGGTGACAATAGCGATCTTTTATATGTTAATGACATTAATTAGGAGTCGTTTACAAGGTAGAGAGCTGAAACTATACAGTTGCGCTTAAGTCCAAGATCTTTTGCGATTCATAGAGTTCACATCTGAAAGAGACGCGTACAGTACGTGCATTTTCTGTACGTACATTCATTCTATGAATCACACATGTGCATATTTAAGAAATTATCGTAAGATCAAATTTGCAATGGTTTCTGCACAACACTTATATAAATGAGGCCCCAGGAGAGGTCAGCGTGTGAAAGTCATTTCAGTTATATCATTATGTGACGGAGCGGTGCAGAGCCAAGCCCAAGCTTTTACCAATAAAAAAAATCTGACTACGCCACCCTAGGAACTACCCCTAGGTAATAATACTCAAAAACCCAAAAACTGGTTCGGTTCCCTCATAGAATTAGGCAGGAGACGTCAGTAAAGTATAAAAATACAAATATTTATTAATAAAAAAATGTTCTAAAGTACTAGACACTAAAATCAATGAGAAAAACTGAAAACCCCACTTCAAATCAAACAACACAAATTACAAACAGAAAAAAGGGTAATCATATAAACTAACTTTATAAATCTGTAACAATTAAATAAACAAAACAATAATCAGTACCAACAGGGCTGAGGTTCCCGACGGCAGGATACAAGATGGAATTTGGTTTTACACTTCCACGCACACACCACCATGCACTCAGATCACACTACCAAACACTCAGGGTTACACAGCACACGATAAAGAAGAACCACCACCACAAGGAGGAAGATCCATTCACCTGTGGGACCCCAGCTCCTGCAGTAAATCAAAAATAAATGAATAAACTATAACAACAAATTTAAGGCAGAATACAATATGGATACAAATTAATTGTATGAGCAATTCCACTCTAAAGTGGATATCAATCAAAATAAGGAAGAAACAATAAAACGTTGGCAGGATCAAATAGTTTTTACATGAGATTATTACAAAGCAACTTGGAATCAGATGTAAATGATCACCTACAAACCAAGTTGCATTAACAAATAATTGATCATATACAAATAAAACCACAACACAATGTAACAAAAAATAAAAAAATAAAAAAAATAAAAATCAACATCAAAATCAACCAAGCTGAACACTTTACTTAGATTTCAGTGTACACTAAAATATAAAACTACACTGTCAGTACACAAAAACTATTTTATTTCCTTTCAAAGGGATGGAAACTGTCATCAAAAAAATATAGGACTAACAAATTCCTTATCATGTGGTTCTCTACTAAGACTCTGATAACATTTATATCAAGCCTGATAATACAGAGCGAATTTAAATGCTTTACTGTGCAGTTATGTAAATAATCCAGCAATCACAGATAATAACATTAATAACGAATCACAGAAAAATTAATCTTACACTGCAAACACAATTAACAGGGCAAGACATGCAAATATTAGACCATTCTTACCTTTAAAGTCAAATCGGCACCAATTAATAAACAATGCACTGATTCACTAAACAGCACAGCAAAATAAAGACAGCAGCTATGAAGCGGTTCTCAGAAGCCCCGCCCACAGCACAAAGCGGACTAATCACCAAGCAACAATGGAATGTGACGTCACAGATATATGCGGCTACCTTTTCTCAGTGTCTATCACTTGCAGAAAGTTGTTCATTCTGGTGTTTCTCACTAGTTGTCATTACTAGAGCCTTTTTCTTGCAGTCTACGGTACTTAACCATTTCGAAATGGTATTATTTACCGCACTGGGGCTAGTTGCCCTTCTTCAAAGAGAAAGAAAAGTTAAGAAGACCAACTCAGGTCAAGATGACAAAGTGGACCAGACTGATGTACCACCCGTGGGTAGTACTGATGGTAAATAACATGTCAATTTTATGAGAATATTTGTCAAAAAAATTTGGGGCACAGCTGAAGTTTTTATTTTGTATATAACTTATTGCTACAATACCACATACATATGCATAAGCATGAATTAAAAGCTAATATTTTACTACATAATTCTCACTCATGACACAGGACATTTACATTTACATTTAGTCATTTAGCAGACTTAGAAGTGACTTACAAACAAGGACAATAGAAGCAATCAAAACTAACAGAATTTTTTTAAATAATAAATAAAGAGTTCAGATGCAAAAGCCTCGAAATCCATCTGACATATTTCTTTAAAATTAGCATTTCTTTCTGGCTACTTTGTAAAGGTTTCTAATTGGGCTGAGGCTGGAATTTAGCGAGTTTGAAGTAAAAGTATTTGATGGATGTATACTATGTGTCAGGAGGTTTCACTCAGTATCATTATCTCATTTTTGACCAAGATGGCTTTTAGCTGGTTTTGCATCTGAACTCTTCAAATAAAAAGAAAGCATCTAGATAAAACATAAAAAGAATACAGAGTGCACAACTTCAAGTTCATATCTTCATGAAGAAATGAACTTAGAAACAGATTCATTACTCAACAAGCTGAATCCTACATTAATAATAATAATTAGGTTACACAATGATTTAATTTAATGACAACACCTAATTTAATGGCTGAAAGGAAGATATCAACATCCTTTCCCACACAATAGTAAATTTCAATCAACGTTTGGACGATCTAATTAATATTCACACTCAAAACTCTGTGTAACTTAAATCTTGATGTACAAGTTTAAGTATTTAGTTTACAATGTTTAAAAAAGCAATGCACATGCTTGTTACTGACAAAATGACAAATAAAAATCAGTGCCTGCAAAATCACTTCATAATTGAAAGCAACTTTAGTTGCAGTATATGAGAACCAATAATATGGTTATGCAATATTTAATTAATTGTTGAATAAAACAGTCTTATGGTTCATATAATTCCCCTCTTTAGATCGATTAATCTACAATGATAGGAGTGAAGATCCATCACTGGAGGAACCTGTCAATGGTCACCTTGAAGTCGAGGATGTTTTGATGATGACTACTCAGGAACCTCTTACCAGCGGCCCTGAAAATCTATTTACTGAAGGAGACACGATCACCGGTGACCCCGAATTCCTCACTGCTACAGAGGATCCTGTCACCGGTGAACCTGAAGCTCTCCCTACTGCTGAGGAACAGAGGAGCCCATCACCTGGGGCTCCAAATTCCTCAATACTGCAAAGGATCCTGTCATTTGTGGCCCCAATTCCCTCACTGCTACAGAGGATTGTGTCACCGGCAACCCCAAATCCCTTGCTGCCAGAGAGGATCTGGTATCCTGGGGTTCTGCATTCCTCGTTGCCAGTGAGGGAGTTGTCACTGCCACAGAGTGACGTATTACCAGAGTATTGGCTCCAGTTCACTTGAGGACTTAAACCTGACCTTGTCCTGAGAGAGAAAGCCCCTGAGAGAGGAAGAGCTGCTGAATGAAACAGGAATTACAGTTGAGACAGCAGCAGAGAGAGAAGACTCTCCTCCAAAATCAACGAGAGACATAGGCTGTATGTGTGAATTGATAGGAGGAGGAGCTGAAATAAGCAAAAGCTGCGACTTAAATCACAGCCCTCTTCCAAAATCAACCAGAGACATAGGCTGTATGTGTGAACTGATAGGAGGAGCTGAAAAAAGCAAAGGCTCAAATCACAGCAATTAGCAGCAGTGGCAGTTTAAGCTTGTATGGCACCCTGTGTGAAACACCCCTTCTGCCATCTCTAAATTAATTACATCTTTGCTAATTTATATAAATGTAACTATATATTTAAACAATTACAAATTCAGGCTAAATAAATAAATAAATAAATAAATAAATAAATGCCTCCAAGACTGCAAAATGTACAGAAAACACATTAATTAAATAAGTGATGTTAACTACATGTTGTTACAAAATTACATTCTACATATAAACTTATTGGTCATATAAAGGACTGTTGTTGACCTGTAATTGTTTTCTGTGTAATCGGTTTCTTTTTCTTCTTCACCACACTCTTAATCATCTTCTGTTTAACACAATTAGTTCCACATTTCACTTTTTCCCCTCATCAGAAAAGCATCCAGAATGGCCCAGACCCATTAGGGTCAAAATCCCTAAACAAAAATCTGTAATTTGTAATTACATTTGTAATCTGTAAATGATGTGGTTTGACCAGATACATCAGTGCACTTTCAAGAGGAAGAAGAGTGTCCTCTCACTCTTCTGATTAGGAAAAAGGCTGGCAAAAGAAGTCTTGATTCCTCCATCCTCTGAAGTGACTGAGAGTGACTGAGAGCAGATCCTCTTTTTCAGATGGGGTACCTGAAACCTCACAGGACGCTGGAAAATTAGTAATTTTAACCTTGTCAGAACTCAGTTAACAAACACTGTCCAAAATGCATTTAAGAGTTATTTATAAGCATTAATAAGTATTATAAGTAATCATATTGACTTTTAATGCAGGGTTACCAACTTTGGTTGCTTAGCTGGAGTAAGATTTCAGTGAATTGAATTAATAAAATACCTCTAGTTGGATCTAACAATTTTAATACTATACAAACTATGGCATTTCACACAAATGTGCTGCACACATCAGCGTATCTCCCATATGTAAAGACTGTCTTTGACAGCAGGAAGGATGTGGCCTCTAAATTAAAGGTGAAGAATACAACATAACACCAGCAGGCGTCACTCATAATTCATTACATAAATAATAAACAGTTCATTTTGTTCACAACTGTTCTAAAGTGACTTATTACTTTAAGTGATGAATTAGCTTTTTCTGTTGATGGATCAAAACTGACGTTGACATGCAGATTAATAATAATAATAATAATAATAATAATAATAATAATAAAAAATACTGACTTCTTATTGTACATTACAGCAGGAGTATTGTAATAGTAATTGTGATCATTTAAATAATACAATATATAATTGATATTTTGATTATTATTAAATACTTTTTTATTTTACAGTATGTTAGGATTACAACACCATTCATAAGATTTCTGCACTGTTATAATAAAACAATAAAATAAAAAATATATAATTTGTTACTATTGTCATTATTATAATTTTTATAATTTTTACAGTGCAATATTATCACTGCAGTAGTAACAGTTTTAAATGATTATTTGAAAAGCAAAAATAATATTTTGTTAATAATAATAATAATAACAAAATATTAATTATAATTTATTTTTAATTATGACAAACAAATGAATAAACATACTATATACATATAATCATACATAATCCTATTGTACCAAAAAATAAAAGTCAGTATATATTATTATTATTATTATTATTATAATAATAATAATAATAATAATAATAATAATAACAAATACTGACTTTATTGTACATTGCAACAGGAGTATTGCAATACTAAATGTGATCATTTAAATACAATATATATTTATAGGATTACAGCATTCATAACATTTCTTTATTGTTATAAAAAACAATAAAATAAAAGGACTTATTCTGTTTATTATTATTATTATTATTATTATTATTATTAATATTATTATTAAATACTGCCATTTTATTTTACAGTGCAACATGAGTGCCACAATAGTAAGAGTTTTTAATGATTTGTTTATTGGTATATTTAAAATAATAATAATAATAATAATAATAAATTTTTTTTTCCATCATTACAAACAACTTAATAAACTCTTAATATTGAAATAATCCCATTGTACTGAAAAATAAAAAGTATGTATTTAATACTACTACTACTAATAATAATAATAATAAATCCTGATTTTTGTTGTACAGTGCAACAGGATTATCGTAACTTATAGTTTAAATTATGCAAATATATAATTAATATTTTTGCTATTATTAAATGCGCTTTTTTATTTTACTGTATGATAGGATTACAACATTCATAACATTTCTTGATTTATTATAAATGTAACGGGGAGTGAGAGACGAGAGGCGAGCGGATCCATCTGCAAGCTTTTATTCAGGGGACGAGACAGATACATGGTCGAACAGGCAGGGTCAAACAACAATGGCAGACAGGTATAACGAAGGCGATGCACAATAGAAGTCCGTGAAACGGGCGAGGGTAGATCCGTGGCGAACGTAATCCGAAAGGGGCTGGGCTAGGAGAATAAACCAATAAACAAGAGCTAGAGTCCAATAGGCAGGCGGCGAACAGACAAAAACGGGGAAGCAGGCGAGGGAACTAGAAACTAGGGAACAAGGAAACTAGGGAACGTTAACAATAGAAATACAACAACAACAATCCGTGACTTGCATGGGGAAAGACCGGGGCTTTTATAGTGCCGCTGATTGGTTACCTGAGTTGATGCAATCAGCGTGAGGCATGACAGGAGATGTAGTCCGGAGTGTGGTGCAACAGTCAGAGTGTGTGGGTAAGGTGAGAGTGACATCTGGTGGTGAGCGGTCCGCAGAACACCGACCAGATTCGTAACAATAAAATTATTACAAATTATATTCAATTATTAAATATATTACAAGTAATTATTATTATTATTATTATTAAACATTGACGTTTTTTTTTAGAATGCAATATGATTGTTGCGATAGTAGTTAATAAAAATTAAAATGATTATTTTGGCTATTATACTTCAAATTATAATAAATATTGTAAGAAATAAAGTAATATTTTATATTTCAATAATCATAAAAATATCAATCATGTATAATATTAATTATAATTTATTATTTAAATTACAACAATTAAACAAATCAATAAAAAACTCAGTAACACTTTACAATAAGGTTCATTAGTTAACATTAGTTAATTACATTAGTTAACATGAACTAAGAATGAACAATAATTCAGCAGCATTTATTCATCTTAGTTAGTTAATTTCAGCATTTACTAATGCATTATTAAAATCAAAAGTTGTGTTTGGTAACATTAGTTAAACTGTGAACTTATTTATATTAACTAACATTAAGAAAGATTAATAAATACTGTAATAAATGTGCTGTTCATGTTAGTTATTACATTAACTAATGTTAACAAATGACACCTTAATGTAGAGTGTTACCAAAAAATCTTATTACTGCAATAATATCATCCGAACATTTTTCAATGAAAAGTGTTTATTAATAATAATAACAACCAACACGTGAATTTTTTTTTTTACCACCTCACTGATTACGTTCCCAGGTGCTGCTCATTAGCCAGCCTTTATAAGCTGCTTCCGGACTCTCACTCTCTGCAAAGTCTTGTTTGCTACTGCAACATTTCTGAGCGTTGTGTATTGGATTATCTGTGTTTGACCTGGACTGTTTTGTTATTCTCTGATTCTCTGCTGCCTGCCTTTGGATTTATCGCTTTGTTCTCTGGACTATTGTTACTCTGCCTGCCGCCTGCCCTGACTTCTGCTTGCCCACAGATTACTCTTTTGGATTGTCTCTGTTGTTCCTAATGCTGTCTCTGACCCCCGCCTGTCTGACTTTGAGTTTGATTTCAATAAAAGCTGCAAATGGATCCCGCATCCAAGTATTACAATACAAGTGTTACATATTTTAGTTATTTTTAATTTAATTTTATTCTTTATTATTATTTTTTATTATTAAATATTACATTTAATTTATTTTAAATATACCAATTAAGCAAATCAATAAAAACTCTTACTATTACAGTAATCATATTACACTGTAAAATAAAATGTCAGTATTTAATAATAATAATAATAATAATAATAATAATAATATGATTGCAATAATCCAGTTGTACTGTAAAATAATAATAGAGTTTTAATAATAATTTAAATAATTTAATAATAATAATAAGCAAAGTATTTATGGTATTTTTCTGTAATATTATGACAATTAAAGTTAATCAATAATAATAATAATAATAATAATAATAATAATAATAATAATGGTGGTGGTGTTACAATTGCTATAAAAGAGAAGTATTACTGTAATTATAACATTTAACATGTTATTATCATAATATTAAAATACAATTAATATTTTAGATATTATTATTAATAAATACTGATCTTTTATTGAATAAATATTCCAATAATTTTATTCAATAAGTTATTTTATTGGTTTGTTTAATTGTTTTCATTTAAATAATAAAACTAGAATTAATACAATTATATTATTTTTGTTTTTATGATTATTGCAATCATTTCTTTAATTCTTGTAATATTTGTTGCAATGTAAATAATAATAGCCAAAACAATCATTTTATTTCATTATTAAATACTGACTACAGTGTAATATTGCAATTTATAGTTATTGTGATTATTGCAAAAATACGTTTTATTTTTTATTTATCTGGTATAAAGTAAAAAATAATAATAATAATTATAATTAAATGATTATTATTATTATTATTATTATTATTATTAATAATAATATATTGATACATTTTAAATGTAGGAGTACAATAGTATTACTGTAATCATGACATTTCTTTATTGATTTGTTACAACTTAAATAATTTATACTGTGGTTGCTATTATCAATTCAGCAAAGTTTGTACAACTTTTATTACATTTGACATATTTTAGTAACTAAAATAGGTAAATAAAAATAAATGAAAAATATGTTAATAAAAAATAGTACATTAAAAATGTCCATAAATTTTTGTCCATAAATATACTGTGATTAAAACATGTTAATTTTAAAACTCATTTCAGTCTTGTGAGGAATTGATTATATTCATGATACAAACATCAATTAAAATCTGATTTCAGGTTGATTTTTGGCTGTGTTTTATTATTTACGTGCAAAAACAACAGAAAGAAATGAATGACATGTTCATGAATCATGTTTGTATTCAACTGAAAGATGATTTTGATAATAATAAAACAAATGATTGATGAGACACTACAATAAAACACAAATATACTTACACACTGATCTTACTGTCCATATGAGGATTTATCACACATCTATTCTGATTCATTTTCATATTAATGTCATGAAGACACTCTATAACATCTCACTGTTACTGATTCATCATCAGCTCAAAGCATTATGGGTACAGTCTCTCATCAGTCTATTCTGATTCATCAACACAGTTTCACTGATGATCCAGAACCAACAGTAAACGCAGAACCAACCCTAAACCCAGGATAGAGCGGCTGAGTGAATGTGGTGTGGACTGTGTGGATGAGACTCAATGTGTCAGAGACGCTGTAGAAGGACAGAGTTCCTGCACTCTCATCCACATACACTCCTATTCTACTGCTGATGGACTTTACAGGGAGATCAGTCTTTATCTTATTGTGTGTGAATGAGTAACTGTCAGGAGTGCAGATCAAACTCCAAGATTGATCATTATATCCAAACCAACACTCACCACCATGTCCCTTCCTGCTGATGCTCTTATATGACACTGCTATAAACACATTATCTCCACTCCACTCAATCTCCCAGTAACAGCGTCCACACACACTCTCTCTACACAACACCTGACGATAATAATCAAATCTGTCCGGATGATCAGGATACGACTGATTCTTTTCCACACGCGTCACCTTTCTGTTGTCCTCAGACAGAATGAGTTTAATGTTTGCTGTGTTTGGATCCAGTGTGAGAAAACAAACCCCTGAACACAAGAACAGAGACATTTATAACATTATAACACAACAACAATCACTACAGCTGTGTGTGTGTGTGTGTGTACTTGTTTTTGCTACATTGTGGGGACCAAATGTCCCCACAAGGATAGTAAAACCTGAAATTTTGACCTTGTGGGGACATTTTTAGGTCCCCATGAGGAAACAGGCTTATAAATCATGCAGAATGAGTTTTTTTTTGAAGAAGTAAAAGTCTCCTGTGAGGGCTAGGTTTAGGTGTAGGGTAGGTGTAGGGCGACAGAATATATGGTTTGTACAGTATAAAAACCATTACGCCTGTGGAATGTCCCCATAAAACATGAAAACACAACATTAGTGTGTGTGTACTTGTTTATGCCACATGGCCTGTGGTCCCCACAATGTAAAAAAATGATAAAAAATAGTAAATGATGTTTCTCTGAAAATGTAACAATGCAAACATGTTTTCTGTAAGGGGTAGGTTTAGGGTTAGGGTTGGGTTAGAGGATAGACAATATTGTTTGGTCAGTGTAAAAACTATAGAAGTCTATGGAAAGTTCCCACAATTCACAAAAACAACAAACGTGTGTGTGTGTGTGTTTGTAGACATACATTTCTTCAGTCCTGCTGTAATCCTGCATTCGCCTCCATGATCCACACTAGAAAACACACACAGAGACACATTTAGTCAGTCAACAAACTGTTGCTATGCAGTTGCTAAGGTGCTTAAGGTGCTTAATACGTATTGTATTTTTATGTTACATTAATCAGTTTCTCTGTAATACTGCATGGTTTATATATATGTTGCTTCTGATTGGACTGACATTTTTCACACACCCACTAAACATGAGAAAACATATCTCAAACCCCATTACACACCGTTTCCAGGACACATGTCGTTCAACCCAGAAACCGTAGCAAAACATTGTACACCAGTTTGAGCTTAAACGTGCCCCAGGTGTTTTTAGCAAGAGAAACATACAAAATGTGCAGTGCTATGGGTCACCTGGACCACAATTGTAAATCACTGCCTTTATTAACCCCTCCCGAGCTCCTGGTCATTTTAAACATGTTTAAAAAATATTGTAGTTGGCCTGAATTTGACCAGTGTAAAGGCTCTCCCCTATGCCTAAATCATACACAACCACATCACTTTGCTGTGTTTCCCACAGGAGTTTTTAAAACTATGGAGGATGGCTGGACCTTGGTCTGTCTGGTAGATCTGGGGCCATGGCCTTCAGAGAGACAGTAACAGATACAGTTTCTGAGTCTGAGCCCTGCGAGGGTGAGACAATAGCAGAAACACCTCCCCTCTGAGTCTGCGACCTGTCAAGCAAACACACCAGTTCTGAGTATGCCGCCCGTCAAGGAAAGGACTGTACCAGAACTACAACATTCTGAGTCTCCAGCCTGTTACAAGGAAGGCTGCAACAGAAACAAAGTTCTGAGTCTCCAGCCTGTGAAAGTGAGACTGCAACAGATCAACCTCAGTTCTGAGTCCCGCAAGGGAAGAGGCAATAACAGCTACACTGTTCTGAATCTGTGACCTGCAAGGGTGAGACAACAACAGATACTAAGTCAGAGTCTCCAGCTTTTGAGGCAGCAACAGATACGACCATATTCTGAGCCTCCAGCCTGTGAGAAAAGAGATAATCTACGTTCAGAGTCTTCGTCTAGTGAGACAACAACAGATGCAGCGTCCTGAGTCTCTATCCTAGAGAGACAAAGCGGATTGACCAAGTTCTGAGTCTCTAACACTGGAAGCCAGAAGACACACAGACATTTGCAACAAGGTTAAGTTCAGGTGAGCAAACCTTCACTTCAGGTACTTTTGCTTGTGTGTTCCAAGCTAAGGACCTTCAGCACCTACTCCAGGGCCACATTTGCGTGTTCCAGATCTTAGGACCCTTTGGTGCTCTAGGAGATCAGCATCCTACAGTGCTTCATGTTCAAGGATGTCGAAATGGATTCCTGCTCCTTTCCCCACTGTAATGCCACCAGCGCAACCAGCGAAAGTCATCACCGCCACCGGACTGCTCACTCAACCACAGCGAGCGAATGTAAATATCACTTCCAAACCTCTTCCAGAGACCTTGGCATTGTTGTATATTATCAGTATATGATTTTCTAATTTACATTAGGTATTATAAAGCTGACTGCAGTTGATAACAAATCTTACACATATTTGTTTGATGCATAATAAGGTTCTTCACTTTATTTGTTTCAGAGTAGCAACAGTTTATCTTTCCAGATAACACAGCTCTGACATAGCAACACCCAACGTATTCACTTACATTTTATGCATCTTATGCACTTTATTCCTTTTTCATTCATGGTATTCATTTAGTAGTTGTTGATTACTCTTGTCTATCTTTTGTTAATAAAATTTATTTTATTACAACTTGTGTCTTCCTTGTGTTGATAATACAGTAAGAGTTTCTACAAGTTAGAGATCCCACCAATCTTTCTTATGTGATGTATATAATATCATATAATCACACATTAACTGACACATGATCCAAGAATCATAAAGTCAGCTGTGACATGAGTATCCATCACTACCCTATTTCACCTCCCTAGGTTGGCAAAAGCAAAATTCACTACATTAATTGGCATCCCTAGGTTGGCAAAAGTGAAATTTACTACAGAGTCAATGATTCAATTATCCATTTATAAAGCCGGTCAATTGCTTAATTCTTGAATGAATCAGCCATTTGAAGAATCGTTTGAATGAATGATTCAGTGACCAAGACAGTGACCTACCACCACCTACTGGCGGTTTTTGTTTTTATCTTTAAAGTATTTTTTCTTTCAGTTATTTAAATCATTTCATATTTCTATATTCAAAACGTTATATTTAAGACAATAATCTTATAACAGTATTATTATTATGAATTTAACTGCATTCATGCCACCTCCTATGCCTGGTTTATCAGTCTGTAAATACAGTATCTCACAGAAGTGAGTACACCCCTCACATTTCAGCAATGTTTTTAGTATATCTTCTTAAGGGACCATACTATAGAAATGAAACTTGGATATATTTTAGAGTAGTCAATGTGCAGCTTGAATAGCAATGTATATTTACTGTCCCCTGAAAATAACTCAACATACATCCATTATTGTCAAAATAGTTGGCAACAAAAGTGAGTACACCCTAACAGCATTATGTCATTTAACCATGCAAAGCCACATGTCCTATTCATCATGTTTATGTTTTTGTCTGCTTGACAGGACCATACAAAGTTCTGTATCTTGTATTAGAGCAGTTAAAATTTGGTGCTTTGAGTACAATACTCTCATACTGACCACAGGATGTTCAATAAGGCACCTCATGGCAAAGAACTCTCTGAAGATTTGAGAAGTAGAATTGTTGCTCTCCACAAAGATGGCCTAGGCTATAAGAGGTTCAGTAACAACCTGAAACTGAGTTACAGTACTGTGGCCAGGGTCATACAGAGGTTTTCCAAGACGGGTTCCATTCAGAATAGGCCTTGCAATGGTCGATCAATGAAGCTGAGTGCTCGTTCTGTGCGTCAGGTGCAGAACCTGGCTTCAAAAAACAGATGCATGAGTGCTACCAGCATTGCTTTAGAGGTCACAGAAGTAGAAGGTCCGCTTGTCAGTGCTCAGACCATACGCTGCACACCGCAACAAGTCGGTTTGCACTGGCATCATCCGAGAAGCCTCTTCTGAAGCTGGCTTACAAGAACAGTTTGCTGAAGACAACCTGTCCAACCTGTCTAACAGTCAAGCATGGTGGTGGTAGCATCATAGTCTGGGGCTGCATGAGTGCTGCTGGTACTGGGGAGCTGTGGTTCATTGAGGGAAACATGGATTCCATTATGTACTGTACATTTCTGAAGCAGAACATGATGCCTTCCCTTCAGAAACTGGGCTGAATGGCAGTTTTCCAATATGATAATGACCCCAAACACACCACCAACATGACAATTGCCTTGCTGAGGAAGGTGCAGGTGAAGGTGATCTGACCTGAATCCTATTGAGCACCTATGGGGCATCCTCAACCGTAAGGTGGAGAAGCACCATGTGTCTAACATCCAGCAGCTCAATGATGTCATTATAGAGGATTTGAAGAGGATCCCAGCAACCTGTGCAGCTCTGGTGAATTCCATCCGCAGAATGATTAAGGCAGTGCTACATATATATATAATTAGCTTATTCTCCCTTTTTATCAAACACAAGTGCTCAGTTATACAATATATTCAATTTTTTTTTTACGTATAATGTAAATGTAGATTTTTATTTTACTCTTTAATCCTCCCCAGATGAAAGCCATGGTTAGGATCAAATGGGAAAGGATGCAGCTGAGGCAGCAAGAGTAGGGGAAGAAGGTGTGATCATTCTTAAATCTGATGTTCAGAACTTCAGAGACCTAAATTTGACTGCTGTAAATCAGTGTTGGGTGGTAATCTTCTTGTAAATTTACAATTAGGCACTTGCAGTTGTAATACACTTGAAGTCTAAATAAGTATAAGTATAAATAACTACAGTAAACAAATGTATTAATTATTAAATGTATTTTCAATTTTGTTGCTTTTGCAGAATTCGGTGAAGGGCAAGATGTAGCAGCAGGTTTAGACAGCTTTGAAGATGCCAGTTGCTCAGGTCAACACAAAAATGAACAGGGAGAGAGGGGACAATGATATTCAAGATGAGTTTCCGGAATGCTGGACAGCACAAATTTTGAGAGATAAAAAAAATTGTACCCATGGCTTATTTGCCCGAACAAAAAGCTTAGCTGCTCTATTTGTCAGAAGGTGAAGGCAGTTTGGCCAAAGGGAAGGTTCTGGACACATGCATGTCTCTGAGGAGTGGGCCAAAGTAAAAGTGGTACCTGCACGGTCAACTAAAGAGGCACAGCAACAGTCACTGCATGAAAAATTAACAGACACAGAAAATCAGATTATCAACACTCACCAGAGAAAATTTTATAAAAAGCTCAAGACAAAACCATCGAAACATTGACCACTGAGATGATGAGGGATCATTTCCTGACCACCGACAGAGTTTTCTGCACGGTTTATAAAATTGTCAAATCAGGAAGACCTTTTACTGATCTGCCAACTGACACTGACCTGCAGGTCCTAAATGGAACAGACATGGGAAGAACTTTACACTCTGACAAGTCTTGTGCAAAAATTAGTCAGCACATAACTTGTGAAATGAGAAAGACAGTAGTGGCAAAGGTACTTGAGAGTAAAACAAAATGTTCCATTCTGATAGATGAATCCACAACTATCAGCAAGAAATCTGTGCTGGTCATCTATATTAGAGCAAGATCCACTAATATTCTTTTTAGATTTAGAAATGTATTTGTTCTAAAGGAATGTTTCATTTGGTTTGCTTCAAATTGTGCCTCTGTTATGCTTGGAAGTAAATCAGGTGTTGCAGCAGAGATTGTTTAACTGTTTCCCAACGTACTTATTCGGCACTGTATGAACCACCGCCTAGAACCGAGTGTTGAAGATGCTGTAGAAGAGGTTGCTGGCCTGAACCACTTCCAGTCATTTTTTGACAAGGTCTACAGTCTTTATCACGCTTCTGCTAAAAACCGCCATGAAATAACTTCATGCTGTCAAGAACTTGCATTACAGTGTGAATATAGGGAGGATTCTTGGCACTAGATGGATAACTTCTAGTTATAGAACCATCAAAGCTGTATGTCAACAGTATCCAGCACTTCACAAACACTTTTCAGATGCCTCGACTGATACAATTACAACTGCAGAGCATGGATAAGAAAACCTACATTTAGCTACAGCCCCCCTACCTCACCATCTCCCTTGAAATTATTTTACAATTCTACCACTGCCTATAACCAGCGACGTACGAAATAATGTCGCAACGACGAATATGGGAATCACAAAGTTACGTTGCTGCAACCAATATGGTGTTATACCAAAAATGTGTTTGTGATTACACATTAACATGTAAAGACCTCATTTAGCGTGGCTCTGTCAGCCATTACATTTGAAAGAACATTCGTGAAATACCGTTAGTGGTAAAATGCTTTTTTTTTTTTTTTTTTTACATTTTGTGAGATTTCCGGAAAAACATTGGTGTTTAGTTTAGTTAAAATTCAGTTCATGAAAGAAAGTAAGTTCATTAGCATATTTCACAGAAGATTAAAACTGATTAAAAAGAGTATTAATACAGCTTCAGTTATCAATGATGGAGTTATGTGAAAATACGCTAAATAGTTATTCTCGTAGTTGTTTATAGAGTTTGCATTACTCACTTGTATTCAGTGAGGTTGTGATGCTTAAATTATGTTATTGTCATACTTCTCCTTTATGCAGTGTGAGAGTGGGCACTGAACACATTCAGATCTGTTTTGTGATAATGTTCACCGATTTACAGCAGATATTTTTGAGTGTGGTTTAATGTGTCCAGTGTCATGTTTCTGCATAAACATTTGCACTATAAGACATTATAGTATACAAATAAATAGTATTCAGTACGTGATGAGCTTTTCATATCTGTTTTAAAAGAAAATAAATGTGTTGCTGAATAGGCTTTGTGTAACACTTATTTTCATGCATTTTACAAGCATACGGGCTGTTTAATGCCTTATTCTATATATTTTGGATCCCTTTATCTACTCCATACTTAACAACTATCTTACTAACTACAAGTTTATTGAGGGAAAATTATTAGTTAACCCTTTCACGCGTACGATCACACCGGTGCGATCATTCTTGGCTGGTCCCTGGTGATTCGAACGTTCAGCGCATCACGTGATCAACTGCTGAATTCAAATCTGCTTTGGCGCTTTGGCTGGCGCTAAACCAGATCAGACGCACTGAGCGCTTGTCATATTATCGCAACTATTCAGTGTTTTTAACAATATAATGCTTATTTTAGGTTCCAGACATTTAAATACACATAAGTCCTAGTAAAACGATGCATTTATAGTTTGCAAAATACACGCTGAAGTCTATGGAAGCGGCAATTATGATCCTTACAAATGTTATCTGACGACATGTTTTATTGATATCATATACACATTGTGTAGGTTACTATAACGTTTACTCTGCTCTTCTGCCAGCTCACCAGAGACTTACTTTAATGTTTTTCGGGAGGAGAGGATGAATTTGCGCCTTGTAAATCCCACAGCTCGGATTCAGCGCGAACTAACATGGCGGCACCCATCACCCGGTATAGATCAACTAACGCAGTCATTATAAAAGTGTTTAAACCTCCAAATACATTTAGTTGCACATATTTCAAAATCCGAATATCAGATATTTCATAATACAGTGAGCACGTTTGTGAATATTAATAATAAAAAAAGGAAAAACGATATAAAAGTGATACATGTGCTGTCGCCATGGAAACAATAAGGCAATACGTTCTAAAATAACGGTCGCCTAAAAAAACTCGCCCATGGGGGCTCAGCTAGAATATTTTAAACACGTGTGAAAGGGTTAAGTAAAGAATAACTGACGACTGGCCATTGAATTCCTACAAAATAATGCACACCTGAGGTGGTGATGCAGCCATGACGTGACACAGTTTTTGTCCTTAAACTGAATTAAGCTGCACTATCATCTGCTGAAGAGCTGCTTTACAGCTGAATTACATCCTGCAACATCAAACTGGTACTGAACTGTATAAAGCACTAAAGAAATGAAGGTTACTTGACTTGGCTTATTTTGTGGTGTACTGTCATTTGTGTTTTTCCTCTCTGTGATTTCCTCTTTGGCTCCTCCCATCTCTTTGACAGACAGCTGATCACAGAAGCTAGGAAACATTTCCAGAGTGCTGTCTGTGTCCTGCTCAACTTGTTGAAACTGTTGTGTTTTCTTATGGTTGAGTTTATTTTTATTTTTTTGGCATTGCTCTTTAATCTGAGGTAATGTCAATTAATCTACTGTAATAGTGACACCAATGTGTAACTTGTAATTTTCAAAGTTAGGGCTTTTTTGTTCCTTCATTTACAAGTTGTTAATGTTTACAACATAAATGATCAATTTGAATATGTTTGTTTTTACCATTTATAAAAAAAAAAAAAGAAGGTGGCTGCCTTTTAAGTTGTGTTTTCACTGCCTGCTCCTGTTTTGTGGCCAGTTATGGAGTTAAAGTTCTGTTGTTAATTTGTTTTGTCTGATCAGTTTAGTTAAGATTTTACTCCTCAGACCAGTGCTCTTTAAATCCTTTATATTGTTGCATCCTATAGAAACTCCTGGACTCATATAGATAATCAGAGACACTGAAAAGTTTAAACAATAAAACCCAAAAACTCCTCCTGCTTGACATACTTGAGTTTGTCCAGTGAGCAGTTTGGATCCTCCAGCTTTTCAGAGAGCAGTTTGACTCCTGAATCTCCTGGGTGATTGTAGCTCAGATCCAGCTCTCTCAGGTGTGAGGGGTTTGAACTCAGAGCTGAAGACACATAACCACAGCCTTCCTCTGTCACCATACAGCCAGACAACCTACAAAAACATACAACAACATGTTTGTTGTTCCTTTTATTGAACTATATTGAACTGATTGTGATCAGTAAAAACAACTGGTCACAAAAAAGATAATTTACGCTCATTTAGCATTATCAGGAAGAAACAAATATTTCCCCAAATCATTGGACATTATATATCTTGCATTTAAATGCAAAAGTAAAGTGTTAAATCTCTCACACAAACAATACTGCTCCTAAAAACTTATGTCAACAATGTAGTAAAAGAAAGAATAAAGATAAGATTATAAAACAAAACTTCCTTGTTCTAAAATTAAATAAGAAGCTGCTTACAGATTCCCACAAGCACACTTGTAAAGACAACTCTGAAATCCACACTTGAAGATTTTAAGCCTGATTTGCCCCCCTAAACAATCAGGGGGAATAGCCAAATTCAAGGCTATTCATATTAAAATTAAATAAGAAGCTGCTTACAGATTCCCACAGGCACACTTGTAAAGACAACTCTGAAATCCACACTTGAGGATTTTAAGCCTGATTTGCCCCCCTAAACAATCAGGGGGGAATAGCCACATTCAAGGCTTGTCGCAAATTACATTTTATCCAAAAACATCCTCAATTGTGTGGTGTCATTATGATTAATTCACTGCTCCTGATCATGTCAGAGCAAACATATTTGATATTTATGACTCTTGATCATGTTGCCTCTGACGTGATACCCACCATAGTTCCACAGATCTCAGTCCAATCAAGCGTCTGTGGGATCTGCTGAACAAACAAGTCTGATTTATGCAGGCCCCACCACACAACTTGTGACTTAAAGGATCTGCTGCTAACATCTTGGTGTGGGATACCATGTGATGCGATCTGAGAAAACCCATGGGATGTCATGCTGGGACATTTTCGATACATTCGAAAAATAGGATGAATGTCATTTTTTTTTGTCAAAATTAGGTTTTCATTCAATTATTCTTATATGACATCTTGTCTATCATCTCTGAAAATATCTTGAAAATTAATTTGTTTGGAGCAGAAAACTGGTGATTTATTTCAGCAAGCAGAAATGACTGTGTTTTTCTCTTGTGTTAAGAAAGCACTAAGAGGTGCACCACAACAGTTAACCTATCAAAATAAACCATGTAACCTATATAATAAAGGTGTATAAATGCACATTTCCCACCAATCCTGTGTAAACTACAGCACAAAATGTTTATTTATTTTTTAATATTGTGAGATGGTGGAGTTTTGAGTTTTAAGTAGCTGCTCACTGAAATTGTATTAGCTATTATGAAAACATTTAAGAATTAGCATGATTTGTAATTTGTATGAAATGAATGAAAACTTCCATCCATTTAGGACAATAACAGTGTTATTAAAGTGTTTGGATCACTCTGTTACTTGTTTTGAGAACAGTGACCTGTGTTTGAAGAAATGTGTCAAATCGATTAAGAAAATCTGTAATATTGTAACGGGACTCCAGTGAAGCGTGTTAAATCCAGATGCGAGCTTTATTAAACACAGCGTAGTCAAGACAGGCAGGGTAGATCTCCAAACAAACGAAGGCAAGACAAAAGCGTAATCCAAATAAACAGGCAGAAGGTCACAATCCAAGAGAGAAGTCCAAAGTAGCAAAATAAACAGGGCTATGAAACTAGGCAAAACTATGGCAATGAAACAAGACAAAACTATGACAATGAAACAAAACCGTGGAAATGGCAATAAATGCAATAAATGGCGTGGCATTACAGAATCCCCCCCTCTAGGAGCGACTCCTGGCGCTCAAAACAACAACAGTCCAGGAGGGTGGGGGAACAGAGGCAAAAGAGGGGGTGGGATGGAGGGCCAGGTTCGTTCAGAGGAGGTGAGCCTGGATCGTGGAGCAGTGACAGACAGTGAAGCACTGGAGGGCCTGGACCGTGGATCAGTGGCAGATAGAGGAACCTTGGAGGACCAGGGCCGTTGGGCTGTACCAGACAGTGGAACCTTGGAGGACCTGGACCGTGGAGCTGTGGCAGACAATGGAACCTTGGAGGACCTGGACCCTGGAGATGTGGCAGACAATGGAACCCTGGAGGACCTGGGCTGTGGAACAGTGGTAAACAGTGAAACCTTGGAGGACCAGGGCCGTGGAGCAATGGCAGACAGTGGAACACTGGAGGGCCTGGGCCGTGGAGCAGTAGCAGACAGTGGAACCTTGGAGCAGAAGTCCACCATGTTTGATTCGGAGGAGCCTGGAGCCATGGTGGAGCAGGGAGAGCAGGCACCCATGGCGGGGCAGGTAGAGCAGGCAGCCATGACGGGGCAGGCAGAGCAGGCAGCCATGGCGGGGCAGGCAGAGCAGGGAACCATAGCGGGGCAGACTGAGCAGGCAGAGCAGGGAGCCATGGCGGGGCAGACTGAGCAGGCAGAGCAGGGAGCCATGGCGGGACAGGCAGAGCAGGCAGAGCAGGCAGAGCAGAGAGGAGCAAAGGTACCCACAGTGGAACCAATTTCATCCATAGCAGGGCATAGGGTTTATGATTGGCCTCCTTGGCCGTGATATGACAGGCAGAGAGTTCATGATAGGCCTCCTTGGCCGTGATATGGCAGCCAGAGAATTCATAGGAAGACGCTGCCCCCATAGGAGGTTCTGCAGCCGGAGCTGCCACCTCTGGGGGCATTGGCCCAGACTCGTGGTCAGACGTGGCAGTGAGTTCATGGGTGGACGCCACCTCCTTTGGAGGATCTACAGCATAAGCTGACACCTCTGGAGGCATAGGCGCAAATTCTTGGACAGACAAAGCCTCTGGAGCAGACTCGTGGACAGACGAGGCCTCTGGAGCAGACTCGTGGTCAGACGAGGGTGGTCTAGGGGGTCAGCTGAGACGTGACGAGGCTCTAGGAGGTCAGTTGAGACGTGACGAGGCTCTAGGAGGTCAGACGGGACCTGACGAGGTTCTGGCATGAAGGCCGTGGCTTGCGAGAATCTATGCTAGCAGCCATGTCGTGAAGAGGCTCTGTTAGGAGGGCAGCTGTGTCTTGACTTGACTGAGGGAGATCAGCCGTGACTTGACTTGACTCAGGGAGGTCTGCCGTAATTTGACTTGACTCAGGGAGGCCTGCCGTGACTTGACTCATGAAGAACAGCTGTGTCTTGACCTGGCTAGTGAAGACCAGCTGTGACTTGACTTGGCTCATGAAGGTCAGCTGTGACTTGACTTGGCTCAGGAAGATCAGCTGTGACTTGACTTGGCTCAGGAAGATCAGCTGTGACTTTATTGGCTCATGAAGATCTGCTATAACTTGGCTTGGCTCATGAAGATCAACTGTGGCTTGGCTTGGCTCGGGGAAGACAGCAGCAACTTGACTTGGCTCATGAAGATCTGCTGTAACTTGGCTTGGCTCATGGAGATCAGCTGTGGTTTGGCTTAACATAGACAACCCAGCTTGACTTCAACAGCAGACTTGACTCAGAAACAACAGGTGTAACTTGGCTTGACTCAGGAACAATGGCTGTAACGTGGCTTGACTCAGGAACAACAGCTGTAACGTGGCTTGACTCGTGGTGAACAGCTGTGACTTGGCTTGACTCATGGGGAACAGCTGTGACTTGGCTTGATTCATGGGGAACAGCTGTGACTTGGCTTGACTCATGGGGAACAGCTGTGACTTGGCTTGACTCATGGAGAACAGCTGTATCTTGGCTTGACTCATGGGGAACAGCTGTGACTTGGCTTGACTCATGGAGAACAGCTGTATCTTGGCTTGACTCATGGAGAACAGCTGTGACTTGGCTTGACTCGTGGAGGACAGCTGTGACTTGACTTGATTCAGAAGTAACAGCTGTAACTTGACGTGGCTCAGGAAACTCAGCTGTCACTTGACTTGGCACTGAAAGTGCAGCGCTGACTTGACTTGATACCAGAGGATCAGGCATCACTTGATTTGTTTTGGGTATGGTAGACATGATGGGACAAGATTCAGTTGAGATAATCTTGGCATGATGAGGCTAAAGCGTGGCAGCCATCTTGGCCGGGGACTCAGATGGGGCGGCCATATTGTGAACAGGCTTGGGGATGGCGGCCATCTTGTGGACTGGCTCTGGGATGGTGGCCATCGTGTGGACTGGCTCCGGGATGGCGGCCATCTTGTGGACTGGCTTGGGGTTGGCAGCCATGACAGGTGCAGACTCTGAAAGGGCGGCCATGACGGGTGCAGACTCTGGAAGGGCGGACATAGCGTGAGCAGGCCCTGGAGCGGCAGACGTGACGTGAGCAGGCCTTGGAGCAGAAGACGTGACGTGAGTAAACTGTGGCTTGGTAGACGTGACGTGAGCAGGCTTTGGCTTGGTGGACATGACTTGAGCAGGCTTTGGCTTGATGTTAACAATACCGGACATGACGTGTAAGCATTTTGGTGTGGCTGGTACTGGAGGATGGTAGGGTTTGTCATTAGCGATCCCCACAGTAAATGCTGATCCAGCCAGCCATCTTTTGCAACATATTAGGCAAACAATTAAGAGTGAATGTGTACATATTTTAAATTAAAAATATAATTTGCAAATAATATATTTTTTAAAATCCATGTTATCAGTGGCCTAAACTCACAACGCTGGCAGAACTAAGAAAGGTTAGTTTCTTGTGTCAGTGAATACAGTGTTACACTTCACTTGTATATTGCATATGTGTATAATTGAACATTTCTATACTCAGGGCTCTCAAGTTTTAGAAAAGGTTTGGAGTGAGATTATATCTGTTAGGGGAGGAACCACTCAAATATTTGCAGCAGCAGCCCCAGTTAAATTTGATTTATTGTTCATAACTGACCAGCACAAAATAGAAACTATAACAACTGGTAGGCCAATTCATGAGTGGTTTATTATCATCATGCTGCAAGATATGGTCAAACATGACATGATGTGATTCAATCATTTGTCTATGACTAGAAGGTCATAGTGATGCAATCTTGGTTAAATCTTAAAAGATCCTTAAGAGTTTTTTTTCCTCAGTTCTCTCTACATAGTTGAATTTCAATGCACATGTATTACCATTATCTGATTTGTTTTTGAATGGTACCCTCCAATTAACAATTCTAGTTTCAAACTGATAAACCTGACAGACAACTTGAGTAAATACTCTGGCACAGAAACCCTAATGCTGAGATGGAGAGATGCTAAATATGACAAATGGCCAAAGGTGGTAATAGTTGGACATGCTTATTCACTCAATAACTGATTTATTTCCAATTTGGGTTTATGTATATGCTTTATTTTTTAAGATTAACTGTTTTTTTTTCCCCCTAAGTCATTGTTAGATGCCAGTGTTTCCAGTCATAGCTATGCAAGGATTTTAAAGTTTTTGATTTTAAAAATGGTATCATAGCTATTAAACAATATTTTTTGATTTTAAATCTGTAATTAACCTAACCTAACCTAAGTGCTAAAATCTGATTTTGCATTTATTTATACTGAATTTATTTTGTTAATTGTTAGTAAATACAAAGAGCAGTGTCCGCTCCGTGACCTCAAAAACAACCACCGCCTCAACTGCACAAAACGCTTTCACTGCGAGAGAAAGCAGCAGCCCCATGACCAACGATTCCACTGCTTGCTTGTTGATCACTGCATCAAGCATCAAAGAATTACTCTCAGGAACACTGCTAAATTCTCCTGGAAAAACAAGACCCCACTAATTAAATTGACTACTTTACAGAAACCAAAAACACAATGAGGACTGGAACCACCACATTTCTATCACTACTTTCTGGCCAACCAGCTCCAAAATATACACAAATGGATTCACCCTAGCCCATCAGAAAGCACATGGCTAGATGTTGAACAAACAATTTGTAAGGACATAAACACTTCAGAATTACCTTTTTATAATCAGACACCAAAAAGCATTACTGTTTTAAAATGCTGACAATAGCAGTAGCTCTGACAGCCTGGTGGAAATTTCACCAAATTACAAACTCATCTCTTGCACCATCTAAATACACCCCGATTTGGAATAACCCAGATTTTATAGCTAACAAGAAGCCACTTAATTTGCACACATGGGCAGAAAAGGGCATCACACAACTTCAGCATATCCTTTTCAATAATAACCTGTCATAATTTTCCCACTTGGTCTAGAAATACAGCATTGGGAGTAATTGTTTGTTGGAATACTCACAAATCAAATCATCAGTTCAATCAAAAATCAACTTTCGTACAATTAATCTAGACCTTTCTCCTCCAATCTTAGAGCTAACTAATATACACTGACCAAAATTATAAACGCAACACTTTTTTTTTTGCCTGCATTTTTCATGAGCTGAACTCAAAGATCTAAGACTTTTTCTATGTACGCAAAAGGCCTATTTCTCTCAAATATTGTTCACAAATCTGTCTAATTCTGTGTTGGTGAGCACTCCTTTGGTGAGATAATCCATCCACCTCACAGATGTGGCATATCAATTATCTGATATCTGATTAGACAGCATGATTTTAATTTTTTTTATTTATTTATTTAACATTTGAACATTTCAGTCATACTTTGTCTAACCTGTTCTTGACTTTATTAGCATTTTTGTCCATTTTGTAGATGACCTGGGAAATAAGGTTCACTTAAAGTGGAAACTAAACGTCTTTTCCAACTCAGAGAAAGAAACTCAGAAAGAACTGTTTATTACACAGAATCTGTATCATGGACCAGTGTAGTTTGTGTTCCTCCTCAATGCTTCCTATAAATGTCGTCACATGTCTTTCACACATCCAGTCATTTTTTCTTCATTAGTAACAAGCAATTTTATGGGAGGTGATGAATTTTATCTTTAGCTTCCATTCTTGCATTTTTATCATGTAGACAATTTAAGTAAAAATATTAATATGCAATAGTGCATTAATATAGCTGAAGTGACCAAAGCGTGTTTTCCATGTCACTTGTCTAGATGCCGTTAAAGTGAATTCAGTAGTGCTCAAATGATGAGATGGTATGGTGTGATGCAATGATGACTTAGTTTAGTCACAAAAGAAAGGTAATAAACAAGAAGTAATTAGTACACTGGCGTTATTCACAATATAAACTTATAGGCATCAGTTGAAACCTTACATCTGTTGGTGTCTTCCACAGTTCCATGAGCTCATTACGTCATTTACTAGAGACACTATATTTAAACAATCTTTCGTGACAGTCTTTCGCCAGCTGGTGACACTATATTAACATTAATAATGGCTCATACAATAGCAAAAAACTCCTCTTTATAGTTATTTTTCTAACTGAGTGATGAGCTTATGGACACCAAATGGTTATTCTGAGGTAAATCTATTGCTATGTAACAATGTTTACACAGTAGTGTACATCTTACACGTTTTCCAGTTTCACACAGAATGAGCAATTACATGAGACATTTCAGTAAGTTCTTATAAAGTAGCCTAACTTTTGATGTTAATTCATGTTCATTTCATACTATAGTAGTAAAAAGAAAGATATAATGGGTTCACTTGTTGCTTGAACTGAGGCGTTAAAACAATCGCGTCTGTTACAGTAAAGAGTTCCAAAACTGTATTTATTGTTTGATTTCGTTATGAATTTGCCATGATTTTAAAGCTGGTAATTAGTTTATTAAAAAGTAACAAAGCACAAAGCTTATTGCGATTACTGAACGGCAAGTGCAACACAAATAGGCGAATATGAAGTTCACACATTAGCAAAACACAGCATACAGACTAAGATCTTGATAGCAAGAAGCCATTTTAGTATCCATTATAAATGAGAATTGTTAATGATATTGCAGATATCCACACAGCTGACAGCTTTACCTGTTGTAGTTTGTTTAAGTTGTGCATGAAATGGACAACACTTTGCACGCCTCTGTCATTTTCAGTCTCTCTCTGCACAACTGGAGCTGCGTCTAAGCATATGTGCCATCAATGCTGCTGTTTGGCAGAGATGAGGACTGTTTGAAAGTCTGTTTTTTTTTGTTTTTTTTTTCCTGCACAGTACACATATAAAATGGCATATATAAAAAAACTGCCATTAAAAGTAGATTTCAAAAGATACAGTAAATTGGTGGTTATGTAGCCTTCTTAAGACTCATATCCAGATCAGCCTGCATCAGTTAACTGTGTTGCATCCTACTAAAGGTAGCCAAATATTTAGGCCATATTTATGTTTTTATGTTCTTTCCATATTTATAGTTAAATATATCTATTTCAAAAGTACATTTCAATTAGCCAGTGTCAAGTGCTACATCCAAACCAGAAGTGGCCTTCATCTTTTTTATGATATATGGAGAATATTTGCCATTTCAAATGTGGGGCAAGTTAGGCTTAAATACTGATTAGCCAAAGCTGACTGTGCTGTTTATATTTGCCAGAAGTGGCCCAGATACATATTAATATACCTGGACCACATTTGCTAAAACATATGTGATTAGCCTTTGTCAATTGTGCCATATTTTTGCCAAAGGTGGCCCACATCTGGGAATGTTTTTGTCTCTTGTTCTGGCATTGCATTGAAAGCAGATTAAACATTTGTTGACAAAATTCAGTGGCCATTTATTTTGGTAACATGT
Source organism: Cirrhinus mrigala (assembly GCA_036247105.1). Classification (NCBI taxonomy): domain Eukaryota; kingdom Metazoa; phylum Chordata; class Actinopteri; order Cypriniformes; family Cyprinidae; genus Cirrhinus; species Cirrhinus mrigala. The sequence continues at coordinate 247,960 of JAMKFB010000260.1, read as the reverse complement.
TGATAATTATTTTATAGAAAACCAGTTACCTCAGTATCTCCAGCTTAGAGTTTGGACTCTTCAGTCCTTCAGAAAGAAGCTTCACTCCAGAATCCTGCAGGTCATTGTTACTCAGATCCAGCTCTCTCATGACAGAGTTTGAGGACTGTAGAGCTAAAGACAAATTTTCACAGGACTGAGCAGTGAGTTGACACCCACACAGCCTGTGAAGAGAACAAAACAAACAGGCATATTAATGTGAATTTATCAGATAGGTTATATATGTAGTTTATAGTTTGGATTGCATGTTTGTACTGAATAACACTTTATAATAAGAATACAAGAACAAACCACTTTTAAACCATTTCAAAACTATTATAGTTCATTAGTAGTTAATAAACTGTAGTTTATAAATTTAATAGATTATATGCAAATAGTGAGTTCATCATTGATTGGCACTGTCATTAACATTTTTAATTAACTCATATGTAAAAAGTTAGATAATTTTTTGTTGACAATCTATTAAACGCAGATTAGATTAGGTCACAGAAAATCTGAAAATGTCATAAATTATGTGCTTTAAACCAGGCTTTATTTGACATTAATTGCATTAATATTCAGTGTCCCTTAAAATGTTTACAAATACATTAAGCACACATACACACATTGGGTTTCCATGTTTTATAAGGAAATTCCATAGAATACTGTATAAATTAAACTGTATGTCCCACTAAGTCTAACTCTAAGACTACCCCTAATCCTAACTGATGTATTTTAACAATATGATCTATTAAGTATTTGTATGCATTTCATACTGACAGCATTATGCTATTTAATTTTTTAAGTGGTTATGTTTAACATTGGGCATAGGCTTCATGTATTTGTACATTTTAAGAAACTCTGAATACTGATGCAAGCAGTGACCAATACAGGTTGGTTTTAAGCACTTAATTAATGACATTTTTGATATACCATGATCTAATCTAAGATGAGAACTATTTGCGGTTGTTTACAAAGCATTATCTAACTCTTTATACATGAGCTAATTAAAGAATAAATAACTCACTGTATAGTGTGTTAATGTCTGTTAACAGTTTATAAACTATTAACTATAGTTTGCAAATAATTTGTAAATACTGTATTACTTTATACTTCTTATAAAGTGTTACCACTCTATCCCTTAAAATGTCATTAGTAACTTATGTAAATAATCAAGTATTTTAAACTCAAACCTCAACTTCTCCAGCTTAGAGTTTGGACTCTTCAGTGCATCATAAATCAGCTTCACTCCTGAATCCTGCAGGTCATTGCTGCTCAGCTCCAGCTCTGTCAGATGAGAGTTTGACGATTGTAGAGCCGAAGACACAGTTTCACAGCATGTTTCATCAAAACCACAGCCATCAAATCTGCCAAAACGGAATGTTTAGATGGAATATTTTCTGATGTTCGGCAGTTCTGCAATAACTTTTTGTACCCTTCATAATCGGGACAGGAAAAGATTTCACATAGTACTTTGACATTTAATTGTTTACTGATGAGGAACTGACAGACAGTGACTGTGATGAGGAGTGTTTGATTGAACAACAGTAAGTGAAATCACTCACAGGGCTTTTCTGCAGCATCTCATAGCAGGAATGAGTCTCTTGTAGTCTGCTGGTGATGACGTGAACTTCTTTGGGCTGAACTCATCCAGAACCTTCTCTGACATGAGCAGTACTGAGGTCAGCACTGTGCACATTGAAGATGAGAGTTCTCTTCCTTGATGTTTACCTGAACTGATGTAACTCTGGATTTCCTCATATAATGAATGATCTTTGAGCTCAAGTAAGCAGTAGAATAGGTTGACTGCAGCTTCATCTGTGATATCATTGTTTTGTAATTGTTTAATGTATTCAGTTGTTTGTCTGATGCTCTCTGTGGTGTCTTGAGTTTGTGTGATCAGGCCTTTGAGCAGGTTCTGACTGGACTCCAGTGAAAATCCCATCAGAAACCGTAGGAACAGGTCCAGATGTCCTCTCTGACTCTGCATTGCTTTATCAGTGGCACTCTTTGTTAACTCATGAAATTTGACTATTTGACTTCTAAAGAATAACTGACGCTTTTGTCTGACTGTAGCTTGTGAATCTTCAAAGAAAAACTGAAGCTCTCGCGTGTTCTTGTTCAGGTAACAGATGAACACATGCACTGCAGCGAGGAACTCTTGAACACTCAGATGCATAAAGCTGAAAACCTTTCTCTCATAAAGTCCATTTTCCTTCTTAAAGATCTCAGCGATCATTCCTGTAAACTCAGTGTCTTTACCCATATTTATACCACATTTTTTCAGATCTTTCTCATAAAACACAATGTTTTCTTGCTTCAGCTGTTCAAATGCTAGCTTGGCTAATTTCAGAATCGTTTTTCTATTTGATTGTAAGAGCTTTGTACATTGTCTTTGTTTTTTTCCATCGTACTTCTGGTTCTTCATGTTCATCTGTATCAGCAAGAAGTGGATGTACATTTCAGTGAGTGTTGTGCTGATGTTCTCTGCATTGGTTTCAATGAGAATATGCTGAAGTACTGTGGCTGTGATCCAGCAGAACACAGGAATGTGGCACATGATATAGAGACTACGGGAAGTCTTAATGTGTGAGACGATTCTGTCAGCCAGAGTCTTATCTGTTATTCTCTTTCTGAAGTACTGGTCCTTCTGTTGGTCAGTGAATCCTCGCACCTCAGTGAACAAACCTACATATTCAGGAGGAATCTGACTGGCTGCTGCTGGTCGTGATGTCACCCAGACCAGAGCTGATGGAAGCAGATTCCCTTTGACCAGATTTGTGAACAGCACATCTACAGATGATCTTACCTCAACAGTGTTCAATGACCTATTTTTAAAAATCAGAGGCAGGCGACTCTCATCAAGTCCGTCAAATATAAATGCAAGTTTAGATTTCGTATATAACTGTGATTTCTCCATGTCCTTCAATTCAGGATAAAATTCCAGCAGAAACTCATGGAAACTGATCTTTCTGTTTTTAATCATGTTGATCTCTCTGAATGGAAGCAGAAACACACAGTCTATGTCATGACTGTTTTCTTCTTCTGCCCAGTCCAGGATGAATTTATGCACAGAAACAGTTTTTCCAATGCCAGCAACTCCCTTGGTCAGGACAATCTTCTCCTCATTCTTTTTTTTCAGTTCATTAAATATATCTTCACATTTGATTGGTTTGTCCTGTGATTTCTGGGTCTTTAGAGCATCATCAATCTTAAGAATCTCATGTTCCTGATTGACATCTTTCATATCTCCCTCTGTGATGAACAGTTCTGTGTAAACAGCCTTGAGATCTGTGTCATTTTCTTTGTTGCCCTCAAAAATATATGTTGCCTTCTTCTTCATTTTGGTTTTGTGAGTTTTAAAGAAGTTTTGCAGCTCTATAAATAAAAACAAATAAATAAGATTTAAAAAAAAAAAGAAAATCAAAAAACAGACAGATTAAATTCATACTGTTGGAAACAGCACTGTACATCCCTAACAACTTAGTTTCAGTTTTACAGTTTCTGAATGTTTTTTTATGTTTTTTCCAGATGACTTTTTGGAATGATTCAGATCATTTTGACATCATGGTTTCCACACATCATCTAGCCCATTAAACAGGATGTGAGGCTGTATTTACATGTTTTGACCTGCCTAAATGAACTTTTGCCTGTGTGATTGTAATCATGTCTTGATGAGTCCCTCCCCACACTAATATGTTTTGTTTTAAAAAAAAAATCTTTCCATTTGGCCTTCTGTCCACACTGAGATGGCATTTTTGTCAAAGAAAACAGACCTTTTTGAAAACCAAAGTGGATACATCTGAAAATGCAGATTTTGTGTTGTAGTGTGGACTGTGAAAATGGAGGCTTTTGAAAATGATGACGCATGTTCAGTCATGTGACGCATACTGTACTAATAGATATCAATGTTTATGCTGCTATTGTGCCTGTTATATGCTTTTCACTTTCACACTGTTGCTAAAGATATGTTACTTTGTACACTCTTAATATTACAGTCCTGCAAGATGACAGAAAATTTACTCATAAATGCTGTCCTGTGGCAAAACATGAGGGAAGTTATGTTTTAGATCAAACATATAATGGTGAGTGAGTGCAACCTGGATGCATCAGTGAATGATGAGGTATTTCCATAAATAAAATTATCCTGCCAAAAGAACTGCATATAAACTTACTATGACTGTTACATCTCAGCTTTTATGAGGTTTTATGCATGCACAGTACGGTCAATTTAGTGTTTTCCAACGATTCAGTGTGGATGTAAAACTTTTGGAAAACACTAGTGTGAATGGAGATCATTTTCGAATGTATTCGGATCAATGTAGACATCTGAGCCTGAATCAATTTGGTGACAGTGCCACTTATTGGTTAACTTTAATAAACATCACAATTTTATGCTTTTGTAAACTGAGTGTCACTTGGGAAACAGTGTTTTTTTTCTATATATTTGTGTAAAATATGCCGCTGATGTGACTGGCCCTGTCATTGACTGGCCCTGTTATATTTTCTCTTCTTTCCATTGACAGACAGTGACTGTCATTTACTTGAGATTTGATCTGTATCAGCTCCAACAGGGACAGTTGTGTTGCTGTCAGTCTTAGCTGTGAGAAAGAGAGAGAAATACTCAATGAAAAACATAAATCACACAATCACATCAGCAAAGAGGAAAGTTTATGTCAAACATCACACTGGTAAACAGTCAATCACATTACAGTCAGTGAATGTAACATTACCTTTCTTGTGTTTGTTCTCCAGCTGTTCAGCCAGTTTTTTCTGGTTCATCTTTCTCAAGATGCCAACCATGATCTTCACAGCTTCTTCTGGTTCAAAACACTCAACCATCTTATCCACCGTTTTTAACCTATCTGCATTCTCCATTTCATACTTCGGTATGCACTCATGATCATTCTTTAAGTGCCACTGAAACTTCTTCAGATGATCATTTTTCAGTTTCTCCAGTGAGTTCAGGAGCAGCTCTTCAACAGACGCCATCGTCCTTCATTGAGCCAAAGCTGCAGGACAAGAAGAAAACGATCTGAAGTAGTTTCACTCTTAAAATGGGGATCTAAGTGCTCAAATGGGTAACACTTTAAAATAACTTTCAATCCCAACTTAATCCGAGCAGCTGAGTCCTTAGCCATCTTCAAGAAACAGCTAAGACAAATCTTTATCTTTATTTGACCTTCTAGCACTCTCTATTCTAATTCTTATTATAATTCTTATTATATAATTACAAAATTGTTTGATTGTTTCCATTGTCCTCATTTGTAAGTTGCTTCGGATTAAAGCATCTGCTAAATGACTAAAATGTAAAATGAATAAATCATTAACAAACATCATATAATGCTTAACAGATCATTAGTTAATATATATTCACAGGGCTAGAAATATGAGATAATATGCTCGTTAATGTTTACTAATCTACTTATATATTACCTAATGATCACCATACCATTATTTAATGTAAATTGAAATGTTTACAAATGTCATTACAATTTTCAATTCATATGATCATGCACTTTTTAAAAAAAAAAAAAATCTTCAAATGATTTTGACAGATGGTTTACAATGATTAAAAGCTTCATTAAAATGCTCCTATTATGCCTTTTCAAATATGATCTTTCATGTAGTGTATCATGTAGCTGTATGTGAACATAAACTATCTGCAAAGTTGTGAAGCTGACAGTGAAAAAATAAAGTTATTGTCTATCAAAAAAAGAGTTGGGTCACATTTGCCTGAACAATGTGTCAGGAATTCGAATCTTTTTCTGTTACAGCCGTACGTCACAAAGTAACACATTTGCATAATGTCCACCCACATTCTATGTCGCGAACAACTTGCCCGCCCACAAACAGTAAAATTTCCATGTGGTTTATGTCATGTCGAGAAGACGCTGTATCCTACGCTGTGAGTAAAATTGTTTTATATTCACTTCCAAAAGATGATGAATCCACAAAGATTGTATTTTTTTGCGATCGTTCAAAATACGTAGTTGTGTACGTTATGTTGTGTAACAACCCTGCACGTCTTGCTAACCGGCTAACTCATGCTTCTGTAGTTCTGTTGTTCAGCTGTGGACCCACTGTAGTCTGACCATTTGTGATTGATGCAGCTTGACTGTCTGTCTGTCTCATTAGTTAGAGTAATGATAAAGGATGGTGCACGAAGTGGCTTTCACTCCGAATGTGGAAAGCGCTGTGCTATGAAACCCATTAGTTTCAATTGCTTCCGCCCTGCGAGGACGGCTTGTTTCTGCCTCGACCAAAGCGCACACGGAGACAAAGTTCAAATGAGTTGTTCAAATGAACTTTTGCCGCTGCGCTCTGTGTAGTGCAGTGCCAGTGGCCAGTGCAGTGCTTTCCGCGTTCGGTGTGAAAGCCGCCTTAATGCATTATACAATGTTGAAGTTTACAACATAGAGGTGTGCCCAGTTCACTTACATAAGCAAATTGCAAGCACTTTCCACGGAAGACCATGCTAACTTATCGATCAGCCACTTCAGCCGTTTCATCGTCAGACTCTGGCTCGAATTGGTATGGTAAAATCGATGCCATCTTTTCTATGTATTGACAAGTATCCAGGGCTGTCAGTCAGTTATGGCAATGGGCGTTTCATTCTCCGACACGCTGTATGCAGTAGACCAATCATAAAGGACTGCACCATCTGACCAATCACAGCAGTGAGGGCTCACGGAAAGGAGGAGTTTAGAGACACTGATTCTTCGAACGGCTTCGCACGAGTTGTTTATGAATAATTTAGAAATGGGGTAAAATTAAATCTATTTTTGGTGAAAACTGAAGTGTTTTTTGACCTTGCATACTAGTGATGTGTGGATGGCGGTTATATCCACAGGCGCTGCAGATAATCCGCGGGTCGGGTAATAAAAAATGCATTCTGATTATTTCGGGTGGGTCGCGGGTGGATGAGATAAATCAAAAATGAGGCAAATATTAACTAAATTTTCTAAAATATAAACCTGTTTTAAATACTTTTTTCAGGCAAACGATTTCATTTTTTGTGTGTCTGTTTGTGTGTTCACCTGTTCGAGAAGCTGTGACAAAAAAAAGATATTCCAGATCAAGTTTGAAGGGAGTTACACCTGTGTTAATGCTATTGAGTAGGGTAATATGCAGTGGTGTAGTGCAGTACCTGAGTGTACCCATTTCTTTATCTTCTAAATCCCCTCTGATACGCATCATTCAGTAGTGTCCTGCATTAGCCAAAATCATGACATGCCACCATTTCTAATTCAGTCGTATGTGAATAAATGCAAATATTCGCTCAAAACACAATATTTGCTCAAAACAAAGACGTAAGGACCATGGCGCCGGCTTCCTTTGAAATATGTTTGATGATTGCGCCTGATGCACCCGCACCAGATTTGACGAGTAGTAAAATTAACAATTATTATTGATTACTAATTCGAATCAGTACATTATAACGAAAACAATACCTTAAAAATGAAAGAATTAGATTTTTATGATCTGAAATTTCTTAAACTGGGTGAACCCCTGTAAACTTTTGTCCAAGGATCCAGTAGACGTTCAAACACTCAACCAATTTCATCAGAGATAGCAGAGAGTCACGTCCAGATGTCAGTTAACGTTATTCTTTTTAGCGTGGATTTTGCTTAAAAGCACAAACGATTAAGCTTACATAAGTGTGCAGCGATGTGCAGATCAGCTGAATCAATCTGCTGTTAAAAATGAACCATCCATTCATCATATCATCATGCAAAACTAAGAATTGGAATAATTGTAAACAACAATCGGGTGCGGTGCGGGTCGGGTGTGGTTATCTAAATCAGAGAAAAATACAGGTGCAGGTGGGTGGCGGGCGGATAATTTATTTGAAGCTGTGGATTCGGGTGACGTTTGAGCTTATCCGCGCATCTCTATTGCATACATATAAACCTGTTTTGGGAGTCTATTAAAACAATATTAGCAACCTTCAAAATGGCGTAATAGGGGCACTTTAATAAATCATTAACAAACATTATATGATGCTTATGATGATTGTCCAGGAGCATGAGGCGAGATGGGTGCTCAGAACAGTGAACACACAGAAAGCTGCAGGCCCTGATGGCATCCCAGGGAAGGTGCTCAAGGAATGTGCTGACCAGCTCTCAGGAGACTTTGCCAACCTCTTTAACCTCTCTCTGACACAAGCCTCAATCCCACCCTGTCTAAAATCTTCTACAATCATCCCCATACCAAAGAAATCAGCCATGGATAGCCTTAATGACTATCGCCCCATCGCCCTCACGCCGATCATCATGAAGTGCTTCGAGAGGCTGGTCCTACACCACCCAAAGACCTGCCTCCCTTCCACCTTCAATGCACATCAGTTTGCCTATAGAATTAACAGATCGACTGAGGATGCAATAGCCATAGCTCTGCATAACGCGCTGAGCCATCTGGAACATCAGGAGAGCTATGTGAGGATGCTTTTCATTGACTATAGCTCAGCCTTCAATACCATCATAGCAGACATCCTCTTCAGCAAACTCACAGATCTGGGCTTCCCCTCACTCACTTGCACTTTGATCAGAAACTTCCTGACCGCCCCAGATTGTTAAACTTGGTCCCTATCTCTCCTTCACTGGCTTCCCCCAGTGGTGCGTGCTGAACTCAATTCTATGCTCTCTCTACATGCATGACTGCCGCCCTGCCCATCACCAGAACACCATCATCATGCTGCAAATACCATAGCGGTGGGTCTAACACTATAGTAGTCATCAAGAAGGCACATCAGCGCCTTCATTTCCTGATGAAGAAGAACGACATGAAGGAGAAGCTGCTGGAGACCTTCTATTCCTCTTCAGTGGAGAGTCTGCTGACATACTGTATCACAATATGGCATGGGAGCTGTACTGAGGCAGAAAGGAAGGAAATACAGCAGATTATCAACACCGTGGAGAGGATCCTCGGTTGTCCTCTTCCCTCTGTGAAGGACCTCTACAACTCTCGCTGCCTCAGCAGAGCACAGAATATTGGAGAAGACCACTCTCACCCTTGGTTCCCACCTGTTCAACTTGCTGCCCTCTGGCAGGCGCTATAGATGCATCAAATCTTGGACAAATAGACTCGAGGACAGCTTTTTCCCTAGAGCCACAATTTCTAAATGATTCATAAATGACTCGTGCAACAAGTAATTAGTTAATGATGAATTAATCATTTACAAAGCATGACTACGTGTTTATAAATGATTCATAAGTGATATGTTGAAAAGCACAAAAATGCAATTATTCTAAAATTATTTTATTTTTTTAAATAGTAATAAATTGTTTGCTGTCAAGTGAATAAACGTGAAAACCCTTTCTCTCATCAGCACAGACTTGTGTTCTGTGTGGAGTGTGTGGGATCTAGTGATAATGTGAACCAGTTTTACCCTCCACTGAAGATCCCATCAGGTGCACATTGCTAAAATACTCCATGTGTTTACCATCTTTACCCTGACCAGTCAACCCTTACATTGCAGTACACACAACAAATATTCAAAACCTGTTGTGTAAACGCATGAATAAATCATTTACAAATATTTCTGCATCCCCTAATCTAAAGTGTAAACTACTCATCAGTTGTACATGTTTTACAAACCTGCCGTTTACAGATTGTGTGGGTATACACACTGGTGGGGAAAGATTTACGAATGATGAGTAAAACACTTACAACTGATGCATTGTTTACACCTTAGATTAGGGGATGCAGGAAGATTTTTAAATGATTTATTCATGATGTGATCTTCAATGGAGGGTTAACATTTCAGTGATGGACATTTCAATTATTTAAAAATGATCAATAATATATTAACTAGTAACTTATTAAACATTGACTAAAGATCTGTTTGATTATTTCATGATGTACCTTTTTTTTTTTTAAAGATAACTTATGACAGATTTGTAAATCGTTAGCATATTACTTAATCATTTGTGAACGTATAGTGATGTTTTGTGAATTATTAGTTTGTCATTATCTAATCACTTGTAAATTATTTATAACTTAATCTACAAAGCATAGATAAAAATACTAACATCACTTATTAATCATTTGTGGATGCATAGTCATGTTTTGTAAATGATCATTTAATCATTAACTAATTACTTGTAAATTACTTGTAAATGAATTAACAAAACATACACAAATTGTTAGCATATCACTTAGTAATATTTTATGAATGTTTTGTAAATGATTATTTCATCATTAACTAATTGCTTATAAATTACTTACAACTGAACGTTATTATAAAGTGTTACCCAATGTTTTATATCCTTATTCCTTCAGTGTACTGTGTAATACTTCTACTTAATAAGCTATTACTGTTTACTTATTTGTCCTAGTTTAATCTTTTTTATCTCATGTATTTCTTTTTAGTTTCTTTCTGTTTTATATACCAAGCACCTTATGCAGAAGCTCTGCAATTTCATTGTACTCTGTGTACAATGACAATAAAGCATTCTAAATTCTAAATTACTACATCATTAGTTAATGTTTACAAATGTAAATAAACTTTCAGCCCCTAGGATCATTTGTTGATTTGTTAAAAATCAAGAAATGGCTTTAGCAGAAATTCCAAGCAATGCCCTGTTGAAAAAAACAGCATATGCTGGTTAGGTAGGTTTTGATGCTGGTTTTAGCTGGTCCTTAGCTGGTTTATGCTGGTCCTTTGCTGGTTTATGCTGGTTCTTAGCTGGTTTATGCTGGTCCTGGACCAGCACATGACCAGCTAAGGACCAGCATAAACCAGCAAAGGACCAGCATAAACCAGCATCCCAGCATCAAAACCTACCTAACCAGCATATGCTGTTTTTTTCAACAGGGTGATCACAAGCTTGTTTGGTGATATACTTTTAAATACACAAAATGACAGAAAATGAAAATAACATGGTATTTTTGGGTTACAGTTACCATGATGAATATACAATACTAACATTAACTGTTAATGAAACATGGAAACTGCTCCTGAGTAAATATCATTCCTTCATGCAAATCCTTCCCAGCAAAGTAGCAAAGTAGTAGTTATGTGATTTATTGGTACTTTAATTTTACACGTTGCATGCTTGTAGTTCTTACGCACTTTAGTGAAGTGATGTACAGCATGCAACACTGCATTTTTGCGTGCAATTTAAGAGGGGCGCTAAGAGCAGGGGCGGACTGGCCATCAGGAGTACCGGGAGAATTCCTGGTGGCCTGGCACCCTGTCACAGAATCACAACCTTCACAGACCAACTACAACCCATCGTTACCAGATCAGCACGCTCCACCCTCTCGCTCCCTCTCCCCGGGATTCTGATTCACCGCACCTGCACCACCTCATTAGCAATCACTATAAAGTGTTTCCTCTCTTGTCTGGTCTTGTTCTACAGACTCCCTACCAATTGTCTAATACAACCTGCACACCGTACCTCTGCTTAAGAAACTGTGTCCATACTGTTTACCTGTCTGCCTCCTTCTGTTGTGTGACACAGCCAATTTGGCCTGCTGCCCTTCATTTTTTTTTTTTGATGTTGTTTTTCTTGCATGTCGAATGTACTAAAGTGATTATTTTGGAATTTGCCATTCAATAATAAAACTCTGCGTGTGCGCCAAAAGAATGCAACACTCGAGAATGGAGTGGAAGTGCCCAGGTTGAGCAGCGAGGTAAAACTGTCCTGTTCAGGACTTCCAAGTGCAGGTCACTTACATCTGTAAACAGATTATTGTAGTTTTGCCTTTGTTTACTTAGTTAAGCATTAAACTGCTTGCAAATGTTAGCAGGAGCAGTCAATTACTGCAAAAATAACAAATAGACATAGTTACAATTGTGAAGAGTAGGAATTTAAAAGCGTAATATTCACATCATTTTAAAACGGGTTCAGAGGGAGCTAAGGCAGACAAAAATACAATCCTTGTGAAAATTAACTCTGGTTATACAAATGGTAATCAAACTGCCAAAAAACATGGTTACTGTACGTTTACCATAGGCCTAATAATACCATGGTTAATTTTTCTTAGGACAAAACATGATCCATGATAACGCAAAAACATGTTCAGTTTTAAGATTTTTCAATAAAGATATTCAAGATGTATTATTGTACTAATTTCGACATTTAGGCAAGCTAAAACAATAATACATGGTCCTAATGTAATACTTACATTTTTCTGAAATAAATGTAGGCTTATACTATGTGAAAACATTACAATGCCCTGCTGAAAAAAAAAAAAAAACAGCTAAAACCAGCTTAGGCTGGTTGGCTGGTTTTAGCTGGTCTCCCAGCCTGACCAAGCTGGTGTCCATTTGACCTAATTACAAATTAATCAGTTTGTTTCACTTACTGACAAGGTTCAATTCAATTGATTTTCTTCAACGGTCAACATTCGGGCGCCGCAATAAGTACGATTCACAACTGTGGTAAGTGATTTATTTACCTTTTAATTTTTCATGCTTGGCAACTGCAGTAGTGTATTAAGGTGTCTACATTCACGGTAACGATTAGATTAACGAATCCTCCATCCACGGGGCGCGAGGGAGACTTGTGCCGGGGTTAAGCAGTGCGGTCGCAGGAGGATTTCACACATTCCCCGGCTTCATAGCAGCTATAGGCGGAAAATTTCTGGGTTCCAACGGTAGTAATTACACGCTTCATTGACAACAGTTGTGATTCACGGGAATGTCGTGTTGTTCAGCACACCTTCTCGTGATTATTTTATGATGTAAATCAAATTTGCGACAGCAGTCTGTTATAATGAAATGTGTGACGTTGCTAAAGGCTCGCAATTCGCGGTCATCCCGCGGTCACGGAGGATCAGTGTATGTCACGTAAACTCTGAACGGTGCTGTTAAAGCGAAAGCGGTTAACGTAAGCAGCGAGATGTGCGAGAACCTTTGATAACTTGCTAATTCGCTTATTGTTTGATTGTAATGCTTTTTGCTAACTTTGGTTTAAAGAATGAGTTAATTCAGCCCATCTTCCTGCCTGGCCTTTTCGCAGCATATATTCACTCCTTACCTTACCAGGAGACAGACAGAGATTTGGAGTTCATTCAAAGGTAATGGTTGCATTCTAAGAATTTGAGTACCTGCATTTTACATGTAGATATGTTATTAGATGTTTATCAACTCCAGAAGAGAGATGATTTTTAAGGGAGAATGATTCAGATGTCTTCAAAGCTAAAACTAATGTGAATTACACACTGCCTGTTTCCTGACAGATTTGTAGATATTTAAGAGGAACAAAGAAGTTGAAAGGAAAAGTGCCATCTAAAACAACAGGGCAAATGGTACAGAAGAAACCGGTTGAAGTGAACCCAAGTTGCCACTCTTCTTTGCAAAGTGGAGGATTTTCAGTGGAATTTCTGAAATGTGAGACATGTACACATACCAAGATCTCCTTTTTTCTTTTATTATATTCTTTTATTATCTATACTGCCATTCAATAGTTTGTGATTAGTAAGATTTACTCTTTTTTAATGAAATAAGTCTCTTCTGTTCATCAAAGCTGCATTTAATTGATCAAAAATACAGAAAATGTTTTGAGAAAAGATATTCTTATTCATATTCATCCATGTATACTTATTTATCAATAAAATAGCTACATTAATTAAACACCTACAGAAATAGTAGGTGTATATATATACACACTTCCATTTGGATATATCAATTTTATCTTTATTTTAACAATAAAAGGAACAACTATCAGGGGCATGTTTCTAAATTATTGTAGGCTATATCTGGAAAAAAAGGAAAATGTGCAACAAAGACATGACACTATAGTTTGCTTTTCACGTAGTTTTACTTGTTGAAAATTCACAAATTAATAATCTAAATTATTTCTTATTTTAAGTCTGTTTTAGTGACTGGTAGAAACAAAAGGAGCCTGAAAGAAGAGAGAGAGAGAAGAGGGAGAAACAAGTGGGGCATTACATATCCCAAAAAAATACATGATATAATAAAAAAGAAAAGAAAAATGAAAATGCATAATTGTCACACCCCTGTGGACTGTTGTGTTGGTTTCGCCCTCTTGTGTCCTTATTTGGTCTTTACTGTTCCATTGCTTGTTAAGTCATTATTGGTTTATCACTCCCACCTGTCTTTGTCTAATTAGCTACCATATATAAGTTTGATTCTGTTTCTTGTCCGTTCTTAAAGTTAGTTTACATCATGTTGGCATGTGTTTTTCCCCGCTGTTCCTGTTTGTTCCTGTTCCCTGGTTGAATTATCTATTAAAGCACGTTTATAATATCTCCTCGTCCCTGTGACTCCTTCCTGCATACGACGCCTGACAATAATATGTTTAGGATTCTGTTATTGTTGATCTTCACCATTAACTGTTAATATAGTTTTAGAATTGTAATCATTCCAATTATTTTGTAAATATTTGTTGGAATATAATTTTTTTTTTTTTTTTTTTAAAGGGGGTGTAAGATCAAATAAAAAATATTTTAATGGTTCCTTGTGGTCCTGCAGATTATTAAAAGTAAACTTGGAATTATTTATTTGTCGCAACACCCCTTGACAGGAAAATTGGGGCAGACACTATGTAATCAATCAATCAGTCAATCGATCAAACAAGCTTAAGCTGGTTTAAGCAGTTTTTTTCAGCAGGGTGAGGTGGTTGTTTTGCAGCAAGGTTGATAAATGTGTTGATGAAAAAAAAATAGTGAAAAAAGTAAACACACATGAGAGACAGAGAGATGTCAGGGAAAATAAATAGACTAAAATAATTTTGCATGGCCCCAGCCAATTTAAACTTTATGTGATGATGATGATGGCCTTGCGAAAAGAGATTTCACAGCCTGAAATTTTGTCCCAGTCCGCCCCTGGCTACGAGCATGGCATAACGTCTGACAGGACAGGATAGTTAGTTTAGGTGAGTGAGTTTTTATTTCATAACAAGTTACGAAAATAATGACAGAATAATGACACTGACATTAAGCCTGACAACATCTTATCTGACTGCAGATCGGGACAGGGCGTTTTTCTCAGACACTGTTTATTAAACTGCATCTGACAGAAGTGTTAACAGCTTTCATGCATGTCTTTTAAAAAAAAGTCTTGCATCAGAAAAACATTTAGAATTTTTTTTTTTTTTTTTTTATAGTTGAGGTTATTTCTTTGACTGTACACTCTGTGACCCACCAGTTGAGAAACACTGCATTAAACCAATTTTAGTGTTAGATTAACTTCTTATAATAATAATAATAATAATAATAATAATAATAATAATAATAATAATAATAATAAATTTTATTTGTAGTGCGCCTTTCTTACACTCAAGGCGCTAACTCAAGGTTACCACTGGAAGACATTGCTGTCCAAACTGAACTTAAAATGATGTTACAGCAACATCATCAATGACTAATATTTGATGTCAAATTGATACCAAGGTGCCCGCTAGAATAAGTAGAGGATACAGTACATGTTATAATTGCCATATCTCGTTTCAATCATATGAGCAGGCCTATTTAGGTGTCTTTCTATGAAAGGGAGGCAGGCTGGGGCACAGCCAAAAAAGAGGGTGGCCACAAAATGAGCTGGGGATTGGGGGATGGCAGAGTTATTAGTGAGTAATTTCTACCTGTTTTAGCCTTTAAATTTCATTTTAACACTGTAACCCTATAGGTTCATCAAGTTAATGTTTTTGGGTTGAATAAAATCAAATAAATTATATGTTACCTCATGAGAAATTGTACATATTCAATTAAGAAAAACACTTAAAGGGACTTGAAGGCTTTACTCAAGTGAAAACACTTTCATCTTCCTCTTGAAAGTACATGCTGGTTTTGTCTCATACCTTCTAGCTGATATCCACACCAGTTTTTGTTCTGTGCCGAGTTATATCCTTTCATTATAACACACAGAGTGTATACACGATGTAAATAGTGGATTGATCGCACAGTGTAGAGAGATTCATTGGTCATAACAGAACTTTGTGAGATCGCGATGAAGAAAGAGTGACAGCTTGTTAGTGATTTTAATGGGAGCGCTCTTTGTGAGCTTTCGTTTTTCAGGAATGACATCCGCATATTTATGCGGGATTCACTCTCAAAATAGCAGTGATTAACATAGTAATAATAGCAATGGACGAAAATGTGCATTAAGGCTAGAGCACCTTCACTCATTTCAGAAGCACCCTCAGTGACTAATTTCTGGATCCAGTCTGGTTGATACGCTTTTATTGTAGAACTATATACAAAAACAGCAAAATACAAATAAATAAAATAATTTCATAAATGCATATTTACAATAAGCACTTAATTCAAGTAAGTATTAGCCTATACTCTTCACCTACCTGAATTAGAAAAAAATAAACAATTCTTCTGGTCTTCAGTGATGTAAGGACAACATTTAAGCATGTACACACAATATCTGAGCGAGAGCAGAGCCAATTAATTAAAAAGGACAATGTATATTTAGAAGCACACGTCCAGTTTTGTGTGAGAAATCCACTTGCGAGTGGAGAGATTCTGTTTGCGCATTCCATGGCCACCATGGAATGCCACCCCTGGCCACCACGTAGACACGCCCCTGTGTACCATATCTCAATAGACAAATGTCTCCTCATTTTAACTGGACCGTAACATGAACATAACATGAAACTGAAGGTATTTTGGAGATACTAGATTGGAGAAGCTTAGATCGTTTTAGCGTTTATTAAACTTTATGAAACTATACTGAAAGTTTTGCATAGCTAATCTTTTGAACTATTTAACAGATTTTAAAAACATGATCTAAAAGATTTTGTTGTGTTGTGCCTCCATGTTTTGGACAAAACTGGTATTACGTCCTTCATTACATTAGTACATTAGTACAACATGGTGTAGTCTGTCAGCCATTTTGAGTTGGCAAAAACCTCTTTTTTGATCTCCTCTTAAACCACTTGACTGATTCACATGAAATTTTGCATGTATCATCAATAGACACTAATGTCAAAAACAGTTAAGTGTTTATTCGACAAATGACGTAGGACGAGTTTGAAAAAGACGTTTCATAAATAAGCTCAGTAAGAAGAAGACGAAAAACTGATTGAAAACAATAAGGTTCCAGCACCTTCAATGCTTAGACCCCTAATTCATCATCTAATGTCAGTGTTAATTTGAGGCTGAATACTGACATCAGCTCACGTTAATAATTGTTGTTTATAGGATGTGTATTCAAAATCCAACATGAAGTCAACAATAAATTGGCTTCAAATACTGATGTTGTCACAGGACATTGTTTTAACAATAGCGCACGACAAAGGAGTAAACATAAAGATTCTTTAATTCCAATTTGTAATCCAAAACAAAGAATAAATTGTCATCAACACACACATTCCATTTAAATAACATCAACCCAGAACAAAGACTAAGGGAGAACTGAGGACTTAAAAGCAAGGGCCAAACAACGGGAACTAATGAGATGATTATACACAGGTGAATAGAATAACTTATTAACTAAACGAGAACAGGAACCAAACCAAATAAGCAAAAACAGGAATTAACAGGAACATAGATGTGACAGACATCAACCCGATTTTCATGCTCAAACAAAAAGCAATGTCTATCTGACGTCATGTAAAACATCAACGTGGAGTTTTTGACTATTGATGTCCTGTGCCTGCTCGACTGAGAGTTACATTACATATTGTAAAAAGAGGCATAATAGGTCTCCTTTAATGTGTGACTTATTTTAATATAAATACTGTATATTAAATGACTGGCAGGAACATCCAGTGATGCGAACTACTTCTTTAGTCAAATTTTGCAGTTTGAATTGAAAGAAGGCTATATCTGTACATCTATAGGCTATCTATAGGCTGTACATCTCTTTGTTTCATCATTTATTTAAATAATAGATATTTTAAAGATCATCACTGGCTGGGAAAGAATTCTCATATGATTCTCATCGATTTCCTCAGAAATGTTCAGCCGTACACTAGTGTACTTTACTCACATGTAGTAGTACTGCAGTGGACTACTGATGTACTACAGTTTAACAGCATTTTTATCTTTAATACAGTCTTTCATTGTGAAGTACAGCAGCGCAACACAAATACAATGATACGTGATATTTCTATTTACTTTATTTGTGGGGGAATATAAATGATTTAGTCAAAGTCAAAGTCAACTTTATTGTCAATTCTGCCACATGTACCGGACATACAGAGAATTGAAATTGCATGAAATTGCTGTAATAGTTAATAACTCTTAACTGAAACCACTGTTTCAAATGTTCATCTTGAACCAGTTAAACAGGATCATTTCAGAGAAACAAACAAAACCGGTTTGACAGCTGGATGGTTTCCAGAACCAAGACTTATGCCAGTGGATCATGTTTTTGGGTTACTTTAATTCAGATGAACTTCTCTGTGCTTCACAGGTTTTCATGCATGATTATGTCACACACAGATTGTGTGCATTCATTATAAATCATTATTATGATATAAACCCAGCAAGCAATAGTCGTGAATTCACCGTCTGGTTTAACTATAGACCCAATATAGTCCGGCTATTTGTAACCCACTTCTAGACCAAATAATCTTGAATTTAGTTACATGTCATTTTTTTGGCAAAATACTTCTGATATGTATGATATTTCATCATGTAAGCAAAGTCAACAGCGTATACAAGGTGTTTGGTTTTATTTATATATTTTTATATATATATATATATATATATATATATATATATATATATATATATATATATAATTTATAGTCTATTCTAGGGCTATGTTTAGATGTCTATTAAATTTTCACTGACTGCCCGATGACAACCTTATTTTAGCCTAGACGTCTGGGCTGTGTTTCAACGGCTAATATACGTTTTTTAGACCAAAAATTGCTTGCTGGGAAGCTATTCAGCCATACTTTTTAGCCTCACATTTCATAGATCTACATTCAATAGTGAAGAAAGACACATTGCTTGAGAGTCACAGACTCTAAACAGTAAAATGAGAAGAACAGTGATTTAACACCATGTGACAACAGTATCAGAACACACAGCTTTCTGCGATTCACTGACAGACACACTTGATCATGTTTGATCACCACATCAAAAGATTTCAATAAAAATCATCAAAATGACTTTAGCACAGCATTAAACAAGCACAAACTGACCAATGACACATTATAAGATGACACTCATACATCAAAACAACCTAAAGAAAGATGAAACACTCACCTCAAATTATATTTGCAGATCTTTCTTTCTCCTCTGAACTGAAGCGTTGAACAGCAGCTCTGAAATGTCTTTCACTTCTAGCATGATGAGACGTGAGTATGAGAAGAATGAAAGTCAGTCATCTAATCTCACATCTGCTTTGTTATTCATCAGTTAAAATAAAAGGTTAAATTCCCAGAAAACACTGCTGAACTTGGGAGTTGCTTTACAAGTTTGTAAATGTGCTTTTAAAGTCATTAGTGTTTCAAGTGTCAGTCCAAGATATTTATAGTGTTGTGTCATGTTTGTACAGTGATGGGTTTTCGCAATAAAAGGTGAATTTGTGAAATAAATGAAAAAAAGCCATGGCTTCATTATTTATTATTTAATATGTGACATTCAACATGGTGCGTATGGGACAGTCTACCAGAAATATAATCTTATTTTCCCCCAAGATTTTTTAAGTGGAAATGTATATTTTTAAACCTGAATGTAGAATCATATGAAGAACATGTTAAACTATGAGAAACACATATCGTGCCATCTCAGCATGTTTTTGTTTTTGAATAAAATACATTTTTCAATGCATTTCACCCCTAAAATGTCAGGCCCTGTCACGGACAAATTAATATATGTTAGAATGGTTTCCTAATGAATTTCTTTGATACAAATAACTTTTTCTCATTAGTCACATGTCCCTGATTGTATCTAACATGGTTTTGTAATTCCTATAAGAAATATAAGCAACTTTTCGTTCAACTGCATTACACAAAATCACAGAATACCCACCAGGCACTTATATTGTTGTAAAAAAAAAAAATTACCTTTACATAGGAGATTTTTTACAAAAACATACAAAAACATGGACATAAACCCCCACCTTCATCTACACATTTAAAGAGATTAATTCATCAAGATTTCCCCAAATAGTACATTTTTATATCATAATTTCCTGTGTGACAGGACTGACCGTGCCGTGACGGGACTGAGGTTGATGTGAAGGGGCCTGACTTTATGGATTTTGTTGATGCAGAAAAAGTTATGTTTTGTGTTCTTTATTTAAGTTTTGTTAAGCATTCCTATTTTAAATTATTATTATAATTTTAAAGTTAATGTAATATAGACTATGGTAAAGTCCAGCCAAGGACGCATAATAAGGACCTAATTGATTAGAATATAACTGACAACTTGTAATGCCACACCAGCAGAGGGAGCCCTTGCCCATATACTGACTGTTACTGCTCCCTCTGCTGCTTCTTTGGTGACTTCCTGTTTGGAAGCCATTTGAGGAGGGCCATGCCAAACAGGAGTTTGTGAAGTATTGTTTTGCCTGTGTGGATTCTACCAAGTTGTTTTCTTGTTTCTTTGTGATTGTTTCCATGTTCATAGTTTTGTTCCATTGCCATAGTTTCTGCCTTGTTTATTTTGTTACTTTGGACTGCTCTCTGGTATTTTGACCTTCTGCCTGTTTATTGGATTACGCTTTTGTCTTGCCCTATATATCACTGTTTGTTTAGAGATCAACCCTGCCTGTCTGATTATGTTGTGTTCAGTAAAGCTCGCACTTGGATCCATCAATGCTGTCGAATCCCGTTACAGAATACTTCGCCACCCACAGATCCATCAGCTTACCCTGAACACAGATCAACCATGGACCCAGTATTACACCTCTTTTGCCTACATCAAGGTAACCACTATATTGAAGATTATGTTGTGGACTTTTGTGGACTGTGTCATCTTGTGGGTTTCAATGATGTGTCGCTTAAGGACATTTTCCACAATAAATTAAATGAACGCATTCGTTCCTGGGTACCTGGAGGAAAAATACACTGGACTCTTGAGAAATATATTGATCACGCTCTCTTACTGGCTGGTTCCGCCAAGGCACAGCCTGCACCCGTCACGTCTGCTCCAGAGTCTACACCTGCCATGGCCACCATCCCCAGGACATTTCACCATTACTCAGGCTGCTAGCATGTTAGCATAAAACCGGTAACATGCAATCAAGGAATTTCTGTAACCTGTCTTGACATGTTCTGGGTTTTAAACATTTTCATTATTTTCTGGGATGTTTTACCGTGACAGGGCCTGACCCTTTAGCTCGTCCTCCTCAAAATAAATATACAAAAACAAGATTAAAATCATACAGTTCAATGACAGAACTCAGTGTTAGCTTCACCTCGGTCAAATGATGTCACTTCCTCTGAGTCATACCCTTAAAGGCATATTGCACTCATTTTATGTTGAGTTTTAAGTAAACGTGACAGGTTTGACCAAAAACATGGGGACAGTTGTAAAATAGTATTTATTTGTGGAATTTATGTATAATTTCATGTTTGTAGTTAACTGATGTGAATGATAACAACTTAAACTTGTTATTGATGGAGAACAGTTTTTAGCATAACTAAACTATGAAAGCTGTAGGTCCAATTTGGCTGAGGACAAGGACAGGGTTTGTAATTTTCAAAAGTGTTTTTAATAAAGAAAAAAATATTGGTGTTAATGAATGACATATTCCTTTACAGAACAACTCACAGAAATCAACCATTACTCAATTTTAGACATTTTTTGGATTAAATACTTTTTATTTCCTGTAACAGATAATGTACGTTTCTGTACAAAAGCAGTTTCTCATCCTTTTGAACAAGTTGTGATTGGCTTGGTACATTCATGCAACTGATTATGTACAGTTGTCTGTGGTTTCCTACATTATTAGTTGCTGATGTCATGTTGCCCAAAATGTATTATATAGTTCTCCGTGCAATAGTCTTACCCCTCAAAATATCTAGTCATTAGTTCATTGTATAAGTCATTACATACAAAGTGGTTGATAGTTGTCATAAACTGTAAAGCATATTTTATTTCTATTTGACTTGTAAATTTGCCATGAATTGTGAAGGTGAATCTTGACTTTCAGTAATGAAAACAATGTAGATCAAGCAATCATAAACCACTTCTCTGAAATTGCTCAAAAGTGCATATCATAAACCTTCAATTAGAAAGCATATATAGACAAACGACAATACAAGAGTTACAAATTCTGACATTGGACGAAAATCCAGGAAACGATCAGGGTCAACGGCCGAGAGGAAGAAGAGGAGTAAGGATGCGTGGTGGATTGGTACAGAGGCAAAACAGATTAAATAAGGGCCACTATTGTGGACCATGTTGTCCTTATGGCCTTAAATGGCTGAGGTGGGCTGAAGGGTACAAGGGTGTAAGTATTGACACATTGACTTTATTCTGATGGCACTGATATGTTCATTGACAAAAATATTTACTTTTGAGAGATTAACTAAAGATTTTAATAAGTGACAGGCTTTTGCAGGTAATCCATTGTGTGGTACTGTTTGTACGAATTGTTTCGAGAAATGCATATACTTCTTTGCAAATATTGAGGTTGATTCAAGAAATGCACCAAAGTGACTGACAAAAACTGTAAGACAGCTAATTTTACAGCAGACTAATATTCAGAATTTGATCTTTGCATAACGCCAGCAACTGCACACGGCCCTGTTAACTTACTGGAGAGCAGACCACCTTTTTAAACTGTTCATTAAGCTATATTTTTGCGTAAATGTTTGCATTTAAGGTTTTCATATACTGTATATGGGATCATTGGACAGCATGTGGTTTATAGATAGATTAAAAATAGAGAGAGATAGATCATTCAAAAGTAAATAAACTGTATTTGAAATACATACAGACAGATAGATGGGTGGGTGGACGGACAGATAAACAGATTAAGTTAATGCAAGTGCATATGCCTTACGAAAATTAACCATGGTTTATTGTAAAAGTGTAGTAATCATGTTTTTTGTTTTTTGCCATATTGATTGCCATTTGTATAACCACAGTTTTACTACAAATACCATAGTTAAACTATGGTTAGTGTAGCAACACCATGGTTAATTTGTGGTTATGGTAAAGGGCAAAAATTTGATGGAGTAAAAACAGAGCAGACATTTTTTTACTGGTAAATTTTTTTTTTTGTCCTGGTGCAACTTACACTTAAAAAAAAGCATTGAGAAGAAAAAAAAACATAGATTAAAACTCATCAAGGTAATAAGCAGAATGGGCAAAGAAACTTTTGTATGCACAGTCTTTGGAGAGAAAATGCAATATTAAGTATATAGAGCAATAGTGAAATTTGTTAAACTGGATTAGAAGGGAGAAATTAGCTGTTTTTTGTTTGTTTGTTCGTTTCCCACTGCCCATTAGTGCTTCACACTCCAGTCCGGTTGGTGGCATTAGTGCACCAAAGTTGGCTTGCCAACCGCCATAAAACACCAATTAGGAAAAGTCTGCTTTTATATTAATCGTCATTCAACGTATGGTCTTAGCCTGAAGGCAGTGTGCCATGTTTTATTGCAGCCTGCCTGTATGGTGTCCACATTATCACCTTATAAAGAGACAATAGAAAGTATGATAAAAAAGGATGCACAGATGAGTACATATCAAATTTTTTTAAATTTGAGTGTAGAGTGTCAAAGCGTGCTTCAAAGGTGACCATACGTTGATTTTGTGCTGAGCATGGCATCTGGAGAGAGCGTCTTAAAGATTCATAGCCGAGGTGGAAGTTGCAAAAGCAGTTACCGAGGTCAGTTAAATTAAAAAGGTCAAAACGTTTAATGTTAAAATGGTCTTGTGTAGTCGATTTGGATTTTTTCCCCACAACAGACTGGGCCAACATATGGCAGAAAAATGATGACTGGATACCTGACCTCCAAAGGTGTCAAAGCATCTGAAGGCCACGTGGGAGATATGCTGCGGAAAATCAATCAGCCATATCATATGGCTCGATATCATCAAGTATTTTCAAAGAAATGACTGATTATATGGTGTTAAATTTAGGAAGTGTTAGTATTTTTATTTTTAACCACATTGTGCCGTGTCAGAAACGCAGTTTTAGGACCACACTGTTTTTTTTTGGTTTTTTTATGTGACTGTGTCGCTAGTTAGTTCTACTCCAACAGTGAAGACCAGAGTCACACATCAGACAAATGGATGCAAAGAATAGACCCACGGAAAATATTTATTTATTTGTATTATCTTTCCAGCTTATTTTTTTTATGTAAGAATACCATTTTAAACTTGAGTGTCAGAATCAGAAATAGCTTTATTGCCAAGCATGTTTACACACACACAAGGAATTTGTCTTGGTGGCAAGAGCCTCCAGTGCAAAGAAAACATACAGACATGCATATAATTTGACATACATATAATAGACATACATGTCATACAAAAATGAAATATAACACTAATAATGAAGAGACTAGACAATAAATGTAAAAATAAATAATAACTATGTGCAATTAATATATAGAGAAAAAAAACGAATTATGACACTGCAAATGTGATATTTAAAGATTAACAGTGTTGAGAAGTTTTGTGAAGACGGACAGTCCTGAGATGTGTTATATATTGTTCAAGTGGGGGAAAAGGCTGTTTTTATGTTTGGCTGTTTAGGTTCTCAGTGCTGTGTAACGCCAGCCAAGAGCAACAGAATGTGCAAGCTTTCCCGTTATTATTTACCTTTGCAAAAAGAGCTGATTGTGCTGCTGGATGTTGTAAACTGTTGTTTTATTTATAAACATAGTAATAAACAACATAGTAGTTTGTAGAGCAATTTTTTAAACCATTGCTGCACTTAAAGTGGGTCACAACAGATATGAAGCACCACGCGCTTCAGCTAATGTCTAGAAGTCTTGGACATACACGGAAAACAGTCTCTTTCCAAGAAAACAGAACTATAAGGGCTCATATATTGATACAAATTAGGTTAACTATTTCAATATGTTTACCAGAGGGTATGTTTAGGGTAAGGTTAGGACAATACATTAATTAAATTTATACAATTAAACAACTAAATTGTTCCTGAAAAATAAGAAGATAAATACAAAATTGAATGATAAGCCTAAGTGCTATAAAATAGTATAAACTGCTAATACCTGAAATGGCAGACTCTGGTATTGCAGGAATACCCTATTCATTCATTTTAGGAATAGGAAAAGAATTCTGTGAGTGATCATCTTGTTCAGAGTTGATGTCATTTTAACTAAGTATTCAACAAATGTCAGCAAGTTCATTATATTTTCAAAACTATAAAATTGAATTATGTAAAATATCTGTGTGTGATTTAAAAACAAAGAAACGGGATTGGGAGTGTTGTGGTCCACTACTGAGATAAATCAGGCATCGGGTGAATTAAAAAAAAGGCAAATTAAAAAACGGACAACATGTTTTTGTATGTTTGTGTTTTTTTTTTTTTTGTTGTTGTTGTGGGATTAACGTCATAACGTCATAATTGTTAATTACAGTGATGTTTGTGGATTTTTATACAATTCAACAAAAATCACACTATGAAAAAAAACATCAAAACAGTAGGATTAGGGTGAATTCAGGTAAAGAGGAAATTTACATACCCAGATGTTTTTTTTTTTTTTTTTTTTCTTTTCTTTTCTTTCTTTTCTTTACTACTTTTGTTAACTTTAGGGTACAGCTATAATATTTCAATCTGAATATAGCTCATATAAAGTGTTATTTTAAAGGTGTACAACAGTTAACATTTTGAGATCTAGAAAGTCTGGTGTCTATTTTTTTTTTTCCCCCCGTTGATTGTGCGAATGGACATTACATGCAACAACACAACAGGTTCTTCCCATGGCTAAAACTTCCTCGGTGTGTCACAAGTGGCCTCACAATATGGTGAAATTTTGTATTTTTTTTTTTCCCCATCAGCCACCGCAGCGCTAGAGTCATGACGTCACGCCCCCATCCCCTATTAGGCCTTAGTTTAATTAAGACATTTAAAGGAAAAGTCCACTTCCAAAACAAAAATTTACAGATAATGTAGTCACCCCCTTGTCATGTCAAGAAATATCTGTTTTCTGATCCCACTATATGGAGAAAAATCCTGCCGGTTACAGGTTGTGTGAGTATACACACTGGTGGGGAAAATCTATGAATGATGAGTAAAACATTTACAACTGATGAATTGTTTACACTTTAGATTAGGGGATGCAGAAAGATTTGTAAATGATTTATTCATGATGTGATCTTCAGTGGAGGGTAAACATTTCAATGATTGACATTTCAATTGTTTATAATTGATTAATAATATATTAACTAGTAACTTATTAACCATTGATAATTGATTTTTGTAAATGATTAGTTAATCATTAATTAATTACTTGTAAATTACTTGTAAATGAATTAACAAAACATACTCAAATTGTTTTGTAAATGATTATTTTATCATTAACTAATTGCTTATAAATGACTTACAACGGAACATTATTATAAAGTGTTACCAATAATAATAATAATAATAATAATTCCCTCAAAAAGTCTTGGCAGCTAAGCATGTCTGAAGTTCAACATTCCTTCCCTTCAGCAATTGCCTCTTGATATTTCCAATGTGTACCTCTTCTCAAATTAGATTTTGGACTTGGCATTTTCACTCTGAAATGGCGGCAGCGCTACTGAAGCACCACCTAGTGACCTCTTGGTATTCTATACTCTTTGTTTTAAGAGAACACTCACTCCTCATGCTTATTGTCTGGTCTCGCAATTGCTATGTGTTACTTACCTAACCCTAGTCTCTGTTTACTTATCTACAAGCTCTTTAGTGATCTACTTTGCGTTCTCTGGCGCTCCAATGAATCTCTGCTCCTGCCATCCCACCTGGAAGAAAGGAAGGACACATAATCCACCAAGCAAAGCTACCAAACTCTATCCACTACCAGGATACTTCCCCTCTTGCTGGTGTTTTGTCTTCTCCTGCCACAGTCTTCAATAAACCTGCTGTTATACTGATTTACCCTTGTGTTCCCATTGTATTTGCTGACAAGTAGACACTTATACTATGATTAAAATGAAAAACCTTGGAAGAATTCTGTTCTGCTGTTGAGGGGCTGGTTTTTCTCAGGGTCTGGTGAAAATGTTTCCCATCTCCGGTCAGGTGTGACCCTTGGGTCACAGATCCTGACCAAACAAAGGGTCTTTTATGTTTTTCAATTTAAAGTTGAAGATTTACTTATTTATTATTCTGATATGGGTATTTAACCATTAAATGCATAGCGCCCGGGACGTGATTCACTACCCTCTCCTTCCTTCATTTTTTTCAAGTTTGACATCAACTTTCTTAGTATTCCTCAATCTATTCATCATAAACAATATAAGAAGAAAAATATCTGTTTTCTGATTATTTTTTTGTACAAAGTGTATAGGGTCGCTAGAGACCCGAGGTGTGTAATAGTGTATTTTTTTTTGTGCGCAAAAATGACTAAATACATGCAATTCACCTTTATTCCTGTAGGTGGTACTGTTTAATAGACAATAGTGACATGATGTTTCACTCATAATAGTGTTGGGTTCGAGTCCGAGTCTTTAACCAGTCGAGTCCGAGATGAGTCCGAGTCCAAAATGGGCAGAGTCAGACTCAAGTCCAAGTCCCAATGGGCCAAGTCCGAGTCCAAGTAAACACTGTTTGTCAGTATCTTAACATTGTTTTTACCCAAAGGGTTCCCAAACTCGGTCCTGGAGGGCCAGTGTCCTACAGAGTTTCGCTCCAGCCCCAATTAGACACACCTGAATCAGCTAATCAAGCTCTTACTAGGCATACTAGAAACCCCCTGGCAGGTGTGTTGAGGGAAGCTGGAGCTAAACCAAGGACCAGGACCGAGTTTGGGCACCCCTGTTTTTAACATTTACAACTAGAAAAACGCAATGTCAATTGAAAAGCAAAAAGCACAGAAAAGCAAACCTCTAGTGGATCTTGCCATTTTGATTTTTGATTTCACAACATCTCATAATTAGTGTCATAGTGCTTCGCTTCTGCTTAGCAAACTTAAAGTCATGTAACAGAAGTTATGGCTGATCTATGTAATGTGACATATTTCAGAGTGAAACATGTTTTAGAATGTGAAAAATTATAGGGCGGGACTTGACTTTATTCATTGATACAGTAAATGTATAAATTCAAGGGTGGGGGTAAAGGAGAAGGTATCTTGGTGAATGGGACCTTAAGAGCAGAAAATGCACCTCTTTTATTTATGATTATGGCTGTGTGTGTTTTGGGTTTTATATGACTTTTTTCTTGGATGAAAATGAGGCTGTGAGGGATAAACCTAGTCTTTACAATGACACACACTGTGTATAAAGCCCTACATATACTTTCCATAAGTCGTAGCAAACTCACACCTGTTTTATTTTTGAATGCATTTATAGTTACATTAATTACAATAAATTACATTATATAAAGAAAATTTGATGATGTGCCATTGATTTATTAGAAAATCACACACACCCAATGTGGTTTTGGACCCATTGAAACTACTGCTGCAAAGATGTTAGAAAAATAATTTTTCTTTGAAGCTAGAAACTGCCACCATGTTTAAAAAATAATAATAATTTTAATACAGCAAAAACTAATCAACTAATGTAAGTAAAACATTCTCAAGCTAAGGCAAGTAAACACTCCAAGTAGGCCTATTACAAACAAAAGGATAAATAAATATGAAGAGTTCAGATGCAAAACCCCCTAAAAGCCATCTCGGTCAAAAATGAGATAAATGATACTGAGTGAATGCTCCTGACACATATTATGCGTCCATCAAATACTTTTTCTTCAAACTCGCTAAAATACCAATCTCAGCCCAATCAGAAGTTCCGGTACTTACATAGAAACCTATACATCTGAGCCTGTTAAAAATGCATTTTTTAAAGAAAGACGTCAGACGGATTTAGCTGGTTTTTCATCTGAACTCTTCATATATTAATCAAAAATACAAATGAAATAATATTTTTTAAAAATAGAATCTTTTTTAAAATAGAATTTTTCATTTTTATTTATTTATTTTTTTTTTAGGTAGGTCTATCTAAAGGCTATTACAGAAATAGACTTACAGACATTTCTTAAAGGGGTCATCGGATGCCCATTTTCCACAAGTTGATATGGTTCTTTAGGGTCTTAATAAAAAGTCTCTAATATACTTTGATTAAAAATTCTCAATGGTTTTGTAAAACAACACCCTTATTACCTTGTCAAAATGAGCTTTGCAAAAATCATCTCATTTTAAGGGGTTGTTCCTTTAAATGCAAATGAGCTCTGCTCACCCCGCCCCTCTCTTCTCTCTGTGGAATGACGATCGTGTTTACTTTAGCCACAATTCACCGCATTTAGCCGCGTTTAGCCGCTAAACTTCCTAGGTACCACGTTATAAGGAAAGGCGATCACAAAGATTCATAAAAAAACGCTTATACACACTTCTGCTGTAAGTGAAGCTGGATCACGCATAAATCGTGTGAACATAGATGGATATATGTAGATCGGGAGGCGCATTCCATTCACAAACGTAATCCACTGCATCTTCAGCGGCTCAGATGTCGGGAGTAAATGACAACCACTATGTTTAATATTACATCCAGCAACACAACACCTCAATTGCTCAATCGGAGATATTCTTGTCTAACTTACATCCCTGCTTCAGCATTGAAACATGGAAAGTTACTGGACTGTGACAGCTGGTCTAAGGTAACAGCTCATGTCAATCAACTATCGTCGGAGCGGCTTCTGTGGGTGTGACGGCACACCGACAGGCATCTGAGAACGGCTCGATTTGAAAAAGGGGATATTATTTTTATAGATTAATTAAAAACCACTGCATGGATTTTAATCATTATAGGGTAGATTTGTACATACACTGCCAACACACATTAATGTTCAAACAACATGAAAAAGTGAAGTTTGCATCCGATGACCCCTTTAATAAATGTTAAAATAAAACTGCAAAATCTTCGCTGTATACATTAAAGATGATTCTTACTAAAGTTAGTAAGTGATTCAGTCAAGAAAAGTGAGTGATTTTCTCTTTTTCTTTTGTTGTTTGATTAATATTTATGAAGAGGTCGGCGGCTGCAGGTTTACGCTGCTGTCGCTTTAATATTGTGATATTGTGAATGTCAAGCCTAACGACTCAACTCTGTTACGTCATATAAAGACAGAAAACTATTACTTGTAAAAATGATCTTTGATATTTTAACAATATATTATGACATGCATGATATTCTTAATATAATGCATGTCATGTCCTCTTCTATTATTTACTACATTTAGAGCAGTGGCCATTTAGGGCAAAAAATCACAACCCCATCACACTCAACCCTGTTACTTATTTGATCATAAAGGGGTTGTGAGATGGTTATTCAGTAATTTAAATGAATTATTATATTTTATCAAGAGTGTTATACCACATGTATATGTTGAATGTAGTAATGTTAAAGTTGTTAAAAACAACTATTTATATGTTAAGACATATTTATCTCTTCAGCCCCGTTACCATCTTCAATCCCGTTACCCTAGTCTCATCCCCACCACACCTACATTTTTATTAATTATTAAGTTTATGAAAAAGTAATTTAATGTTTGTTGAACACAGTCTGAAATGTTCAGAGCAATCATAAGAATACTGACTGTAGTTTAAATTCTGAAGTTAAGCCACTTCTTTGATCAAAAATGATGAGGCTGCTGTCACAAAACGTTCTATTTCAGGCCTTAGTATAGCAAATGTGTGAGATTTTATGCAACTTTTATATTTACAAATACTGAATTAGTGTGAGGGACATCTGATTAATAAAAAAATGTTGATTTCATTACAAATACATTTTATGATCATATTTAGAGAGCTCCCATAGTGTCCGTAACAGGGTTGAAGACTAATAGTGCCCATATCTTAAAATAATGACCAATAATAATAAGGATTTGATGGCTGAGATGGGAAAATGTGTTTTTCTGCAAGTTAAATATGTCATTAATGTTGTAGAGTGTTCAAAAAAGTAATACATTTTGGTAAAAAAAAATCTAAAAATTAGTCCAAAGTAGTAAAAAGAAGTCCAAATGGTGCCGTGGAATGACTCTTACAGAGTTTGAATTTCTAATAAACTGTTTATTGTATTTTGTATTGTCTTGTACGACTGAATATGTTGCCACTTTTTTCCCTTATTAAAGAAACTGAAATGGCAATAACCAATGAACCATATTCATTTATACTGTAGAAAAAAACCCCCTGCAATTTAAAAAAAAAAGTTGCTCATATAAAAGAACGTTACCACTGAAATCAATATGATCAAACACAGACCACCTTTCCATCCAGTCGATTGATTTTCAGTGTGTATCTGCTATTCATAGAGGGCTTGCATGGAAAATTATGTGTATACACTAGTCAACATTTGAAGTGGATCAAAAACTTTCATTAAAGTTGTCCTAAAACCAAAATGTGTTTCTTTTACAATGCATGCATAACATATAAGTCAGTTATTAGTCAATGTTGTCATTAATGAAATGTCATCCTTAATGGCTTTTGATGGTCTCCAGACATGATTGTTTGTCATTAGGTGTTTGTCACAGGTGTTCGTATTTGGGAACTGCTCATCATTTAAGGCTCTGAATGTTTCACTTGAGGTCAAAAAACACTGAAAATGCCACATTTAGTGAGATTGCAGGATTCGGACCTTAACAGGGCCATTGGGATGCTGCAAGGAGGCATGACTCAGCGTGAAGTTGCAGACGCAGTGGGGACGTTTCAAAGCGTCATTTCCAGAGCCTGGAACAGGTTCGGAAGGTTTGGTAGTGTGAGTAGGAAGCATGTTGGAGGCAGACAACGGGTCACAACACCAAATCAAGACCGATACTTGACCCTGCATGCCCGCAGAAATCGTTTCATGCCTGCAGTCAGCCTGCAGTCAGCCTGCAAAATGACCTCCAGGATGCAACAGGGGTGCAAGTGTCCACTCATATTGTGAGAAGACGACTTCATGAAGTTGGCTTGAGAGCCAGAAGACCAGTTGTGAGGGTGCCTCTTTCCAGAGCACACAAACTGGCATGTCTGCAGTGGGCCAGAGAACACTGCAGGTGGACATTGAATCAGTGGGGTACAGTGCTTTTTACAGATGAATCCCGGTTCTGTGTGAACTTTCTAGACAGGCGTAGGAGGGTCTGGCGTCGTCCTGGGGAGAGAAATTTGCCGCAAAATGTTGTACAGCATGACCGTATTGGCGGATCATCAGTCATGGTATGGAGAGGCATCTCCATGGGTGCAAGGACAGAGCTTGTCATCATTGAAAATGGCAGCCTGACAGGCCAAAGGTATAGGGATGAAATCCTGAGACCAGTTGTGCGGCCGTATGCTGGTGCAATGTGGCCAGATTTCGTGCTAATGGATGACAACGCCGGCCCACATCGAGCAAGATTGGTGACGGAATTCTTGGAGGAGGAGGGCATCTCAAGAATGGAGTGGCCAGCCCGGTCACCTGACTTGAACCCCATTGAACACATTTGGGAGCAGCTACAGTCAAGAGTGCAAGCACGCCAGGTCCCTTCAGAAACCCGTGTGGAGTTGCGAACAGCGTTGCTGGAGGAATGGCAAGCCATCCCTCAACAGAATATCCAAAACCTCATCTCAAGCATGCATAGGCAATGTGAGGCTGTGATCAGTGTCAGAGGTGGTAACACTGACTACTGACTGGTTGTCTGAGCACATTACGTTTGTTGCTTCTTGTTCTTGACTTGTTTTTTGCATTTGTTAAACCATTCAGTTCATGTTTGTTTTACAGTACAAACTCAGATTTTTGATCTGCTGTAACATGTACAATAACATCTTGTTTTTTTGAACTGAAAAAGCTTTCTTTCCTGTTTTGGGTCCTACTTCAATCTCTGACACTCCACACAGAGTGACTACAGTACAGTACAGTACAGTATCCAGTGCATCACCATTATGACCATTGTGCTGGCTCCTTAAGGCACTCCAAAGGCACTGCACTGCAGGAAATAATGTTTAAGAGGTATTTCTAGTCCATTGTGACTTCAGGTGAATCACAAAAGTACTGAACAACCAACAGTTTTTTGATGCACTGTTGTCATCATGAGTGTGTGACAAGGCACTTCACGCCTTGTGACAAATAATCATGTCTGGGCACCATCGAAAGTGATGAGGCATGAAATTCCATTGATGACAGCATTGATTAATTAGCAGACTTACATGTTAAACATGAATTTTGAACAATACCTCTTCTTGTTTCAGAACAACTTTAAGTTTTTTGATCCACTTCAAATGTTGACTACTGTAAATCAATTTCAAATAATTGAAATGAGCAAAATAAGACTGGAATTTGATTTACTGTTTTTTTGTTCTGGGGAGAAACAGAAATGGAATAAGATGAATACATTGACATGTGGTTTTAATTTCAGTTAATAAAAGTTAAATCTCTCTGCAAACACAAATTTAATTTTGATCATCACATATTTATTAGTTGTAATATTCATAAGTTATTCCAAATCTTGTAATTATATTACCTTTATACTGGAGTATATGCTTATTATATTCTTATCCTAATTATTGAGAATGTCACAAGAGTTCTGTAATTTTTCTTGAGTTGAAAGCACAGTTGCTTACATTTAGAAATAAGACTACATGTATAGCTCAACGGTATTGATAGCTCTACAATTCCTAATATACCTTATTATTTATATTTGTTTTCTGGTGTAAAATTCTATGCTTTAGCGAACAAGACTTTTATTTTGGTCTGCCGATGTGACGTCATGAAGTCGCGCCGCGCTCCTGCATCCGTGATTCAGCTGAAGAAAGGTGTGTGCTTTAAAACATTTAACGTGTTTAAAACAAAAGAACACAATTATTGATAATCCCAACTCAGGAAGGAGATTGTCAATTTTGGGGCATGAAACCCAATATTAATGGTCAAAGATACAGCACATCAGGACCATCACATGAGGAAAATCATCATTAGAGACTTTGTTAGGTGGTTTTCCCCCACTTAGGACAAGGACCAAACTGAGATTCTCTACCCTTTTGACCTTCGCGACTCAGGCAGAACATACTCTAAGCTCACAGAATGGCACAAAACCTGCTTTTTTAAATATATATGCACCTAAATGATGCTAAAAGGACTTTTGAGCAACTAATAATTTCTACGCATAACTCCGTATTATGTATGTAACCCACACATTTGACTATCATGTCCTAATTACTCATTGTGTATGTATTTTGAATAACTACTGAATAGCTTAAGGGTTTGTATTCGTGTTTGGTATGTATGAGTTTGAAAATTCATGCTTTAACGTTTCCACTGATCAATCCTTTGTAAAATGTATTATATTCACGTTATCGAAATCATGGCCAAATTATACTCTGCAAGGGAAAATTCTGATCATGTGACTGAAAAGATAACGTGCTGATTAATGTTTTAGGAGGAGAAACATAGCAATATCCAGAGTTAAGACAACATCTAATTGGTCAAGACACCATTTTGGGATGTGTCCAAAGCTGAGTTTAAAACCACAGGACACCATAAAATTTGGCTTTTAGCTATTGGTTTTAACCATTGCTTTTAGTCATGCTTTTAGCCGTTGCTTTTTTTTAGCTATTGCTCTTAGTCATCACTTCTAGCCATGCTTTTTGCCGCTGCTTTTTGCGTTCTTTGAGTGCTTCCTGGCTTGCATGCCAGTCACTCCTCTAAAACGAGTCAAGCCAAGTTACAGCTGCGTTTCCTGAGTGAAGTCAAGTTTCCGAGTCCAGTCAGGTCGCGGCTGTTGTTCCAGAGTCAAGTCAAGCTACAGCTGCTGTTCCAGTGTCAAGTCAAGCTGCAGCTGTTGTTCCAGCAAGTCAAGTTAAAGCTGTGTTTTCTGTGTCAAGTCAGGTCAGAGCTGCTCTTCCGAAGTCCAGTCAAGTTACAGCTATTGCTCCTGTGTCAAGTAAAGCTATAGCTGTAGCCCTCAAGTCAAGCAAAGTCACAGCCGTGGTTCCTGAGTCAAGCAAAGTCACTATCGATCTTCACAAGCCAAGCCAAACCACAGTTGATCTTCATGAGCCAAGTCAAGCCACAGCTGACCTTCATGAACCAAGTCAAGCTACAGCTGACCTTCGTGAGCCAAGTCAAGCCACAGCTGACCTTCATGAGCCAAGTCAAGCCACAACTGATCTCCCTGAGCCAAGTCAGGCCACGGCAGGCCTCCCTGAGTCAAGTCCAGTCACAGCAGACCTCCCTGAGTCAAGTCAAGTCACGGCAGACCTCCCTGAGTCAAGTTAAGTCACGGCAGACCTCCCTGAGTCAAGTCACGGCAAACCTCCCTGAGTCAAGTCAAGACATAACAGCACCTTTTCACGACATGGCTGCTAGTACAGGGCCTCGCCAAGCCACGGCCATCCTGCCAGAATCTCACCAGGTCCCCTCTGACCTTCCAAAGCCACGTCACGTTTCAGCCGATCCTCCAGAGCATCGTCACGTCACAGCTGACCCCCTAGAACCTCGTCATGTATCAGCTGACCTCCCAAGCCACGCAGAGCCCACGCTCCTAAGCCACAAGTCCACAGCGTTCACACCCTCAAGGCCAACAGACATCCCACTATCTACTGTGCTGCCTGTAATGGCTGTTGCCATTTTGAGTGTGTGGGCCACACACTGTGCTCCAGAGGCCTCGTCTGTCCACGAGTCTGCTCCAGAGGCCTCGCCTGACTGCGAGTCTGCCCCAGAGGCCTCATCTGACCACAAGTCTGCTCCTGAGGCTTCATCTGTCCACGAGTTTGCGCCCATACCTCCTGAGGTGTCAACTCACGCTGTAGAACCTGCTAAGGAGGTGGCGTCCATTTATGAACTCACTGCCACGTCTGCCCTAGAATTGACGCCTATGCCTCCAGAGGCATTACTTGTTACTAAATTGTTTATTTGTTACAGTTGTTATACCCCATACATTGAGTGAAGTTTCTTTTGTTTTCATGTTTTTTGTACAAACACACTGTGTAAGTTGATTTAAAAGTACAAAAATATTACATTGAAATAAACCTAAGTGTTAGTGTCACAGACACACACACATACACTATGCAGGATGAGACGAGAGATGAGTAACAGTTCAATCCAGTCGTTTATTAAAACGATCTTCACAGAATAACACAATGGTATGAAAAACATGAAGCCTTAACTGTCGTGTGTGAGTCGGATCAACGTCCATACGAGAGCCACGCCACAGCGAAGGGTAAGCACATGAGCACAAGAAGCAAACACAGGATCCAGGAGAGAATACACAGCATGTGAACGGTAGACCAGACAAAGAGTGTGTGTGCAAGGTCCTTAAATAGGGCGTGGCTCTACGAGGTGCAGGTGAAGACAATCAGTACTCGGGTGATGATGAACGTGTGGGTGGTGCTTGAGGAGGTGTGTCAGATGGAGGCTGTGGTGAATGCCTGACACTACCCCCCCCCCTCCACGGGCGGCTTCCGACGCCCGAACACGACGCCGAGGGCGACCTCGACCATGAGGGGCAGGACGATCCAGGTGCTCTCGATGGAAGTCCGTCAACAGCGATGGATCCAAGATGTCATCCCGAGCTACCCAAGATCGTTCTTCGGGTCCATACCCCTCCCAGTCGACCAGATATTCAAGGTGTCCCCCTCGACGCCGTGAGTCCAAGATCTCGTGGACCGTGTAGATGGAAGGAGTGTCCAGGACTTCAGGAGGAGGGGGTTCCACTTCAGCTCCTGGGTGTTCTGTGGCAGAGGGATGAAAGGGTTTCAATAAACAGACATGGAAAGTGGGGTGAATGCGGTACCTGGGAGGGAGCTGAAGCTGGACGGTGACATCGTTGATCCGCCTCAGGATCGTGAACGGACCAATGTAGCGGGGACTCGTGTCGACAACCAGACCTGCTCCCTGGGTTGGTAATTGGGCGCAGGTCTTCTCCGGATGTCCACGAAGTGCTTGTGTTGTCGCACGGCCCGCTGTAGATGGTGATGAGCTGAGTCCCACACTCTCTCGCTCTCCCGAAACCAGTAGTCCACAGCTGGAACGTTGGAAGGTTCCTCCGTCCAGGGGAACAGCGGTGGCTGGTAACCGAGTACGCACTGGAAAGGTGTCATGCCGGTGGTATCTTGGCGGAGGGAGTTTTGTGCATACTCGGCCCACAGGAGGAACCGGTCCCAGCTGTGCTGATCTTTGCGGCAGTATGACCAGAGGTAACATCCGAGCTCCTGGATCTTTCTCTCTGTCTGGCCATTGGTCTGTGGATGGTAACCGGAAGACAGATTAACGGACACACCAAGAAGTTTGAAGAAGACCTTCCATACATGTGAGATGAATTGAGGTCCCTGGTCCAACACGATCTCCTCAGGCAGGCTGAAGTGCCGGAACAGATGTTGGAATAGGAGTTCAGCCGTCTCCATTGCTGTAGGCAGACCCTTTAGGGGAACAAATTTGCACATCTTAGAGAAGCGATCCACAGCAACCAGAATGCAGGTGTTATCTTCGGCCGCCGGGAGATCGGTCACAAAATCCACTCCTAGATGGGACCAGGGCCTCTGTGGGATTGGTAGGGGTACCAGTTTGCCTGTGGGTAACTGTCGGGGTGAGGTAGACATAGCACAGACAGAGCAGCTCCGAACGTACCTGATGGTATCCCGGCGCATACTGGGCCACCAGTAACGGAACTGAAGCAGCGAGAGGGTCCGTTGACTGCCGGGGTGTCCAGAGCCCAGAGATTTGAGAGCTGTACCCAGAAGGCTTAACCGTAGGTGTTGAGGAACGTAGATCTTGCCTTCTGGGCAGTCCGGCGGAGTGGGCTCCTGGAGAGTGGCGTTCTGGATGTTGAGGTCCAGTTCCCATTGAATGGGACTGACAATCAGGTCAGAGGGGAGAATGGTTTCTGGTTCTGTGGGTAAATCCGGAGAATATTGTCTGGATAGTGCATCGGCGACTGTGTTCTTGGACCCTGGTCGGTAGGTGATGAAGTTGAAGCGGGTGAAGAACAGAGCCCATCTGGCCTGTCGAGGATTGAGCCTCCTGGCTTCACGAAGGCATTGCAGGTTTTTATGGTCGGTGATGATAGTGAATGGATGGGTAGACCCCTCTAACCAATGATGCCACTCCTCCAGTGCCAACTTGATGGCCAGGAGTTCTCGATTACCAACGTCATAGTTTTGCTCTGCCGGAGACAGCTTACGGGAGTAATATGCACAGGGATGGAGGAGAGAAGACTCACCGACTGCTTGAGACAGCACCGCACCCACTCCAGTCGTGGAGGCATCCACTTCCACTGTGAATGGTCGCTGGGGATCTGGATGGCGTAGCAAGGGTGCGGTGCTGAATATCTTCTTGAGTTGTTTGAAGGCTTCGTGGGCAGCGGGGTTCCAGGTGATGGTTCTTGGTTTACCCTTGAGGAGGGAGATCAGAGGTGCAGTGATGGAACTGTAGTTCTGAATGAAGCGGCGGTAGAAGTTCGAGAATCCTAAGAAGCGTTGCAGTTCTTTGATAGTGGTGGGTTGTGGCCAGTTCTGTATAGCTGTCACCTTCCCCTGGTCCATCTGCACGCCCTCGGCCGATATGACATATCCGAGGAATTGGACTGATGGAAGGTGAAAGGTAGAGACGCTGTTAACGGAGCTTCTGGAGGACCTGCTGGACGTGCTGGCGATGTTCGGCCAGGTTCCGGGAGTATATCAGGATGTCGTCAAAGTAGACTATCACAAATTGATGGAGAAACTCCCGGAACACCTCGTTCATGAACGTTTGGAAGACGGAGGGACTGATGGATAATCCTTAGGGCATGACCTGGTATTCATAATGGCCGGTGGGTGTCACGAAGGCTGTCTTCCACTCGTCTCCCTCACGAACACGAACGAGGTTGTATGCACTCCGCGGGTCCAGCTTCGTGAAGACTTGTGCTCCACGAAGCTCTTCGAGGGCGGCAGGAACCAGAGGGAGCGGGTATAGTTGTTGGATGATTTGTGAGTTCAGTTGCCGGTAGTCAATACAGGGGCGGAGACCTCCATCCTTCTTACCCACGAAGAAGCTAGAAGCAGCCGGTGAGGTTGAGGGTTGGATGAATCCTTGTTGTAAAGCCTCCTTGATGTATTCCTCCATCGCCTGGCGCTCGGGGATGGACAGAGGGTAAACTTGCCCCTTGGGGAGCTGGGCCCCCGGCAGCAGATCGATGGCGCAATCCCATGGCCGATGAGGTGGTAGTTGGGTGGCTGCTTGCTTGCTGAATACATCCTGGAACGACATGTACTCAGCTGGGATTTCCGGGGTGTAAGCAGGCTCGGGGCTCTCAATCCGAGAAAGATGAGGGGAATACAGGTGCGACGGTGGAGGTTGGGAGGTTGACCAGGCAGTTGGTGTGGCAGTGTTTACTCCAGCGGATGATGTCACACGGATCCCAGCTGAGTTCAGGGTGATGTAACTGGAGCCAAGGTCGTCCCAGGATGACGCTGACAGTGGAGCCCTCCAGTACCAGAAACCTTAACTCTTCTGTGTGAAATAATCCAGCTTGTAGTGTGATGACTGGTGATGAAAACTTAATCCTCCCACACCCCAGTGGTTTTCCCTGTATTGTCTTGATAGCGAGAGTGTGTTTATGTAGACATCGTTGTAACTGAAGTTTCTCTAGACAGGCTTGTGAGATGAAGTTTTCAGATGATCCTGAGTCTACCAAAGCAGAAACACAAAGTGACTTTTTAGAAGTATGCAAAGTTACAGGTATTAGAGTCAAAGAAGCAGTCTCAACTTCGGTTGAAAGGGTACTCACCACGGGGCGTGGGGGTCGAATGGGACAGGTGCGCAGTAAGTGTCCAGAATTCCCACAGTATAGACAGAGTCCATTCATCATACAGCGATTCCTTTCGGAACGAGAGAGACGAGATGAATCCACTTGCATGGGTTCCGGTACTGGGGTGCAAGCAACCACCGAGGCTGGCTGAGGAGCGGTTATTGTGGGCTGGCAGGCGGCTAGACGCTGAGACACGCGGGCGGTCCGTTGGAGAAAGGTCTCTAACCCAATGCTGTCGTCGTACAACGCCATAGCAGAGCAAATTCGTGGGTTGAGGCCTTGTCGGTAAGCACCGAGCAGCGTGGTCTCGTTCCATCCGCTAGCCGCCGCCAGCGTGCGGAAATGGAGGGTGTACTGATGGATCATGGAATTCCCTTGTTGTAATCGGAAGAGTTGATCGGATGTAGACAGGTGATCTGTGGTTGTGGAAAACACTTCGGAGAAATGACTGGTAAATTGTTCATAAGAATGAATGATTGGATTGTCAGAATTCCAGATAGCCTTCGCCCATTGTAGAGCCTTACCCGTTAACAGGGAGATGAGAAAAGCGACCTTTGCATTTTCCGAAGTGAATTGTTGTGGTTGCATCCGTATAAACAGGTTAACTTGTAGAAGGAAACCGCTACACTCAGCTGCCTCACCCGCGAACGCGGTGGGCATGGCCATGGGAAATCCCGAGGCAGATGACGGCGCAGATGTAGCTTGAAACGCCACCGTGAGGGCATTCACCAATTCAGCGAGGGGGTTGGCTGTGGTAGGAGTTTCAGTGCTCATAGTCATCTGTTTCGGTCTGGTCTTCTGTCACAGACTCACACACACATACACTATGCAGGATGAGACGAGAGATGAGTAACAGTTCAATCCAGTCGTTTATTAAAACGATCTTCACAGAATAACACAATGGTATGAAAAACATGAAGCCTTAACTGTCGTGTGTGAGTCAGATCAACGTCCATACAAGAGCCACGCCACAGCGAAGGGTA
This sequence comes from Cirrhinus mrigala, assembly GCA_036247105.1. Lineage (NCBI taxonomy): Eukaryota > Metazoa > Chordata > Actinopteri > Cypriniformes > Cyprinidae > Cirrhinus > Cirrhinus mrigala. The sequence continues at coordinate 207,226 of JAMKFB010000260.1, read as the reverse complement.
AGCAAATGAGCACAAGAAGCAAACACAGGATCCAGGAGAGGATACACGGCGTGTGAACGGTAGACCAGACAAAGAGTGTGTGTGTGCAAGGTCCTTAAATAGGGCGTGGCTCTACGAGGTGCAGGTGAAGACAATCAGTACTCGGGTGATGATGAACGTGTGGGTGGTGCTTGAGGAGGTGTGTCAGATGGAGGTGGCTGTGGTGAATGCCTGACAGTTAGTTGAATACAGCCTAATAGTTTTTATTTTGTCCAGATTCAGTATAAATGACGACCAAATGTGACTGCAGTTGACCTTATAAAACGTTGAAAATACGTCCACAATGACCACATCTGAACTATATTTCAATGTTCTAGACAAATTAGACGTCCAAAAGTAGACGTAAAAACTTTCATTCTGGCTCTTCACGTCTGACCAAGACGTTGAAATGATGTCGTTTGGACGTAGCTTTGCTCAGTGGGAATAGACTTAAAACAAGTTGAAAATATATAGAAATAGAAGAAAACTTACTTTCAGGTCATGTATCAACACTCTGAACACCAAAACACCAACGAATATCCAAATTACAGGCAGGCAGAAACTTCTAGGTAGACAGCTCGTCTAGTTGCATATCTCTGCCATCTTAGATTTCCGGTCTAGTGAGTGTGTGCGTAGATGTTTCCGGTTTTGCTAAACGCCCGTGTAGAGAGCTGGACAAATCTAAATAAGGAAGGAAAGGACAGGACGTGACTTGTGGCCAAGTATGGTGACCCATACTCAGAATTTGTGCTCTGCATTTAACCCATCCAAGTGCACACACACAGTAGTGAACACACACCCGGAGCAGCAGGCAGCCATATTGCTATCGCTGCAGCGCCCGTGGAGCAGTTGGGGGGGTTCCGTGCCTTGCTCAAGGGACTCACCTCAGTCGTGATATTGACAGTGGAGAGAGCACTGGTTATTCACTCCCCCCACCTAAAATCCCTCCCAGACCTGGGACTCAAACCCACAACCTTTCAGTTACAAGCCAGACTCCCTAACCATTAGGTCTAAATATGTTTACAGGATTTATAATATCACTTAAAATCACTACACTGCTATTGTTACTATACTATATATGAAGAGTTTGGTTCCAAAACGCGATAAACACCATTTTTTTTTTTCAAAATTGAGTTCCTCCAAGAATCAGTATTGTATCTTGTCGGTATTGAAAAGCCAGTTTTTAATTTTACGCAACATGCGATATCTGCCATGTTATTCTGTCATGTTTTCTCCCTTTCTTTCCAAACTGTGACAAACACCAGTCTCCCTTCTCTGAAAAATGCGATACATCCGTTCAGCTAATCACAGCGCAGCATTTCACGCATTGTAAACAGTAAAGGCGACGCTCTGAATACACCCCGCATCCTAGTTTTCAACGTTGAGTAATGTATCACAGACATATCTGACGAATCCTTTCATAAACAAAGTGTAGAGAGAGTGTAAATAGGAGATTCACTGTGCAGTGTAGAGAGCTTTGTTAAACGTTGCCAAATCATGTGCTGAAAATATTAGGAACCAGTAAGACAAACTGCAATGTTTGGATGTAGAATCCATTTATAGTCTGCAACTAGTTGGTCAGAATTCACTTTACCTCAGTCTTTGCCAGTGTCAAGAGACTAGCAGACTAAAGCTTTTAGAAAATTACATCCGTACTTTTGTGTGCATGTATCACAATTATAGTACTTGTTTACACTGGAAAATAATCTTTGAAGCGAAAAAAAAAAAAAATCACACCTAAGTGTTTTAAAATTTATTTTAAATAGCCTTTTTCATAAGCTGTTTATATATGATGTAGTGAAGAGTCTGACTCACAAAGGAAAAAATCATTGCATGTATATACTATACAACTTTGGTTGCTTTAATAGGTATAATACTGCATAATCATATGAATTAAATTCAAATATATACTAGTAGCTAGTAGTAACTAGGAAAACTGTTAATACAATGTTCAGAAAGAAATACGAAGAGGAGAAGCTTAAGTTTAGGGGTGCAAGTCAGCCTTTAAATGTTTTGGTGTGCAACCAGACTTAAATACACGAAACAGAACAAGACGCATGTGAACACAAATAGCACTGATTACTTGAAATTATGACTGAATGCCTCTAAGTCAGAATCTCCCCTAAAAGTAACAATACCGCATTGGTTTATTTTGGCCTGGATGCTCCAAATGCAAATGTATCCAAAAAATATAAGAGGTACACAACCAAATGCAATGGAATACTAACATTTCACATGAAAAATGGTGAGGTTGACATTACCATTGGAAGCTCCCTCCGCAGCAGTTTCATAATATAGAAGTTTGCCATCAGCAATATGGATGTGCAAGACATGGAGAAGTTCCTGATTCAGTGTGGAACCTAAAAGTGCTACCTTAGACATCACTTACACCTCATTTAACATCACATCACTTCATGAGTTTACTGCATGAATTCAACCAATGTGAGAAGACCTCGACTACTACAGAAAACACAGCACTGATTCAGCATGTTCATCTGCCAAAAGCATCACACATGTGGGAGTAAAGAGAAAACCTGAAGCTGGCCGTCCTACTCCCCAATAACACATTAGACAACACTGCAAATTTATTTGACAGCTAACAAATTAATAAGTTCAAGTTATTTAATTATATTAAGGGCACGTTGTTCTATAAATTATATCTCAAATTATATTCATTTCCCTATATTTCATTCATATTTCCAGTCAAGAAAAGATCGTACAAATTTATGAATGACCCACTCTTTTTAAAATGTTCCCAGTCTACTGACATTTGTAATGACATCTGCTTTGAACATTAGAATGCACGTTATCTTTCCCTAACTCTACAGTAAGTAAATCCACTCCACCAGCTCGTAACTGTTTAACAGAGAATGCATATGGAATATGTATAAATGCAATACATACACAACTAATATTCTAGACTTTATTACAGTCTTTGTTTTGATGGAAAGAGCTATTGACCAAAGTACGAAATATACAATAGATGCAGAGTCTTCAAAGTCATGCAGTATTTACTGAAGTAAAGTAACAATTTCCAAAAGAGATGGAAACATAAAGGAGAAACTTTAACAAAGAGAAGCTTATTGGGTGTATGGACTAAAAAGTTTGTCTTCCTTGGGTTTAAATGAGGACTTTGATCTTTCTTGTTTTCTTTAAGTATGAAAAAGTTTTTTAACCCTTTAATGTTTGGTTACAGTGGGCGATATGGTATGTCGGCTCGTTCCCCACTTTCATTTATGTTGGTGTTCTGTTTCTGTGTAGATGGTCCGCAGATTCTTTTTATTTTTGATAGATTATTTGTGATGTATGTTTTCCTTTTTGTGCTTGTATTGTTATGTTATTTTAATGTGTTGAGTGTTGTGGAATTATCTTTGGTTGTTTGTCCTGAAATTGCTTGACTGACTGATCAAATAAGTTCAATAACACCTGTTATGTGGCTTTCTACCGGGTGATCTTTAGACTTTACTTTTTAAAAAGAACTCTTGTGGGAGACGTTCACTGAAGAAGGCTTGCTGCCGAAATGTCTGACTGTTGATTGCTCTCTTTCTTTGTACTTGTGTGTGATTTTAGTGGATGTGTTGATTTCAATACTGGCAATAAGAGATGGTAGATTATAATGGTGATCAGAGTGTCTATCAGAGAAACAGAGGACTAGATGAGCTAGAAGTAAAATGGTATTAGCACCACTTTTTGTTTTGTTTTGGCATCTGATAAAGTGCTTGGTCCTGCAGAAAAAAAAGGTACAAACGCTTTAACTTGGGAAGTACTTTTTTTAAAAAAAAAAAAAAGATGCAATTTTGTACTTTTTAGTTATTAACACTGTATGTACACATTCAGTACTAATATGTACACTTTAGGCACTAACAGGTACTAATATATAGGTAATAATTTATAGGTACTAACAATAAGCAATAAGCATGAATTTGGAGAACACCAATCAAGGTAATTCCATTGCTGATGTTTAAAATGTAGAAAACCAAACACACTTTTTAAAATAACCTTTTGTGTAATCATGACAGAATGTAAAACATTTGAAAAATGATTTTGGTCAAACTCAGGCAAATAAATTAAACATTTATGAAACAAAATCTATGAAATCTATGATGGAAGACCAAAAAATATCCACCCTGTTAAAGCCAAATAAACAACAGTTTAAAAGATTTAGGATTTTAAAGTTTGGGCATTGTGTACATTATCTTACAAAACTGATGCTGGTCCCTTTGACCATTTAAAATCTTATCTGGTGATTATATATAAATTGTGTTTTCAGATACAAATGTATGAAAGACGTTTTTGTTTACTTTTTAAAGTAATACATCACTGATGAAATTTTACATATTTATTTATTTATTTATTTATTTATTTATTTATTGTGGCTATATAAAATAATCATTTAAAAATTCTTAACAGTATGGACAGAATTATCACTGTTTGTTTTTTTGTTTGTTTGTTTGTTTTACTTTAATGTAAATGTAACTTTCACTACTACTATGTATCACTCCTCAATCTGACAGATTTTACAATTAGGCATGTACACTATTTCATTCAACCTAAAAAAGGAACAAATGCAATTAATCTTTTCTTTTTTTCATATTACCCATACCAGAGTGGACATTTTGAGGCTGACCATATGAAATAAGAAACTAGAATTTAATTTTTCCAGCTTTCATTTAAGTGCACAGTAGTCAACATAACAGTGGACAATAACTTGAGGAACACACACTAAAAACTACACTAAAATACAATTGCTAAAATTAATTTAATTGAAAAAATAATAACATTATAGAGAATTATTCAACTAAATTCAAAATAATGTGCAATCAAAATATTAAAAATAACATTTTTAATCCCAGTTACCATTATACAAATAAAAATTAAGTAGATTTAATAGTATAATATTGTATGCCCTCTTGCTTCTTTGCCACACTGAGTGTCTCTCAGATTGACAATGCCTCTGAGACTGTCACTGCCTCTCAGATGGACATTGTCTCCGAGACTGCTAATGCCTCTCGAACTGGCACTGTCTCTAAGACTGTCAGTGTCTTTGAGACTGCCACTGCCTCAGAGACTATCGATGCATCTGAGTCTGCATATTCCACTAGGACTGGAAATGCCTCTGAGACTGTGATCGACTCCGAGGCTGCTGCTGCCCCTGAGACTGCCGATGCCTCTGAGACTGCTGCTACGTCTGAGACTACTGATGCCTCTCAGACTGCCATTGCCTCAGAGACTAACAATGCCTTAGAGACTGCCGATGCCTCTGAGACTGTCAGTGCCTCTCAGATGAACACTGCCTATGAGACTGACATTGCATCCAAGACTGCTAATGCCTCTCAAACTGGCACTGTCTCTAAGACTGTCAGTGTCTCTGAGACTGCTTTTTCCTCAGAAACTGCTACTGCGTCTGAGACTGCCAATGCCTCTGAGACTGCTGATGCCTCTGAGATTGTCACTGCCTCTCAAACTGAGACTGTCAGTGTCTCTGAGACTGCCGACACCTCTGAGACTTCTGATGCCTCTGAGACTGCCAATGCCTCTGAGCCTGCCGAAGCCTCCAGGACTGACCGTGCCTGTGAGCCTGCTGAAGCCTCTCGGACTGCCGATACCTCTCAAATTGCCACTGACTCTCAGACTCACACTACTTCTGTGATGACACTGCCTCTCAGACTGACACTGCGCCTGAAACTGAAGCTGCCTCTTAGACTGGCGCTGTCTCTCAAACTAACACTGCCTCTCAGACTGCCACTGTCTCTGAGACTGACACAGCCTTTCAGACCGGTACTGCCTATCAGACTAACACTTCCTCTAAAACTGACACTGCCTCTTAGACCAGCACTGCCTTTGAGACTGACACTGCATCTCAGCCTGTCACTCCCTCGGAAACTACACTGCCTCTCAGACTGCCATAGTCTCTGAGACAGTCATTGCATCGGAAACTGACGCTGTCAGGCAAAAGGCCTGCTAGGGCACTGAACAATTGTAAGAAGTATGCAGTCATTGTTTTTTTTGTTTTTTTAATTACAGATTATGTGAATGAACTGATGGACCTCATCCTTAAGAAAGTGTTTGAGGACCCTGTTCCACATGAGCCAGAGGTGCAGAAGATCCCGTCCCTGACAATCTCTCTGGCCAATTTAAAAACCTAGACACAATGGATGTGATAGCCAGCTATATGTCTAGATTCAAACAAGGGCTGGTCTGAATCCTACGCACACTCCTTGAGCGTCGAGGAACTCCAGTTGTATATGTAGCACTATGCATGAGGGAATTGCCACTCTGATTCTCCAGCCCAGGAAGCTCCAAACCCAACTTACAAAGCTTCTGTAGGCCAAATATCTGTAACGGCTGAGCACAGTGTAGAGAGTTATATATTCCCCAATATTTAATGCAAGTAATAAATGCAAGATTTTTATAAATAGATTTCTGTCATTTCTGTCAGTTTAGCATGGTAATGTACATGGCAATGTTAACGTGTTTGGTCTTGGTGGAATACATCTGCTACACTGCTGCGGCAGAGCAAGTACCAAGACTTATACGAATACATCCACAACATGCTGCTGTGAAAATTTAAGAAATACTAATGCTGCACATATAACATACATTAAAAAAAACCCCGTAGCAGATCTATACAGGTGGAGCTGGGGAAGGTGGAGGGTTTCTGAAGCGCTCTGTAACTGTTACAGAAAGCATTAGCTGAGTATTTGAATGTTGAGCAGCTGTTCATTGTCTGCTGATGTAAAAAGAAACCAATCAGCTGAACCATATGAATGATGTGATTATATCAGACTTAGAGTTAGAACCTAGTTCAATTAAGACATTTAAGTAATTTTTTATAAACGTTCCTTAGAAAAAAACATTACTGGTGTCCATCTTGAGACAAAACAAAGGTACTGATATATTCTCTAGAATAATCCAAACAAAACAAATCTTACAAGAGATCTATAGTTTTCTGTATACTTAGTCAAAAGTCCAAGCGGCAACTAAAGTTGCCGGTGGTCTGACTTGTAAGTACATAACATATATCATGGGGAAATGGGGTATACTGTTGCTAGCATCATGCTACTCATGTTACCTTCTTGTTAAAAACATGGTATCATCATGCTAGCAACATGCTAATCATGTTAACTTCATGCTAACAACATTGCTAGCATTATGCTAATCACGTTAACAGCTGGTTTAGAACATGTTAACATCATGCTAGCAACATGCTAATCATGTTAATTTTGTTTTAACATTTTAATTGTGTTAACATGTTGTTAGCATAATGCTAACACAATTAACATGTTGTTACCATGTTGTTAACATGATGCTAACATGATTAGGGTTACTATTAGTGCCTAGTGCTGAGTTTTGTTACGGCAAGCTCCACTCACGTTTTCTTCATAAAATGTACATATATATTTATTTATTTTCATTTAAAATTTTGATGCACTATGCCCTGTTGGGGCAACTTAATGGCTGCACTTTGTTCTGCACTATGTTCCATCACTTTAAGACAAATGGATTTGTTATCTGTTTTGTTTTCATATTCAAGTGATTATAAGTTAGATGCAGCTTTTTTGGGTTTGCATCGAATGTTCGTCGACTTTTATACATTTACAATAAATTTTTTTATGAATAAAGATTGATCTACCCTGCTGGTTTTAGCTGGTCATCCAACCTGGTCTTAGCTGGTCAGCAGGCTGGTTTTAGAGGGTTTTTGGCCACTTTCTTAGATGGTCAGGCTGGGAGACCAGCTGGAACAACTAGCTAAAACCAGCCTGACCAGCCTAGACAGGCTGAGACCCGCTAAAACCAGCTACTTCCAGCTTAAACCAGCTTAGGCTGGTTTTAGCTGGTCATCCAGCCTGGTCTTAGCTCGTCAGCAGGCTGGTTTTGAGGGTTTTTGGCCACTTTCTTAGTTGGTCGGGCTGGTCTTAGCTGGTCAGGCTGGGAGACCAGCTGGAACAACTAGCTAAAACCAGCCTAGACAGGCTGAGACCCGCTAAAACCAGCTACTTCCAGCTTAAACCAGCTTAGGCTGGTTTTAGCTGGTCATCCAGCCTGGTCTTAGCTCGTCAGCAGGCTGGTTTTGAGGGTTTTTGGCCACTTTCTTAGTTGGTCGGGCTGGTCTTAGCTGGTCAGGCTGGGAGACCAGCTGGAACAACTAGCTAAAACCAGCCTAGACAGGCTGAGACCCACTAAAACCAGCTTAGGCCCACTGCTCCGGGTGTGTGTTCACGGTGTGTGTGTGTGTGCACTTGGATGGGTTAAATGCAGAGCACAAATTCCAAGTATGGGTCACCATACTTGGCCACACGTCTTTTCCTTTTCTTTCCTTTCCTTTCCTTTCCAATCAGCGATCCTAGCTGGTCAGCAGGCTGGTTTTAGAGGGGTTTTGGCCACTTCCTTAGCTGCTCTGGTTGGGAAACCAGCTGGAACAGCCAGCTAAAACCAGCTAAAATCAACTACTTCGAGCTTAAACCAGCTAAGACCAGCCAACCAACTTAGGTTGGTTTTAGCTGGGGTTTTTTTCAGCAGGGTGTTGAAAGCAGTTATTTTGAGTTTGATGCCAAATGTTTTCCTTCTGTTCAAATTTGACATTGAAGGGGTGCATACAACATATTTGCCCACCGGCAACTATAGTTGCTACACATTCAAATACAATTTCAAGAAAAAAAAAAAAAACCTGGGAAAAAAAAAAATGCAGAAAATGTCCACATAGGACACTATTAACACACCTATATGCATGAAACCATTCAGAAAAATTTGGGCACAAATGGGTTAAGCCTTGTCTGTGAAACTGGGGGCAGTGTTAGTAGCTTAAAATGAAATTTGGACAGTGTCTTGTTTAAAGTTTATATTTGCATATATGTTGTTTAAAGAAACTTGGATATATAAATTAAATGTATATTGTTCGGATATATGGTCTTAACATAAAGTACCATATACAATTTCATCATATAAATATTTGTAATATATGTGTATATATATTAATTTTATATATAAAATATGGTATAAACCTTTATCATCACCTTAAGTTTGCGAAACATTCTTTATCTGTCATGAAGTTCCTAGGCAGGAGATCATTGATTTTATCTCATAGAAGAGGCAGAGACAAAGACAAGAAATTGTTACAAAGGGACATCTTGTTGAAGTCTTTATTTCTTTATTTTTACGTTACTTGTTACGCTTTCTTGGAGTTTTATGCTTGCTTATTAAATCCATCTGACTGTTCCTAATTGATGAGCTGATTGTTCAACTGCTAATCTATAAAGGAAAGGGTGAATGTTACAATGTGAGCACTTGAGATAGCACTCTGTTTGCTTGTGCTTGTCTACCTTGCACCTTTTTGCACCATGCAATTTACTTTCTTTTATTTATTTTATTTTAGTTTTTTGCTAGACTGTTTTAGTCTGGATTGAATTCAGTGTGCTGTCAAAAGATTTTTTTGTTTTTTGTCAATGAAAAAAGTAACACTAGCATAAGTCTGTTTGGGGGATAATTAATGTGGGGAGATAATGTGTGGTGATAGATGGCTGTAGTGCCTCATTTCAAGCATCATGTGAACCAGTAATCTGTTCTTCTTTACTTCTAATTACAGCACCAAATAAACATGAATGAACATCAGATGGTATATTGAAAAAAAAAGGTAGTTTTAAACCTTGGGTCCAGCTGAGTTGCCGTGGTCATTGCTGAGCAACTCCATATTCCAGATGTTCCCTCAGATGAGGTTTTCAGTTAATTCCTTTGCAATGTCTATGGTTAACCTATGAAATACAAAATGATTCACTCTGCAAAAATGAAACATTAAAAATGAATACAAAAAGAAATACATCAAAACATTGATTACATTTGTTAATGAGAATAAAAATGAATACCTGATTTGTTCACATTGTAATGAATGATGAATAATTTTAAGCAAAGGAATTACTTCGGAGCCAGACACTTGTTTTTCCTCGGACAGCTCTACTGTGGCCAGATGGAATGGGGCAAGAACACACAGAATTTGCTGTATGGCTTTATAGTCCTGTGCATGAAGTGGAGGTATATCAGTTTTAAGTGAGGCAAGGGATGCTCCAACAGTTTGCCCTTCCTAATGCAGCCGTTGAAGCATGTGAAAAGTGCTGTTCCAGTGTGTTTCCACTTTATTCACTTTATTCATTTAAGAGCTGGCCTGCTCATCTCTTGCTGCACCTGGGTCAACAATTCTTCGGCAGAGGTGCTGCTTTGAAAATAGTTGACCACTTTTTTTTTGCTTTGTTCCGAATGTCACACAGAGCTGGTACCTGATTTTAAGGATGGTGTTAAGTGCATGTGCAATGCAAACTGAATGTCTGATTTGCAGCATTATTGCACAAGCTATCACGTTCGCTGCCGCATCTGTGAGAGGACACTTCACTTTGTCTTTGATTGCCCACTCCATCAAGACATTCTTGTTCACCAAGTCCTGTTTGGAAACTTATAAAAACATCCAACAACACTGTATTCAGCATATCACTGTCATCAATGTAATGGCAGGTTATTGCAAGATATGCATCTGTGTTGATAGAAGTCCACATATCTAATGTTAGAGACACAGCACTTTGCTTGGCTTCATATTCTGAAACCACCATTTTCTTTAAAGCCTTTTTGAGTTCACAAAAATAATAGTAAAATTATATTATTATAGATATTGATATATTATATAGAGTATATATTAAAATTAAACTCTGCTATACTCACCTGTCTGGTTGGGATTATATTGGAAGGATCAAGGGCATGGATAAGGCCCCTTAAACCCTCATCCTCAACCACTGTAAATGGCTGCAAATCTTTTATGACCATGTTGACTGTAACGTTGAGAGGGAGACGAGAGGCGAGCGGATCCAATTGCGAGCTTTTATTTAATGGACGAGGCAAAGACATGGTCAGACAGGCAGGGTCAAAATCACAGCAAACAGGAATAACGGAGGCAGGCACAATAGAAGTCCGTGAGGCAGGCGAGGGTCGATCAACGGCGAACATAATCCATAACGTGTAGCAGAGAGTAATCCTTATAATGAGCAATAGTCCAAAAAGGCCGGCGGCGAGACAGTCGGAAACGAGAAGACAAGGCGAGAAAACTAAACACTGGAAACTAGGAAACGCTAACAATGAAGAACACAACAACAATACTCCGTGGCTTGCATGGAGAAAGACTGGGGCTTTTATAGAGCTGCTGATTGGTCACGGGGCTGACGCAATCAGCGCAATGGATACTGGGAGATGTAGTCCGGGGTGTGGTGCAACAGTCAGAGTGTGTGAATAAGGTGGGAGCGACATCTGGTGGTGAGCGGTCCGCAGAACACCGACCAGATTCGTGACATTGACCAATGCCTCATCAACCATTTGCTTGCGAGATGCTATAGTAAAAGAATGTCATATGTTACATCACTATCGTATAATACACAATGAGAAAAAGCAAAAAATATGTTTTGAAATAGGTTCATTTAGATTTGCTTATAAAAGAATATAAACATATTATTTGTAAAAGTAATATAAACAATACATTTGTATGATATTTTTAAATTACATTTTAGTTTTTTTCTCATTAACTGGTAAAACAACACATTTTGAACAATTATAGTTCTAGTGTATTATTGTTAGTTTCTTAGCGGTTAGTTTAGTATGCCACAGAAAATTTCATAAAACTAGGGCACAACGTATTGTGTTAGTATTAAGCAATTTTTCCGTCTTGATTTGTATTTTGCCTGTATTTTAAATTATGCTTTGCATTTTGTGTTTTAGGGTTAAAAGGTTAATACTTAAAGCATTATTTTCTGGCATACAATTACCACTACCTTTACCATTTTTCTTAGTGTACCTAACTGCTAAAATATTTTAGGTACAAGCTAATAACAAGACGTATCATAAATTGTTATATCTGACAAGACATAGTGCTCTCATGCCACACATCATGTTCACAACATACCTACAGACAAGACACAGCAGGGCTGCATTTCCCAAAACCATCTTAACCCTAAGCAGATCTTAGGACCATTGCCACCAATGGTCTCTACAATCAACTTAGCTTACAATTCTTTTGAGAGAGAGCCCAGGTTACTTTAGGTATGAAACAAAGTCTCGGCTTTCAAATGTTGTTTTTGTTGTTTTTTAAAGAAATTCAAACAATAAAAAATGTTTTTGATTCTTTGTTTCTTTAATGTATGGTGACAAATCACTAGTGTCTCAGTTTAAGCGGCACGTGAACCTATTTTAAGTTATAGCACAAAATAAACATGACTGAACATCAGAAGTAATCAGAAGAACATTTTTCAAGTTCAAGTTCACCAATGTTAATCTACTTGTCTGGTTTGTTTGTTGGACAAAATAACAGATTTGTGGTTATGACTGGTCAGATCATGTGTGGGCGCTCGTCGTCTGTCACCAGATTTCACTCATTTTCTGGACACCCAGACACCCCTTTAGCCTCTTCGTCCTCTCTGTTGTAGAACCGGATGGTGCTGAAGTCATGGGAGTTTACAATACTGTGCAGGGACTGGTCCCTCAAACACGGAGTGATGTGAATTATTCCGGCTCACCCACCATCTACTCTCTGCATCCACCACTGTTATCAAAGCTACGAGAGCTACTTGAAAGCTACTCAAGGCTTGCGCACTCAACTGTTTGCAGAATGGAGCTTTGTGGTTTTGTATCCTACCTCTCTAATTTGGCACAAATCGAAATATACCATAATATTTCCATATTTGCGATGCATCCAAATGCTAAACTATTATTTATTATGTAAATTATCGGCTTTGTACTTCAGTCGCGTTCCTACGGTGACACAGTGAGGCGGGCGCACTGATGTATATGTTTTGTGTTTGTGTGCGCCGGCGCGATTACTTCAACTTTCCTTATACCAGCAAAATCAACTTAAACAAAAAACAAATAGAACGTCGCTTTTTGCCATTTGACTTTCCTTTCTGTCACAAACTGAACTGAAACTCAGCAAATACGTTACATGTTGCACTGTTTTTCCCGCTTGTCTAACAGTTAACTAAATTAACTAATATGTCAAGTATTTATTCCTTGTGTGTACTGCAGATTTTATAGCCTATATATGACATTATAAATTGATATATTTTCACATTTAGGTGGAAAAAATTGTCATTTGTACTATTGTCTGTAAAAAATAAATGAAAAGAAATCTAGCACAGGTGATTTTATTTAGTTTTTTTTTTCTGTTGTACTGAAATCATATCGAACCGTTACCCCCAAACCGAGGTACGTACCGAACCGTGACATCAGTGTACCGTTACACCCCTTATATATATATATATATATATATATATATATATATATATATATATATATATATATATATTAGTCCTGTGTTTTAGTCAGTCCTGGTCAGTCATCACAAACATTTTTCAACATTTTTCTGCTTTAATTAAGAATAAGCCATTTTAATATGAATAAGCCATCTTTTATTCAGTATACTTCATTCTTACAAGATTACAATTATGAGGAACATATTGTTATATATTTGTACTGATATAGCACATAAAGAATTATAAATGTCAAATCTCACCTTCCATCCACCATGTTGCCATGATTTTAACTAGAGATCCAATAGTCCAAAAACACTTTTAATGTTTGTTTTCAGTAAACACTTTCCTTTAATACATCACACATATTTTCATATATAACATGTTATTAAGCAAACAATAAAGTGATATTAAAGGGGTCATATGATGTTGCTAAAAAGAGCATTATTTTGTTTATTTGTTGTAATGCAATGTGTTTATGCAGTTTGATATTCAAAAAACATTATTTTCCACATACTGTACATTATTGTTGCTCCTCTCTGCCCCGCCTTTCTGAAACGCTTCGATTTTTACAAAACTCATTGTTGATGGAAACTGAGGTGTTCTCTGTTTGCCCAGCTATACAGTGCGGTGTGATTGGCTGAATACCTCAAGCGTGTGACGGAAATGTTACGCCCCTTACCATGCCGTTTCTCGGCACGATGAGACAGAAACAATAAAACCCATTATAAACGAGGCATTTGTTGCATCCAGTGAGGACATAACTACTGATTATAATGACTCATACTGTCTTTTTATGCGTTGCGTTGCGTTGCGCCGCGTAAACATAATACTATGTCTACATTTGTGATCGTAGAACAAGAAACAACAAGCACTACTCTACACTGCTTAAAATAGTCAGCACTGAATTCTTTAAATATGAAAATGTACTTACAGGCCGTCAGTCAGAAGCAATGACTGTCCTTGCAACACTGGAATTGCCCCACTTTATAGCCTTAACCCTTTGTGTACAGCTGGCATTGTAAGCTGCTCTCCCAGGTTCAGGAAACAGTCGTCCGTGAAATGTGCATCACCCACTCAAATATTTGCATTGTACTGTTCTGGAACAGTGTTGTAAATATAACTTAACCACTGATTTCTAGTTGTGTCCTCATTTGGAAGGACAAACAAAATGTTTTCGCTTTCGCAATGAAACACACTGTGTCTCCACAACATGGCAGCTGCAACAATACTACAGCCTGTAAAAGTTACGCCTTTTTCTTTCCATATACATATGGGCCGTGTTATGCAAATCTACTCACCCCGTGACGTGGACAAGTCAGGGCGTGTTTGAACGAGCCATTTTAGGGAGGTGTGGCTGAGTCTTAAATTTTATAATAAATCTCTCTGGTTTTGAGACTTTAAGCTTTGCAACTTTACAGATCTTATCTATGCACAAACAGCCTGTAACACTCCAAAGACAAAGGAAAACAAGAAACCACATCATATGACCCCGTAAAAGTTTAAAAATACGTATTCAGCTATATGTAAACCCAAGCATTGAGTGTCTTAAAAAAAGCTATTACATGTAAAAAAATCTGTGTATCTGTCTATATATATCCATTATATATATATATGTGTGTATATATATGTATATGTGTGTGTGTGTGTGTGTGTGTATATAGTGTAGTTTTGTAGTGTATATATTTATAGGTATCAATATATAAGCAAAACATGGTCCATGTACTATTTAATATATTGCGTTACCTTTTCCAATACATTCCTATATGTTTTTGTTTCATAAGGGAACACTGTCCACTTATTCATGTTTATTTGGATTCACTGTATTGTGGGGGAATTTCTGCAGGCTGGTGATGAAGGGAAGAGCTGCCGGCCTCGGGTATCTGCAAGAAAAAAACACCATATGATCAGCTTAATGATTGCTTTTTTTATTGATAATATTATATAACAATTATTGCACTCATTACAATGCTTTACCATTCTAGTACACAGGCATTCAATACTAAATTCTAATATATATATATATATATATATATATATATATATATATATATATATGTAAAATTTCATTTTTTTTAAATTAATGAGTACTGTTTTACTCAAAGTCCAACTACATTTGAGGTTTAGGTTTCTCTTACCTCTGAGCTGTTAAGACCATGGAAATGACTGGGCGTGAAATCAGATGGCTGTGGAGGTAAAGGAGCATACTGCACCTTTGGAAAAAAATATACATGTATTGTTTTATGGCTTTTTACTGTGAAATGCCATAAATGCAATAACACCGACAGACAGTTTCAGTATCACAGGTTTATAAATGTCATTATATTTTAAATGGGATAGAAGAAAGCAAAAGACTGAAATGCTTCTGAAATGTCCCTGTGTGGAACCTTATGCCTTTGTTGCTATTCTTGAAGCAGTTAAACTCTGCTATACTCTACTTTTGCGATTAGTAGAGATGCACCTGCCGAACACTGTTGAGAGACGCACAGACTCCGGTAATTCACATGCTTAATCAATCTCTGCATAACAGTGGCTCAAGCCGCCATTATTAGCTCTAAAACCATGTTTTAGGGATGCATAAGTACAATGGCATTTTAGTATTTAGCTACATCTCTGCACAGTTAAAAATCGAGGCAGTTTTATTCCTAATAAGAATATTTATTGTTGTCAGCCACTTTAACATTGTAAGTACACAGTTTGAACATTAACACTGCACAGTGCTTACAAACAGGTAACTAAAAAACTTAAATAATGATTAAATTAAAATGTGTTGTACCTAAGTTAAATAAAAAACTGCTGTACTTAAATGTAAAAAAAAAAAACTTTACTCAAAGATTAAATGTATTGTGTTTTAACATTCATTTATATTTAATTTAATGATTCCTCTGCGTACCATTAGAGGGAGCTTGAGTACCACTAGTGGTACTCGTACTACACTTTGAGAACCACTGCTTTAGAACATTTTATTGTTGTTTTTAATTAAATACATGTGAGGAATGTAAAGATTGGACTCCACAGATGTTTTTGCGGAGTAGGCCTAGGTGGTGGAACTTTTACAAAGAAAACATTATAATTTAATGAAACGAATGACTCATTGTAATCGAAAAAACAACTGATTGACATGAATACAGCAATCTGTCCCGCCACATTAAAGAGCGTGAAAAACACATTATTGTAAGACAAATATTGTTAGACAAAATATTTAGCTATAAAACTGACAGATTTTGAAAGCTGAGACTTTGTTTTATATTAAAAGTACCAAAAGCACAAAGCTTATTGCTATTATTGGGTGGCTGGCGCACTACAAATAGGCCTAATGAATGCAATCAAAGACGTGAAACAATATTTACAAGCATACTGTCCCTGCGAGTATAACACATGGTATGATTTCTGCTAATAATCCCACATATATTCAAATAAATTCCAGTGGCCTGGCAACTTCTCCCAGTGCTCCCAATCCAACCAATTTGCATGTGCAGGCTATACTCACAAAATATTACAGCTTTAATTGCTACCATTTAATTCTAATAATTTCAACTTTATTCTTGGAACATTTTGACTTTATTCTCATAATTTCGACTTTATTCTTAAAATATTTAGACTTTATTCTTAAAATATTTCAACTTTATTCTCATAATTTCGACTTTATTCTTAAAATATTTAGACTTTATTCTTAAAATATTTCAACTTTATTCTCATAATTTCGGCTTTATTCTCAAAATATTTTGACTTTAGTCTTAAAATATTTCAACTATATTCTCAAAATATTTTTTTTAATAAATGGAAGACTTTTTTTTTTTTTTTTTAAGATGGCACTAAAATGCTGTTGTATGAAAGAAATGAGTTTTACAAGAAAGGGAGTTTTAACAACAAAAACCTGACAAATGCCTTGAAATAAAATATTATTAATTAGGGAACTGACCCTGTTGAATTAATATATTGGCTTAAAGCACATACTGACATACTATTTAATCAACAACTTCTGAGTCTACAAATGTGACACTCGTAGAGCTTTAAAACTACAATACCCCTTCAGCCAGAGTACTGAACCCTCTCAGTAAAAATATTCTACTTAAACCAAATTTTGTTTTATTCCAAGAAACAGTCGAAACTTTCATCTACGTAGAAAAGAAGTAAATGAATTAAAGCAAATAAATCATTAGACCAGGGCTGCCCAACCCTGTTCCTGTAGATCTACCTTCCTGCAGAGTTCAGCTCCAACCCTAATCAAACACAACTGAACCAACTAATTAGGATCTGAAGGAGCACTTGATAATTACAAGCAGGTGTGTTTGATCAGGGTTGGAACTGTACTCTGCAGGAAGGTAGTTCTCCAGGAACAGGGTTGGGCAGCCCTGCATTAGACTTAAATGTGCTGAATCCCAAGCACAGTATGAAGTGTGAGGTGGTTTATTTTGAGTTGAGCAGGTTTGTTGAATTACTGTTTGTTTAATTATTTATTTTTAGGCTTTTCAGGGGGAGAAAATGTCTGTCTATCAGAAAACACAATGGTTTAACTCAGGCCTCAACTTGAAGTATAACCTAATTGTCAGTCTTTTGGACCTTTTTGCCCCGTATTAGTTCCTGTTTTCCTTATTTGGTCGTTTTCCTGTCCTTGTTAAGTTAGGTTAGATTGATTTTTGATTCCTTTCACCTGTGTTGGTAATTATCTTGTGAATTTAAGTTCCTGTTTGTTCTTTCCTTGCTGTCTGGTCTACTTGTTATGTGCTTGCTGTTTACTTGTGTTTGGATTCCCCTGTGATTAAAGACTTTGAACTTGACTTCGTGCTTCCAGAGTATTTTCTGCAAGACACTAGCGTGGCACTAATAATCCTGACCAATATTTCACATGTGGTCTAGGAAATGTGTCCAACCTGTTATGCAACATTTTTGCAATGCAGTGTGTAACATGGTGTAAGTTTCAAGCTAAAGAAACCCATTACTAGTTACGACAGAACAACATGCTAGCAGATGATTAACATTTAAGAAGAATTTTAATAGATATATAAAAAATTATAATTTTTTTTTGGTTAATAAACATTTTAATGTCCAGTATGGACATGTTGTGTTTCACACTATTAAATAAATCTTATAAAATGAGGAAAGAGTAAAAAGCTTATGATTAATACATACATTAGCTGTGTTCGGAATGGCACACTAGCTTACTGTATTCTTCACTGCAAAAGTAATCCTATTTAAAACAAACAAACAAAAAAACAGTTTTGGAACCCCTGATTTGGCTCATTACTCACCTCAGAAGGATGACAGCAGGAGTTAGCTTTACAGGCAAATGCTGATAGAAAGATGGAGATGATAAACTCAAGCAAGGCGAAAACCAACAATACACCTCTGATTCCCATGAAAAGAGTCTGAGAGAAAAATCAACATTAACACAAATAAAAGTAACAAAATCAATGATAATTACTACCCATACTGGTCAGCAGTCCAGAATCTACTATACTTGGGGTTCATTGGGTGAACTATCCGTTTAAGGCTTGTGTACTGACCACCCAGTGATCTTATAGTAATTACTAAATAAATGTGAATATAAAAGTTGATGACATACCTGATACATTCTCACTAATTCATAACAGTCATAGTTGACACAGTAGGTGTATGGCCCCATAACCAAATCCAGCGAAATGAAAATAATGGCGATGCCTGCGGTTATAGTACTGAAAATGTTCATTCCAAGTGAAGCATTCACCTGTAGGCAGAAAAAGAAAACAACATAAAACCAATCAATAAATTAGCAAGAACTTTAAGATGTTGTGTTAACATGTTAATGTAGATGTAAAAGTATATGAAGTGTGATTTTAAAAAAAGTACAATGCTTGATATAAATAAATAAATAAATAAATAAAATATATAACAATCATGGTCCAAGCACCACTGGCTTTGTACACACCAAACACAAACTGGAGGGTGAATTAATATTATTTTCAGCAGAAATGCAGAGTGCGCCTGAAGCAATGTACTGGAGAAGAGAGAGAAAGACAAAAATGAGACTCGTGTTGAAATATGTAGCTTGTATCATAAAAGACAGAACAATTAATTGTATAATAGTTTCTTACGATGAGAGATCCCCAGTAAGGAATACCACTAACGACAAAGATGACTTCTGCATAAACTGTAGACACAATGCCAAACAGGAGAGTCAGCACACCGATCATTATCTGGACCGTCTGTTTTTTTTTAAAGAAAAAAAGAATGTACAGTCTGAGTAGGACAAGAGATTGTTTCACAAAGGGGAACAATGTAAAATACACAATATCAATTTATGGCTGCTGTAGTTATGGACTCATGATTGTATTAGGAAAATATCCCAAAAATATGTTATGCAAGTGTGGAACTACCATATGTAAATGTCACTGTATTTGTGTATTTGCAAGATTGGATTACTTCACATTTTTGATAGTTTGCAACTCCTAAAACATTATTCTGTCACTGATATTGACTATTTTACTCTGTAAATATTTTCTTACTGTAAATAATAAACCTAGGCACCTAGTCCTCAAGGCAATATATACACACAGAAAGGTCAATTATTTAGGTTTGTGAGAAATTTCTCACCCCAAGGGCTTTCGGTTGGCCTTTCAGAAATGCCTGAAGTCCATGAAGAGGTGAAGCTCCTGCCACCTGTTGTACATAAACAGGTACAGGTACATTTGTCACCACAGGAGCACTTGTCACCATCGTAACAGGTGTTGTTTGTGTTGGTGGTTGAAACTGGATGATGAACGCTGAAGAGTTTGCGGGTGCTGGACCAGTGCTGGACATTCTGATTTCTGAATCCCAAACTGACCTATACAAAACCCTATTAAATCAAAACAGGTAAGTGATATAATGATTATGAAATACTTTTGCGTTATTAATGAAATTTTCAGTGTATTTATTATAATATTCTTCATTAAATATTCATCACTAATTTCTGTATAAGTCAAAGCTGTCATGTCACGTGTCAGAAGAACAACCGACTGGCAATGCATAATTTTGCAATGTAGACCAATTTTGAGCATTTATGTGGAAATGTAATTGCAGAACTGTTGCAATTGAAGGCTTAAGTGACAAATAAATGATGATCTTTTGCAAAATAAGCAAGCTAACATGTACAGTATATTTGCTTTGAGTTTAACAGCATTAAGTAAACACTGATTAAGTAACACTGATTGTTCTTTCTCTGTCTATGGAATGTTAAAGAATTGAAAACCAGTCCAAGCTAGGATTTTTTTTTTCATGATGTTGTTGCACTAAACTAGGCTGAAATAAGTCATGTGGTGTGTGTATGGAAAGAGAGAGAGAGAGAAAAGGCAAGAGATAAAGTTTAGTTCGAGTCCCGGCTTGTTGAGCTTTCCTGATTCCATCCCTTATTCTCTCTCTACAACTTCATTTACTATCTATGTAATGTAAATATTAAATAAACAGAAACTTCATCTACTCTCACTACCAGGGAAGAAGGTGAAATAACCGATGTCATAATACATTCAAATTCGATTTAGCATAAATGTATTTAATAAATACATATATGGCATACATGTATACATATGTAATATAAATGCATAAATAAACATGATAAACACTATTCATAAATTCTGATTCCTCGAGTAAACACCTCGCAGTAAACTCGAGTTTAGTATACCAAAAACACGTACACATACATCTAATATGGTGACATTTATATGACAGCATCATATAAGTTATGAGAAGGACATGCTTACCGATAAATAAGACAGAGGCTGTAAGAGTGCTTTGGTTTACAGCGATCTTATCAGATGACGAATTCACACTTTTAGTTTCGATTTACCAGTGAACCATCAAACGATAAGCGCCATCCCGACTGTGATTGGTCCATGCTGACCCCAGACTGCTGTGATTGGATCATGTTAGATCATTAGTGATGAATATTTAATTAAAAATATTTTAATAAATACATTGGAAATTTAATTAACATAGCAAATTAATAGAACGTCTTTCTGAATTCACCTTATATTTTGTGGAGTTAAAACGTAATAGATTTCGAGTGTTTCCCGGGAATAAATGACTGGATTACGGATAAATACGGTGGATATAGAGTTGTTGTGCACGAGATGAGGAAATGTAATGTTTACTGCTACTGTACGTGACCTGAACAACAAAACTCTGTTTTCTTACACAATCACCACTGGATGCTAAGGTAAATTTAATTATTCCCACGACTATTCCCCAGTCGTGATTGCAAACTCGTAAATGTGCAATTTGTAACTAGAAAACTTATGTACGTTAATTCAGATGGCTTGTGACTTTAGCATTTTATATGTTCTAAATCATATGCATAGTTAAAGACGTTTACTAAAGGTTTATGTAATATCTGACTGAAACTTTCTATAAATATGTCAATGGCGAGAAAAATAGTTGACAAACTCCAGAAGCCTTAACTCAACTTTTCACAGAAAGGACGAGGAAGAAATTGATGAGTACTCTGGCGGATACTGTCCTTCTTGGAAATGAAAGTGTATGTCATCCCAGATTTTTAATTCTGCAGGTGATGTGGTGGTTTCTGCCACTGCTGTAAGAAATCACTCACAAAGTCTTGGGGTTTTGATGCCAGAAGATAGACTTTATTGGTTTCAGAAACAATGAAAACAAGAAGCTCTGCAAAGCATCTCTAGAGTCTTTTTCTGCACCCTCTTTTATACAGTTTTTCCTAAAGGCGTGTTCAATGCCACAGTGACAAAATTAATGCAACAGACACTGACAGTATTTTTTCCTTATCTGTGTATAGACCCTTTTCACATTTCCAAGGTTCTCAGAAGTGTAAATCATCATAGGTGTGTAAATAAATAAATAAAAACCCATGATGTTTTTAAATAAAACCCCCAGTGTTTTTATTACTTTCCAAAAGAGGAAAAAATGTTACATAAATAACAATAGATTGATTAGTCAAGAGTGACAAATTTTTAAATTTGTAGTCACTCTCTCAGCCTTTTTATAGAAACACAACTAGCTTTATGTAATTTAATGGCAAGGCTGTAAATCTACATTAATTAAAAAAAAAAAAATTAAATAAATAAAACAAAGGTTTCTAGTTTTACGATGCTAATAACTGTGGAAATGCATTATCATACGCATAGAATAGACATTGTAGTGGAAACAGGACTTTTATTTTGGTCTGGTGATGTGACATCATAAAGCTGCGCCACGCTCCTTAGCCCTTACTATAACAGGGCTTGGTAACCGACGTCATTACGCAGTGTATTACCAGTTACTACACGAAAATGTGTTGAAAACAATGTTGAAAAGTTGATTAAATGAACAAAATTTATTATACAGAGCAGTGTCCTGCACGCAGGCGGGTACCCGACCTGCTAAAATTGACATGGGTGGAATAATATTTATGTGTCGGGTGCGGTGCAGGTGCGGATCGGACGGGTAACAGGCATGGGTATTTGCTCTTTGGACTCAATCCGGTACTGATACTCAGCTGCTCACAAACGGTCCCGTGCTTGTGTTCGCGCTCTGTCTGAAGACCGTTTGAAAGCCTTTTCACTTGGCCAGCGGTGGAATAGCTGCTCAGCTGCTGCTTCCTCTCGTAGTGAAAGCCTTTTGCAGTGGAGCCAGTACTTGGGACGCGGTCTCGGGGTGAACGTAGTGGCAGACAACAAGGTCACATTTGATTTTCTAAAAACTGTAAACAAAACATAATGAAAATAGTATATGTGTTATTTGCTATTTATCATTTTATGGGACAATGACTAGTGCAATTTTTCATGTCAGACAGTTAAATATGACATTTTACACATAATCGTATTTTTACCTGGTAAACCAACTTTTTGATTGATCATACAACTTTGGGAATTCCATTATATTTTAAATGATCTTGATAATGTTTTCAACACTCCAACATAAGCTCAGTTCTTTTGGTTGTTAATAATAATCTGTCCAAGGGGTGCGGGTTTATCAAGCAGGACCTGTGCAGGACTCTGATACAGAGACAAACTTCTACTGGACGCAAGAAACAGATCCGAATGAGGTGCCTGCAAGAGAATGTACTCGAGACCCCGGCGATTTACCTCCTGTGACATTTCCAGATATTTTGGTATGTTTAGTCTGTGGTGTGAGTGCTTATACCGAGGCTCTGTTTCGTAATTTTAAATCTATGGAAGCCCACGTTCGGTTCACAAATGACTGGGTCCAAATAACTTGGAAGCCTACAAACCACCGAGTTTTGTTTTGAACCTTGTATTGACTGTTATGAAAACTGACTGTAGCTTGCATAAAAAGCCTTGCTAGACAATGTTTTTATGACTCTAGACACGTCTTTGTGAAGACAGTGTCATAATACAGTGAAATAAATGTTCTTTTGTCATATCAAAACACTACTCATGTGCAAGGCTAAAATGTACCCGCATGGCGGTTTTAGGTATACAGTGACCCCTGGCGGTTCTAGTGTTAAAGCACCATCCGGTGCAAATCATCCCACCTGCATCCTGTGAAGACCCTATTCTACTGTACCCCTGACTGGGTTATACTCTCTGCCATCGTTGGTTTTAATGGTTTGTTTACTACTGACAGGTTCAGAGCCAAACAAGGTCAGAGAATGGAGGGTCTCTTGGCAGCGACTCTCTCAATTTGAAATTATGGCAGAGGCAGATCTCTGAAAGTTTCAGAGCTAAAATGGAAGTGGATGTTAAAGTACCAACAAGTAGCGATCAAATACTTGGCTTTAGTATGTCAGCGGAAATGAGCATCAAGCCAATTGTGCAGTTTGTTAGTGAGTGTCTCTGTGGCGCACAGTGGTCTGTCAGACATGCAGCAGCAACTTTCCCACAATGCTAGAGCTCACAGAAATCAGAGCGGCATCTCACAGTTCTTCATACTTCAAGCATCTCCGGAGGCAGACTGCGTAATGACAGTTTTTTAGTCGTGTCAGTAATTTTCTGGTTGATTGATTACATTAGATTTATTAAGCTGCCCATTTGTTATGAAATATTACAATATAAATGAATCACATCCCTATGTTATGTTATGGTATGATTTGTTTATTAAGGCTGAGGTGTATAGTCAGACATATGAGCATTAATTTAACAAGTGAGGCATGTTTAACACATAATGAAAATATAGTGCCTATGTGAAGAAAATTAATAACTAGAAGTTATACTTAAGCAAGCTAGAGAACTGCATCCTTCAATTCTATAGAATTAACTGTATAAAAACTGAGTAAATAAATACAAAAATATATTTACTTACTAATAATAATGGTGTTTTACTTAAATTAGGAAATGTTTGTAGAGATATTGTTTATGTGGTGTTTCACTGGTACTGTTAATGCAAACAATGACAAATATTTTAACAAATATCTGTGTTCACACCACCCTATACAATTAAGCCTCTGCACCATGGCATTATTTCCTTCAGCGACACTGAGTAAGCTCAACCAATTATTCTGCACTACAAACATAGGAAGAAATTAGCAAAACCTTTTTGTTTTTCATGAAGTGTTTTCTTTTTTTGGTCTGTGATCATCAGGAGAGAGCAGGAATCATCACAGAAAAGCAGCACAGCAGGTTGATCATTTCTCCAAAGAATATTTGGGAAAAAGAACAGATTTGCACCAACAGCACCACAAGAAAGGGATAGATAGATAGATAGATAGATAGATAGATAGATAGATGATAGATAGACTTTTTATGGCATAATATTTGGATTTTATCATTCAGTTTTTATCCTCAATTGTACTTTCTCACCTGTTTTGGCATAAAAACACTGAACAACAACTCACTTTTGTTTCTGTAGCTGAGCAGCAGTTGGTGCTTGACACAGATTTGAAGAAGTGGAGAGCAGCAGTTGTTGAAGATCCCATCACATGATCCCATAAAGAAGATCCCATCAAGAGTGGATCTTGAGAAACATGCTGTAGTTTCTCCCACATCAACTGGTAATTTTTGGGGTCAGACTTGCAGACTTATTTATTTAATTCCAGTAAGGGTGAGAAAGTAATTGAGGAGTGCCTGGAAGATACTGTTCCTCTGGCAAATAAAAATGTATTTAGGACATCCTTCATCCCAAATTCTTGACTTTGCAGGTGACTGACAAAAATTATGCAACAGATAATGTGTGTTTGTTTCTGTATAGACTCTTGGCACATTTCTGGGGTTCTCAGAAGTGAAAATAATCAGTTATGTAAAGGAAAACGCAACAAATATATTTTTGTGTTCTTGTTTGCCACAATAGCAAAAGGGGAAAAAAAAACATGATAATGTTTCAGTTGCTTTTCAAATGAGGAAAAAAGTGAATAATGAATAAAAGGAAATAACAAGAGTTTAGTCAAAAGAATGAAAGATGTCAAATTTGTGGTCACTCCCTCAGCCTTTGTACAGAAACACTTTTGCAGCAGCATTAAGTATTTTTATGTAATTTAATGGCAAGGCAGAAAAACACAACATATAGTATTGTAAATGTACATTTAATTTAAAAAAATTAAAATATAAACGTTTCTAAATCTATCTCGCTAATAATTGTGGAAATGCATTATCATATATATAACAGACACCAGTGTGTAAACGGGACTTTTATTTTGGTCAGGCGAGGTGACGTCTTAAAGCTGCGCCCCTTCTAGCCCTGCATTTGTTGTGATTCGGCTGAAGAAAGGTTCGTGGTTTTTACGTTTTTAAATCAACGCAAACTGTTCTGTTTTACAAACTACGTAAAATAAATAAATCAATCTGAAATATAAGGTTGTAATACTTTAAAGCGCATCCTCATATTATTAACAGAAAATGTGCGTCTCATTTCGCTCCCTATATGTGAATCAGTACATCGTTCAAGTACGGGAAAGAGTTGAGAGAAACTGCGAATCCGAATCATCTGAACCGAATCATTTGTAAAATGATTCAGTGATTCGTAGCGCTCGAATCAGCTCATGCTGACGACAAACCCAAACATGTGTAATGTCAACTTTTACAAACCAACTGCAAATGTTTTCATGAAAGTGAAGTCTGTTTCATATTATGTACAAGTATTTTAAGACAAATACAAACAAATACTATTAGCTTTTTGTGTGATTTGTAATGTATTTTAATCAGGTCATTCAAGTCCAATAACTCTTACTCTGACTGACTCCCTTACCAGTGCACTTACTATTGAACAAGGGCGCTGATTGAGAGACACTCAGAGATTGAGTTTGCATGCAGTTTTCTATCTGTTAATTATTCTCATCTTAAACAGGACAGTGTTCAAACACACAGGAAAACTCCTGACCTATCAACTCCTGCTGAGATCCACATGACACACTATTATAAAGACGGTGTTTATTAAAGAGGAGAGTGAAGACATGAAGATTGAAGAAACATTCATAGTCAAACATGAAGATACTGAGGAACAAACAGGCTGGTTTTTGAACTCAAAGCTGAACTCACTCATTTGATCCTTATTAAAATGTCCAGCTCTACAAAAACGAATGATATTTTTGAAGAATGTCACACAACTGTAGTAATTGAAGTGTTTAGTTTACAGACATGTTGAAATCACATGACCAGACAAATAAGATCCTGCTTTCACATTGGACATTTGTTACTATGACATCATGCACCGCTACTAAACCTCGACTAAACGTAAACCTGTAAATGTCAAAAAACGGTTTCCATTGTAGTTGTGCAAAATATTCCTTTTTCAAATTGCCTAAAAAAACACCTCATGTGAGCGTGTAAACATTTTTTGCTATATATGGGAGTTTTTGAAGGGTAACACAGACAGTGGTCAGTGTGACTTGTAATTGCTCTAGCTGCAGAATTTTGAACCAGCTAGAGCTTATTTGTTGATCCTGCAACATTTATATGGTGAAAGTAGACCATGATTATGATTATTAACAATTTGTGAATGCAGTAACCAGGTATGTAATTGTGGAAAATGTAATTGTGCATCTCTCTATCAAGATCTGGATGGGTGGAGGTCCTAAAAATGTGGATGGGGTCCTAAAGAAAGCAAAGAATTAAGTATTAAGTAAAGAATTCTGTAATGTGTTTTCCTATATTTTCCTATTGGCAATTTTATGATTTGTTCATATACTACACTTTTCCATTTCACTTTGAGGGACCCCGTGCAGCCTATCCCAGAAGAAGTCCACCAATATTGTTTGTAAACGAGATAATAGTCCTGTGGGCGGTTCCACACAAGAGAGCTTGTGCCACATAGTTGAAGCTATTAAGTTATTCAATGTTAGCACTCTCCCTCTAAAAGATAACTGGGAATGAATCCATCTCCATTTCTTTAGTCTACCCTCCATTTTTTCTATAATCCCATCCCAGTTTTTCTGCTGCACAGAAACATCTCCAAGATGCACTCCTAGATACTTAAGACCACCCCTTTTCCAATTCAACCCACCAGGTAAACTTGGTAAACCATTCTTCCATTTACCTCTAATCAGTGCATCACTTTTCCCCCAATTTACTCTCGCAGCAGAAATTACACCAAATTCATTAACAACAGATGTCAAATTAATAACATCTTTTTTTCCATTGATTAAAATCATGACATCATCTGCATATGCTAATATTTGATGATGAACACTGTGACTCTTTAAACTAAAACCTTCAATACAAGAACGCAACTTATTTAACATTGGTTCAATTGCCAAAGAATACAACATTCTGGAGAGAGCACAACCCTGCCTTGTACCTCTCCCAACTTTGAAAGGGGCACTCAAACCACCACTGATCTTCAGTACGCTCTCAATGTCTTTATACAAAACTTTAATCATTCCGCTAAATTTGGACCCAAAGCCAAAAGCATCAAGTGTATTCCAAAGATATTGATGCTCTATTCGATCAAAGGCTTTTTCTTGATCAATTGAAATAAAGCCTATGTCAATATCAAGATATTCAGAAACATCCAAAATGTCTCTGATAAGAATAATATTATCCATAATCGACCTTCCGGGTATACAATAGGTCTGGTCAGAATGAACCACTTGCCCCATCACATCTTTCAATCTATTGGCCAAGGCTTTGGAGAAAATCTTTAAATCTGTACAAAGTAAACTTACAGGTCGCCAATTCCTTATTTCCTGCAAGTCACCTTTCTTAGGCAGCAAGGTAACCACTGCCCTCCTACAGCTCAAAGGGAGGGAACCCACAATCAAACTTTCATTTAAAACATCCAAAAGGTCCTTGCCTATCACTCCCCAAAAAACCTTATAAAACTCCACGGAGAGGCCATCAATGCCTGATGCTTTACCAGGCTTCATATCTTTTAAAGCACTTAAAAGCTCCTGCTCCGTAAATGGCTTATCAAGTTTTACTACAGAGTCCTGTGCAATTTTCGTCAAGCCATCATAAAACTTGGCAGACAAATCCTCATTTTCTTTATATTCACTACTATATAAATCAGCACAGAATTGCACAGCCCGCTTTCTAATGCTTGTGGACTCAATTCCTGACCATTTTCTGCTCGAATAGAGTGAATCAACACCAAAACACCTGCAGAAAGACAGTGTAGGAAAAAGAAGAAATAAAAAGGAAAAAGTTCACTCTCACCACAGCAGCACTCTCAACTCACACACTCTTCGCAACACTCATTCCGCACATGCGCATGAGAGAGAGAGAGAGAGAGAGAGAGAGAGAGAGAGAGAGAGCCTGCAGGGGCTAGCACTCTCCCTGGCAGTGGCAGCTGCCACTAGTCGCTACTGGCAGTGGCAGCTCGCCGTGCCACTTCCGGGGCAGGTGCCACGGTTTTTCTTGCTGTTTTTGCTGTTTATTCGGTAAAAACGAAACGTTGTCAGTGGCGTGCCGCATGCGGTGTTTTTTTTTAATGATGATGCAAAGTTCCCACAGTTCCCCATTACTATACGTTTTATGTATTTTTTATGAGTCACGATCGATATATATCTATATATATATATATATATATATATGTATGTGTGTGTGTGTGTGTGTGTATATATTCAGGGTGCGATTTGTGAAAAAAGCAGAGGGTTAACATACATACAATACACATTCTCAAAAGACAATCAAGTACTATAGTTTTTACAGTACAAACAGCAAAGCCTGACAATAATTATAAGATGAATTTCTGATGCAGGACTAGATGGCAAAAAGGGTAAATCATTTTTTATTAATCCTTTCCTGTGAACTGTATGCAGTGAACTGTTGGATCCTGAAGGATGAAAAGTTCTTACTCAAATATGGTGACAGCAGCCCACTTGTTTTCATTGTGACGAGACGGCTGCCTCCCCCCTACGTATCAGCTTCACCCCGTCGGTAATCGCCGCCCTTCACCAGGCTCCCGACGGGAGTGGGCGTGTGGGAGGAGGAGGGGCGCTGAAACATCCAGGTCTGGCGGCGTGTGATGAGGCACACCTGATGTGAATGAAGCCTCATCACCGCCGCTGTTAAAATGCCGAGCGCGCCTCTCCTCAGGAGACTGGTCTCTTCCCCGTGCATGCATGCTGGTGTCCTCGTGGGTCCAGGAAGGGTGCGTAGAGGGTCGAGCGCCGCCGATGTGATGGACGAGCTGCCGGACCCGCGGTCCGAGTGCGAGCCGCATGGAAATGGCTGCGGGCCAGGATGCCGGGCCTTCTCACCCGCCTGAGGAAGTGCCGCCGCTAAGGAATGGATGAAGCCGCTAAAGGAAGCCGCTACCCGTCATATTGCTGCGGACCCCGGCGGGGAGCAAGTGCGGCCGCCGGACTCCGCCCCTTACCTGGACCCTTCCCTTCTGAACACTGCCCCTCCTTCACGGATTCCCTTCACGTCGAGGACACCAGATCCCCCATTTATTTTGGACACTTTTTCCCCTTTTTGGACACTTTGTTTATATTGTTTAATAAAAACCTCTCCGAGGCCTGACGTCACGCCCACTGTGTCTGTCGCTTTGCTCCCACCCGTGACATCATCAACAAGTTCTGTGCAGAACATTTCACAGTCCTATCTTTTTACCAACATGAAAGAAGTGAACAGTTCCACTGGAGAACTTTCTGCCCACATAGCTTTATGTATGGATTTAATTCGGTGCTCATCTGCTTGTTGGTATGTAGTATGCATCAATGTTTTATAAAAATAAATAAATAAATAAAATTAATTCCACCACGCAGCACACAGCTGCAGTCCTCATGTCTCTGAAAAATGTTTTCCTGAAGTGAAAAAGGAAAGTATGGTCAAATATATTAATGTTACAATTAATGCCTAGAGCATTTACAGTACATGATATAATTGATATTTTCTAACAATGAATGCTTTCTATACATATTATTACTTTTAATTATAAAATAACAGTAAAAATTGTTTGCCACAAAACTTAGGAAATTTTCACATGGCTTTTCAACAAATAAAAAGTTATTACAGTTAAAACATTGTACAACACTGACCACAATTTAAGCATGCTATTTGTATGGAAATTGTAAAAAAAAAAAAAAAAATTCCCAACTCTGAAAAACATTTTCCCACATAAAAATTCAATACTTAATTAAACAGCCCAGTTCGCATTAAACTCTTTATTTATTTGAATGAATGTAAAATAATCAGTCAAAATTTACATAACCTCAAAGCAACAAGGATCATAATTTAAGATTAGGGCTTACTGAATTTATGATGTTTGTGTGTTGTACGGCTTCTGCCTAAATTCTTTGCCTGCCATCAGTGAAGGCAAGGGAGGCAGAGGGTTTTTAAAGAAATAAAAATGGATTAGAAAACGATAGATATTACACAAATAAATAAAAATATAAAAATAAACGCAAGTATTACAAAATATGACATTAAAAAGTGTAAAATTCAATGGTATGTAGAAAGTAATTCAACAACGACACCAGCTGGTAAAGTTAAAAATAACAGCAGACAAAATATTTTTGTATAGTTACTGTCTTTTCATATTATTTTGGAATAAATGTAAAATAAAATACATACAAACACTTATGAGATTTAATGGATTTGATAAAACAGAATATTATACAGTGTAAAAATACAAAATATAACTTTGGAAATGTGACAACAGTTAGGATATATAAATATAACCCCCCCAATGAACGTGATTTTGCGATTTAGCAGTGGTGCACGGGGCTCTGAATTCCCAGCGATGCCCCTATTCTGGTTGCATCTGCTTACTGTTTAATATGCATCATCAAAACTTTTATTTATTTAAAATAAACGGCGACAAACGATCGTGACTCATAAAAACAGCCTACATAAAAATGTATAATAATAATAATTATAATTGTAATAATAATGACATTACAATTGTGCAAACTTTGCATCATCATTAAACAAAACACTGCATGCAACTGAGAACAGTTTCCTTTTTATCGAGCAAACAGCAAAAACAGCGAGAAAAAACGTGCCAGCTGCCAGGAACTCTCTTTTTTTTTTAGGAACTCTGGCAGCTCTCCCGAAGTGGCACCGCGAGCTGCCACTGCCAGCATTCGCGCCTTGGGCTAGCGGCAGCTTGGCACTCCTTATGTGTGTGTATGTTCTATATGGGAAAATACAATTTAGCTTATTGGACTCATATACTGGTCGCATCTGGTCTGCTTGCAAACAATCGTGACTCATAAAAAATACTTGTATAATAATAATAATAATAATAATACAACTGTGGGAAGTTCATCATCATTAAAAAAAACACCACCGCACGCCACTGACAACAGTTTCGTTTTTACAGAGCAAACAGCAAGAAAAACCGTGGAAATTTCTTCAGTGGAAATCCCTGGCAGCTGGGGATGCCACCGGAAGTGGCACCGCGAGCTGCCACTGCCAGCATTCGCGCCTTCTCTCTCTCTCTCTCTCTCTCTCTCGAGAGAGAGAGAATCACTGGAAATGTACTGCTTTGTTCAAGTTTTGGTGATTAAAGGCATTTTCGTAGGAAGGCAGTGTAGTAATTTTGTGCATACTGATTATACGTTATAATATATATATATATATATATATATATATATATATATATATATATATATATATGTGTGTGTGTGTGCGTTAACTGTATGTATGTACGCAATGGCAATTAACTTTCGTGCCTTTGTTCAAGTTTTGTTGAATAAATGCGTTTTTATTAGAAGGTAAAACACTAACTTGGTGTTATTTCCATATATATATGTGTGCAATGCCCAGTTAAACCCTGATTGTCTTCATAAGCCAGTGTTAGTAAAGCGTGTTTGTGTGTGTATGAATAAAGTCCATTTAAACTTTGATTGTCCTCATAAGCCAGGGTTAGTAAAACGTGTTTGTGTGTGTATATGAAGTCCAGTTAAACCCTGATTGTCCTCATAAGCCAGGGTTATTAACGTGTGTGTGTAACAACTAGGGTTGTCCTCATAATTCATAATTAAGTAAGGAAACGCCCACTTCTGCCCTGTCCTCACAGTGCTGTATGATGTCAGGTCTTCATATTTCCAGACTGTTTCACTAAAATTGAATTCTGAGTATTCAGATTTTTTCCCCATGCAACACGGAACAGTTTAATATTTCTTACTAATCTGTATGACAAAGGGAAGGGTGAGTTCCCATAAATCAGTATGCAACTTGTTCGGGGAAAAAGTCCTGATAAACCACCCGAACCAGTATGTGTGTGTGTGGGTGTGTCTGTGTTGCTGTTGTCACCGGTCTGACTGTTTGTTAGTGCTGGGAGCTAATCAGAGCGGCTGCACCTGTTGTGCATTACCGCTGTCTACATCTGCCCCGCGTTTGCAGTGTTTGTTGTCAGATCATTGTTCGCTCATGTTCTCTCTAGTGTCTCTTGTTCCAGGATTTGCATCTTGTTTTCTGTGGCTATTCAGCCTCTGTGGATTATTTGCCGAACCACTTGTGGATTACTCGTTCAGCGACGGATCATTTCACCCACCTGTTGCATGCTCCGTGCTACTAGGACTGAGGCTTTCAGCTTTACTTCGTCTGACCATTTACCTTGCTTTATTTTCTCTGCACGCTGTTTACTTTGTTGCACTTGCTATTGGATTTTGAGTCTAGTTTGCGACACTGGTTCAAACTGTGGTCCTTACTAATTCATAAAATGTACATTAGAACCTACAATTAATTTAAAAGTCAAAAGAATAGCAACACAACAAACAAACAAAAAATGAATATCTGAACTTCCAAATGTGGCCGGGCCCTATACGGCCCAGTAATTTTGACCAATGAATTTGGACCCCAATTCCGGGATACCTATGATTAATGCCAGACTACGCCACTCTGGGACTCTCACCCAAAGATTTTGATCTATGATATTTTGCACAAGTTTTCTACCCAGTGGCAAACAACACGTGGAGGCACAGGCATTGTTCAAAAATTACACAAATACTTTATTAGAGCATAATAAAAACAATGTAAAAAATAAAAGAAAGAACAGTTGAGAGTCTGCACGTCAATTCCAATAAGGGCTTACACCAGCAAAAATAATTAACAACCCACCATGGAGCTACAGCCTGGAATACAGGGAAGACTCGATCACAATTTATCTTATACCCTACACTGCACACTCACATATCAAGAAAGAGCTTAGTGCTAATTAGTGTTAATACAACAATTCTTTAACAATTCCACAGTTTACAGTCTTGACACAATATACTTTAACACCAATCACAATAAGAAAAAGATTACAAGCTACAAACACAAACAAAACTACACATAATTAGCAAACCAAAGAAAACGAATTTCTTCAAAACCAAATAGTTTAAAACCAAAGTGTTTGCGAAAACACAAAATCACAGAGAAACAAATCTCAAATCACAGAAACAAATAACCAAAATAATTTGAAGAAAATATAAAAGAAACCAAAAGCGAAAGAAAAAGTCACTTAATATACTCCCTTAATGGAGGAACTCAATAACGGAATTACAATACAAGAAAATAAAACAAAAAAAAACAAAAAAAACAAATAGCTCACGAAAATACAAAACAATTTAAATTAAGTAGAGAAGAAGAAAAATCAAAAGCAAACAATTTTAACGAAAACCATGTTAACATGAAACAATAAACAACAAAACCAAACACACAAGCTCTTAAAGGCAAGGGAATCCACACGAAATGAGGAGACTCTCTGGCACAGGTCCAGCCACACGACCGTAACCCAAAAACATGCAGAAACAATGCAAATCCACGTAGAACGAGACAGCGGCAATATTCACCCCTACAACAGCTGCGGGAACCTGGAAATATCCGAATGTTAAATTCTCAGCCTACGTGCACAACAGCCGCCAACCGCACACCTGATATTAACTGGGGGACAGCAGATTCTCATCCCACAACAGAGCAGAACAGCCAAAATGCGCAAAAACGGCCAGACAATCAAACACAGGAGCCACTACCCACAGTCGCGCTCCTGGACTAACCCAAGGTCGCACCCAGCCAAAACACAGGAAGTAAAACTGCGTGGCTCCAGAACATGACGCTCCCCCCGGTAACGCGTCAATGACTTTTAGAAGTTCTTAAAGGAGCACTAATTGATGACGTCAAAGCAAATACCCGTCCCCCAAACAAACGGTTATCTTTATGCATTATACCACACAAACTTCCGCAAAGGAAACACCTAGCTCCTCTGAGAGATATTGCACAAAAGCAAGTTAGGGGATTAAACTGGGATTTTCCAGTTATCCTGGCTGAATTTAGCCCTAACTCGGTTGCATGAAAGCAGGTTAAGTTATAGGAGAGCCCCGAAGTGTCTGACTTAACTGCTCTGTTTTCAACTCTGCCTCCGACTGTTCTCGGCTAATCTCATTGACCGCCGTCTGTAGCCGTACACTGTAACAAGATAACTGTGAAATTTACAGCAACTTGCTGGCAGCAATTGGCAAGTAAGTTGCTGTAATATATCCCACAGTATGCTGACTGTAAGACTAATCACAGTAACTTACTGTACTACTGTAATTTTTTATTATAGTAATAATCACAGTACTGTAGTGAGCATCACTGCTTTAATTGTATGTAGTGTAAAGGGAAGACTGTTTTTGCTGGTTTTCGCTAAATTTACTGGTTTTAGCTGCCTTGTTCTTAAAACAGCTGGTTTTAGCTAGTTTTACCTGGTTTTGGCAGGTTTTTTTTTAGCTGTTTTTTGTTAAATCAATTGGTTTTAGCTGGCCTTTTACTTAAAAGAGCTGGTTTTAGTTAGTTTTACCTGGTTTTTGCTAAATCAATTGGTTTTAGTTGGCCTTCTGTCTTAAAATAGCTGGTTTCTGGCTAGTTTTACCTGGTTTTTGCTAAATTAATTGGTTTTCCGCTGGATTTTTTTCTTAAAATAGCTGGTTTCTGGCTAGTTTCACCTGTTTTTTAGCTGTTTTTTTCTGTTTTTATTTGTTAAATCAATTGGTTTTAGTTGGCATTCTGTCTTAAAATAGCTGGTTTTAGCTAGTTTTACCTGGTTTCTAGCTGTTTTTGCTAAATCAATTGGTTTCAGCTGGATTTTTTCTTCAAATAGCTGGTTTCTGGCTAGTTTCACCTGTTTTTTTAGCTGGTTTTTGCTAAACTAATTGGTTTCAGCTGGATTTTTTCTTCAAATAGCTGGTTTCTGGCTAGTTCCACCTGGTTTTTAGCTGTTGTTTGCTAAATTAATTGGTTTCAGCTGGATTTTTTTCTTCAAATAGCTGGTTTCTGACTAGTTTCACCTGGTTTTAGCTGTTTTTATTTGTTAAATCAATTGGTTTTAGTTGGCATTCTGTCTTAAAATAGCTGGTTTTAGCTAGTTTCACCTGGTTTTAGCTGTTTTTTGCTAAATTAATTGGTTTCAGCTGGATTTTTTTTTTTTTTTTAAATAGCTGGTTTCTGGCTTGTTTCACCTGGTTTTTAGCTGGTTTTTGCTAAATTAATTGGTTTCAGCTGGATTTTTTTTTAAATAGCTGGTTTC
The DNA here is from genome assembly GCA_036247105.1 of Cirrhinus mrigala. NCBI lineage: Eukaryota > Metazoa > Chordata > Actinopteri > Cypriniformes > Cyprinidae > Cirrhinus > Cirrhinus mrigala. Next base: position 171,143 of record JAMKFB010000260.1, on the reverse strand, counting down.
TGGCTAGTTTCACCTGGTTTTAGCTGTTTTAATTTGCTAAATCAATTGGTTTTAGTTGGCATTCTGTCTTAAAATAGCTGATTTTAGCTACTTTTACCTGGCTTCTAGCTGCTTTTTGCTAAATCAATTGGTTTCAGCTGGATTTTTTCTTAAAATAGCTGGTTTCTGGCTAGTTTCACCTGTTTTAGCTAAATTAATTGGTTTCAGCTGGATTTTTTTTTAAATAGCTGGTTTCTGGCTAGTTTTACCTGGTTTTAGCTGTTTTTATTTGCTAAATCAATTGGTTTTAGTTGGCATTCTGTCTTAAAATAGCTGGTTTTAGCTAGTTTTACCTGGTTTCTAGCTGTTTTTTTTAGCTAGTTTTTCCTAAAAGTTAGCTTAGAGCTTTAAGTTTTAGCTGTTTTTTTAGCTGGGGTTAGATAGTTTTAGCTAGGTTTAGTTTAGATGGGTTTTACCTGGTTTAGCAGGTTTTTTTTAGCTGGGTTTAGCTATAGTTGTAGCTGGTTGTTGCTAAATCAATTGGTTTTAGCTGTTTTTTTTTTCTTAAAACAGCCTTTTTTAGCTGGGTTTAGGTGGTTTTCAGCTGATCATTTTAGCTAAATCAGCCGTTTTTAGCATTTTTCTAATTTAAGTGGTTTTAGCTGCTTTTTTACTGAATCAGCTGGCTTTAACTGATTTTTTGTTGGTTTGTGCTAATTCACAGTAGTAATGCTTAGTGACAATATAGCAATCAGCCCAAGTACCCTAGTAACATGAATATCAACACCCTATCAACCACTTTGAGTATGTTAGCTACACCCTAGCAAACACCTTATCTATCTATTTATCTATCTCTCTCTTTTTCTGTCTGCCTATCCATCTAATACTAACAATATGCTAATTGATGCAATAACATTTTGTTTAGCTGTTTTTAGCATTTTTTTTTTTTTTGCAAAATAACTGGTTTTAGGCAAGGTTTTTAGCTAGTTTTAAGTATTTTGCTAAATGGTTTAAACTTGTTCTGGTTTGTGCTAATTCATACTAGTAGCATGGTTGGTAAACGTATAGCAACTTCAATTTTTCAGATTCTGAAAATCGTTTTATTTATATAACAAACAACAATTAAGCTTATCTTTGTTATCATCAAAAATCACAAACAACAATTAAACATATATTCAAAGCATTTTTAAGTAAGTATAAAATATGATATATAATATATGAAACTGCTCTGGAAATGTGTATATACTGTAAAAAAAAAAATAATGGAACTAAAAAAAAGTTAATTTACATTGTTTCTCAGATTCATCAATTCATCAAGTCAATATTGTCTAGATAAGTTACAAACAAAAAGATCTAAATTACATAAAATGTTATTATTATGCACTCATTACATATTTAGATGTAATTTAGGAGTATGTACTACTTCACATGCTGGGGTGATGAGTCCATGTGTACTGTCTTTCATGGATAGTCTTTTTCTCTTCAGTTGTTTTGCCAGTCGAACTCAATGAAGTCTCGAATAATCGATGCCACGTGTGGATTTAGGGCTCGATTTTTTTCGCTGAACTGTTTTCCCTGTGAGTCTGCTCACTTGGGTTTTTGAACTGCATTTACTTTGTTCAGGGTTTATTCTGATGAAGAATCTGTAAATATAAGACATCATGGATTACCATAAGGAGAAAAACCGTGCAAATTTTAGTAACACTTTCTATAAAGCTCATATTTATAAAACATTACAAGGGTATATTTAAGGCATTATAATGAATGCATAATGCATTATAAAAACTTATAATATGTTATATCATTTTATAAATAATCATAACAACAATTATGATACATTATAATTAGGGGTGTAATAGTAAGTGTATTTGTACCGAACCGTCACGGGGCAAATTCCAAATGGAAGTGATCATCCTCTACTCCCTTCGAAGGGCAGAGCCCTTGGAGTTTACACTATGAGTGAGCAGGGCACATGCATTTAGAATGCATTTGGCAAAGGAAGCTTTTTCATTGTTGTTAGCATAACAAACATACATTTTATGTTTTGAAAAAAGTTTGTAATATATAAAAACTAATGTATATATATGAGCAATATCACACTAATAGACTTGAGATATGGCTGTATATTAGTACAGCTGTGATTCGTCATAGGCACAAGGCCGCAGGCCCCCTTTTCAAGAAACCATAAGTGTGCCATTTGTATTTGGAAGCTGTTGCTCTGCACCCACATCATGCGGTCAAAAAAGCTATGCATGCAAGAAAAACCAAATTAATCTATCAGAGAGATAGCAGGAATATTAGGAGTGGCCAAATCAACAGTTTGGTACATTCTGAGAAAAAGCTCAGCAACATAAAAAGGCCTAGATGTTCTCAGAGGACAACAGTAGTGGATGATTGGATGATCCACTCCATGGTAAAGAGAAACCCTTTCACAACATCCAGCCAAGTGCAGAACACTCTCCAGGAGGTAGGTGTGTCATTGTCAAAGTCTACAATCAAGAGAAGACTTCACTAGAGCAAATACAGAAGGTTCACCACAAGATGCAAACAAGGCCAGATTAGACTTTGCCAAAAAAAAAAATCTGAAAAAGCCAGACCACTTCTGGAAAAGCATTCTTTGGATGGCTGAAATTAGGATTAACCTGTACCAGAATGACAGGAATAAGAATGCTCCTGAGCTAAATTTCGAGTGTCCCAGAAAAGGGTATGAATACTTATGCAACGGGATCTTTTCAGTTTTTTATTTCTAATAAATTTGCAAAGTTGTTACAAACCTGATTTGTGCTTTGTCATTATGGTGTATGAGATGTAGACTGATGTGGGGAAAAAAAGTAATTTAAAGCAGTTTAACATAATGCTGCAACAAAACAAAATGTGGAAAAAATGAAGGGGTATGAATACTTTTGCAAGGCACTGCATCAATGCAATTAACACAATCAATGTCCAGAAATGCAGCAAGGAGATCGGTAAAATAATCCATGTGACTGCAGGGGTTCAACAGTAATTTTTTTTGAAGCTACGAGAATACCTTTTGTTCGAAAGAAAACAAAAATAACTAGTTTATTCAACAAATCATCTCCTCACTCCATATCCATTGAACGCAAACAGTGTATGCTGCTTTGTGTCAGCTGCGCCATGCAGATACGTTGTTTTTGTTCAAATCAAAGCCTAAAAAAATGTAGGAAATGTATCCACGTGGTGCAGCTGACACAAAGCGGCATATGCTGTTAACATTTAATGGATATGGAGTGAGGAGGTGATTTGTTGAATGAACTAGTAATTTTTGTTTTCTTTTCATACAAAAAGTATTCTCATAGCTTTAAAAAACTGACTGAATCCCTGATGTCACATGGACTATTCTAACAATCTCATTGCTACGTTTCTGGACATTGATCGTGATAATTACATTGCTCTCTTTGGGGGGGCCAGAAAGCTGTCAGAATGCTTAAAAAATATATTAATTTGTGTTCTGCTTAAGCTTGTACAGGTTTCGAACACATGAGAGTAAGAGATTAATGACAACATTGTCATTTTGGGGTGGACTAACCCTTTAATATCTTAGGTCCTTTCGCTTCTGAATTGTTTCTAGTTATTTTGATTCCAATGGCCTCTGTGTTGACAGGCAGCGTTAATGAAAAAAAACTTAAAATCACAAAAAAAACCCCAAACTACTTTGTTTTACATGTCACATATCTTACCTCTTGCTGTCTTCTTTCTGCTTTACTAAAATCCTTGCTCGGTGTCTAGCAAGAGAAAAACAAATAAGCGTCTTGAAACAGTTAACACAGAAACGTCACATACACACAGGCACAACTGCATTCATTTTTATTCAGTAGTTTTAGTGCTTTACCGAACTGAAGGCGCCGTCAGTAAAATCAAAGTAATGTAACAACAATTTTTGTATGTTTTAAGCATAACTCACTTAATTTTGATACTGCTTAATATCTTATGTCCTTTTGCTTCTGATTTTTTTTGGGGAGTGGGGGGGGATTTCAGTGGCTCCTAAATGTGTTGATATGCAGCATTAATGAAAAAAGATAAAATCATGGCAAAAAATATATATATATATATTTCCACAATAAATTAAACTTTATGGTACAAGTCACACATCTTACCTGTTGCTGTTATCTTTCAGTTTTGTAGAAAGGTTTAAATGGCAATTGTTTAAATGCAATAGTTTAATTTTATATATATATATATATATATATATATATATATATATATATATATATATATAAACTTTAGCACTGCCATCATACTTTGGACTGAATTGTTTTTTTTTTCCTAGTTGTAAAAACTAATTATACTTTCATAATAAAAAATTGTGTTTATCTTATATTACTGAATATGAATATGAATATGAATAGAGTAAAGATAATGAGGTCAGACAAGCAGGGTTGTGGTAATATCATAGGGCTGGCTGGGTGATACTGACCTACATTATACATCTCTGTATTTTTGACATATCCTACTTTTGCAAACACACAGTTTATACACTGTTTTGGTTGTCAAGAAAAGCACGTTAACAAGTTTGCGTTTTAATCAGATAAAAGTTTGTGATACACACATCATCACGACTTACCGGCACGTCTCTTTCCGGTTTAAACAAAATGAGGTATCTGTATGATTAACGCTGATTGGCTAAAGCAGTTGCCAGCAAGAGCAAAATTGACTAATGAGAAACATTTCGGTAAGCCCTAGTGATGGGAAGTTCGGATCATTTTACCGAGTCGGATCTTTGAGTCTCGTTTAGCAAAATGAACGAAACATTTTTAGAGTCATTTCGTTTATTTTAGCAAAATATAATTAAAATGCTACGTGTTACTTCCCTAACACATCTACTGCTTACACAGACGTTAATCACACTACAAACAAGACAAAACTATAATGCTATAGGAAAAAGATTAATTCATTGTTTACCTGAGCCTTTAGTCTATGATTAGCTCACATCACCTCTATCTGTCCGGATTCAAATCGTTCGTTCATCACGTGACAGCCCCATATAAGCTTAACTAATGCAGTCTGAGCCGGAAAGAGAATTGATTAGTTCATCTCTCGAGTCTTCGGGTTTGAGTCGTTCGTTCATCACGTGACAGCCTGTAAACTAATTCCAGTACAGATCCTATAGTATGTTGAGCAAATGTGCAATTGCGCATGCACGACTGAACGTTCAAAAACGACCCATCACTAGTAAGCCCCCTACTTTTCGGGACACCAATTAATCCGGCCTGCAGAAACCAATACTTTAAATAAATTACTTTTTACAATCTTAGCATATCTGTTGATTCTGGACAAGACATGTCAACACACCCATAACATATCATTTAACATAGTGCCATCTAGGTGTTTATGTTACGTGAATAACAGGAACAATTAATAAATATTCCACATTCCTTATGAAAACGATTCATTTTCCAGGACTAACAATATATTTTTTAAATGACTGGACCCGAACCGTTTTGTTCTCCACGTAAATCCTTTTTATCCATAAAACCTTATTCAGTCTAATATGGACATATCGTAGCAACCAAAGTACAGTCTCATGATTCATTCGGAGGCTGTTTTGTTCAAAGCCTTCGAGATATGATGCCTATTATTTATGAATACTGTAACAAGTTTATGTAGTTTCACAGCATTATCACTGTAAAATATACAAGTCCAATACTTTAAGGCGGTTTCGCCTGACGCCTGCCTGATTGTGAAGGCCTTAGTCCCGACACGGTTTTACTGGGCGCGAACTCACTTTAACAAATATATAACGTTACTGACGCCTTGTGTGATAAATAAAGACATAATTCCCTGAAAAATGGCGTGCAGTTTTAAAGTCTTACCGTAAGAAAGAGAAAAGCCGTCGTTTGAACGGTTAATCCACAAACATACACAGACACAATTCCAGATTCATTGTTATCCAGCAGTCCTTTACCAAACTAATGCCGTTATCAATAAAATGTTGTCAGTCATGAAAATATATACAAATTTAATCCGTTTATTAGTAATATGCAAACACTTACCGTTAATGTGGATAACGTATTCCACCTCTCCCTCTCACGCTCTCAAGGTGGACTCTGAAAGTTAAAGACGCATTATTTTACAAGTGAAAAGTGCAAATATAACAACAAAGACAAAAATAATGAAAAAATTAAGAGCAACTTTACCTTACTGAGGTAAAATTGTAAAAAATACGTGCGCCCCCGTCCGTTTGACCATCTCAGGAAAAAATCCCGCTCAGAATTACTGTAAAATGATTTACAGGAATGTATCATTTTGCTGTAAAATTCCCCGCCAATGTAATTTTACCTGTAATGCTTTGTAGATTTACAGCAGTATACTGTAAACATATTTTACAGTATGGATTTGTTTATTTTACAGTAATAATGCTGTGAAAACTACAGAAATTTGTTACAGTGTACTTCAGGTTGAGCACACCTATGATTACAAGCATACCATTGTAAATATTGGGCTAAGGTAACAAGTTTTGAAAACTGGCTGGTTATGTACTTGCTCAAATTTATTTTGGATCATTTTAAACCAAAAAAGTTAATTGCAGTTTTAACCAAACACTTTCAAAATTACTTGAACTGATTAAATTATTACCAATCATTTGATCAGCAGTCTCTAGTCACTCAAGACCAAACTTTAAAAACTATTACGATGTGTTTTTTCTCTCTCTCTCTTTGTCTCTCTCAACAGGTCTAGCAAGCTTGCTGACAAAATGAAAATGAAAGCAGATTGTTTTACATGCAATGTTTACACCTGCTTGTAAGATTTTCGTTTGCTGCTTTTTTGTTTTGAAAAACTCATTCGATTTACATATTTTCATTCGCTTATGTGGGAATTAATATGTACATAATGGGAGACCATGTACATTTTAAGAAATTGTCTAGTAGCCAAACATTTTAATCGAAGCAAGTCTTCAGGTGTGGAGCACAAAGGCACTTCCTTATAAATGTAAGTAAACATAAAATACTAACTTAATCATGAAACACTCAAGAAACATGATTAAATATAAACACAGGGATTACAAGATTTTAACATGCTTCACTCTAATGTTCTATAAATGTTTAAACATTTATATAATTGATAAAGTTACTAGTGTAAATGAAAGTAAACTACAATCTACGCCATGGTTTGTAAAGTGTTACAGTGAAAGTAGTATGTAATGTATTACAGTCATAGATATTATTCATGCATTGTCTTAATAGAAAGACGATATGTAAGCTTTATGTTCTTTGTGTAATCTTGAGCCAGAATCTCTTGATACTGTACATACTATTTTAGATTGTTTTGACTGTAACATTGTATTTGTGTGTAGTTGATGACACTCTAAAAGGGAAATTTCATTTGCAAAAAAAGACATCCCAGCCACCAAACCCTGTTTATTTATTTTGTATATATTTAAAAATGTGTATGACTCAGTGATCAAGCTGACGAGCAATATGAAGTGTAGGACTATCTCTCTTCCAATAAAGGATTGTAATATAGCAGTGTTATAACTTATGCTGATCTTGCCATGTTTAATGTATGTAGAAAACTTTGCATAAATTTCATCATTAAAGTGTACAAGAAAATATGAGACACACACTTTAAACGTCAAATGACATTTGCTAAAATCATTTAGTGTCTTGTGATGAGAATTGTATAAAAAGTGAATCTAACTATACAGAGTTGATGTTTAGCCATTTTAAACAGACATAATCAATTATTTGCAATAAAACATCTATAAATAGTGTATAGAATGGTTTACAAAAATAAAAGGTTGTTTGATTACTGTAATTTTTGTAATTGGTTGTCACTTGACTTGTTTGTCAGTGATTGAGATTGAACGGTTCAGATCCATCATGGATGAAACACAAACATCTGGAGATGAAGGGTTTTTTCCAGGATGCAGGTATTTTGAGTAACACATAAAAATAGTACTTAATGTTATATATTTATATATAAAAATGTGTATGGTTTTTAAAGTTTAATATTGAAAACAGTAAGACCATAATGGCTTTAGCATATTATTTCCAATGTCTTTGCTGCTTTTTTCCATGAACTAAAAAAAAAAAAAAAAAAAAAACAGTCCCATCATCAGCATTTAGTGATGGAGCTTATTTTACCATATTCATGTAGAATTTAAGTACAGTGTAACATCTTCTGATTGTTGGTACAGCACTGGATCAGTGTAATTTACCATAGACACAATACGTGCATTGTACAATTCAATATTTTGATGTGAGTACATATCACTTGAAACTAGATATAAAGTGGGGCCTGATTAGATTAAATCTCTCTCTGTTTTAGTCCAGTTCATCAGAAGAGATCAGAAGCAGAGCCCAGCCATTTGTCTATGAAGAGTGACTGGTCTATGCATAAGCCATTGAAGTTTTACAGTGAAAATACACGGCATGGCATCAGGTACAACGTTTGTATAAAATATGATTATAGAATGCAATTTTCTATTATTATCATAATACAATTTGCTATTTTTGTATAAACTGTATGAAATTATTAAAGGGTGCTCTTTACATGCAATAATGAACTTTAATCTCTCTGTTTTAGTCATCAGAAGAGATCAGAAGCAGAGCCCAGCCGTTTGTCTATGAAGAGTGACTGGTCTATGCATAAGCCATTGAAGTTTTACAGTGAAAATACACGGCATGCCGTCAGGTATATGATTATAGAATGCAATTTTCTATTATCATGTATTATCATAATACAATTTGCTATTTTTGTATAAACTGTATGAAATTATTAAAGAGTGCTCTTTACATACAATAATGAACTTTAATCTCTCTGTTTTAGTTCAGTTCATCAGAAGCTATAGTTTGTCGAGTACAATTCAAGACTGGAGATACACAGATACACAATAGCATTCTGTAAGACAGTGGTTCCCAAACTTTTTCTGCCGAGCCCCCCTTTTGCAGAATAAAAAAAAAAAATCAAGCCCCCCAGCCCCCATTTACACATAAACACAATTTCAGAAGGATTTATTTGAAACTTAATAATTAAAATTCAGTGTGTGACAACTTGCTGAAAAAAAAAAATAAAAAAAATAAACAAGGAACTAGTCACTTTTAGAGTAGAAACATTAAAAGTAAAGCATGCAGCTTTACTATTGTACTACTTTTTTAACAATGTAACAGCATTCATTGCTTTTTTAAAAAGATTTTTTCAATTTTCTCATATTTTCTTCACTTTGTTGTAGTTGCGATTTTTGAAGTAGATTCATCATCTACTTTATGTTTACCTGGCACTTGTTGTCTTTACAAAAACTTGTCCATGCTTAGAGCAGAACTACTATGCGTCATTCATTCATAATTTTACTTGGCTAACCGCAGTTCTCATTTCTGATATCAACTGCACCATCTAGTGGTATGTTTTTTACGACAAAAACCACCACAACTGATAACAGACAGCTGCAGCGGGTACTGCGAGTCGTCTTGTGGTAATAAAATATGATGAAATTTACATATGTGGCAAGTAGCTGTATAATAAGGAAGATAATTTCACAGTGGGGTCTTGTATCACCCTGAAAACTTGCCCGAAACTGAAACTGCTTTGTAATATTTATTATTTTATTAAATAATATAGTCGTTTTGTAAGACTTTTTAATTTAACTCAATAATTTTAATGATAAATATAATAAAAAAATCACAAGCCAATAAAATAAACACGTTTTTTGAAAGTAACAATAAAATTGACAGAAAATATATGAATATTAAATCTAAATATATTATTTTTATTCAGTTTTATGAAACAGAATCAGATATAACCTTTTTTAACTAATTATCAAAATAATGTATAGTCCCACAAAGCTATTATTATCAGAGCACGTGAGCAGAGCATACCGTCACGAGAGGGTAGCTTCATTTTAGCAGCGTTGTCCAGTACAGCAGTACTACAGCATGTTACAGCACAGTATGCGACGCTATTGCAAACAGGAATAAGTATACATAGACATTTTTTCAAATGCAATGACATCTTTAGACCTTTACCTGGACAAGACAGACCCATCAGAACTGTGCTGACAAAGGGAGTCGCTGGCATTGGAAAAACAGTCTCTGTGCAGAAGTTCATCCTGGACTGGGCTGAAGGGAAAGAGAATCAGGACGTCCAGCTTATATTTCCACTTCCTTTCAGAGAAATCAACTTGATGAAGAACAAAACACTCAGTCTTTCAGATCTTCTTAATATCTTTTTCCCTAAAACTAAAGAAATGAACATATCCACTGACGAATATGAAGTGCTGTTCATCTTTGATGGTCTGGATGAGTGTCGCCTGTCTCTGGATTTTAAGAGCAAAGTGAAACTGTGTAATATATCTGAATCAGCTTCAGTGGACGTGCTGCTGATGAACCTCATTGTGGGAAATCTGCTTCCCTCTGCTCTCATCTGGATCACCTCCAGACCAGCAGCAGCTGATCTCATTCCCTCTGAGTGTGTCCATCGAGTGACAGAGGTACGAGGCTTCAATGAGCCACAGAAGGAGGAATACTTCAGGAAGAGGATTAGTAAAAAGAGACTGGCTAATAAAATCATCTCACACCTGAAGTCATCAAGGAGCCTCTACATCATGTGTCACATCCCAGTGTTCTGCTGGATCTCAGCCACTGTTCTAGAGAAGATGTTGAGTCAAGCAGAGAGTGGAGAGATTCCCAAGACTCTCACTCAAATGTACACACACTTCCTAATCCTTCAGACCAACATCAAACATGAGAAGGACTATGAGAAGAAAGTGAAGGACAAAGACATGATCCTCAAACTGGGGAAACTGGCTTTTCAGCAGCTTGTGAAAGGCAACCTGATCTTCTATGATGAAGACCTGAGAGAGTGTGGCATTGATGTGACAGAAGCATCAGTGTACTCAGGATTGTGCACTCAGATCTTCAGAGAGGAGTTGGGCTTGTATCAGGGGAAAGTCTTCTGCTTTGTTCATCTGAGCCTTCAGGAACATCTAGCAGCTCTATATGCACACCTCTCTTTTACAATCAAGAAGAAAAATGTATTTGACCAAAAAGAACAAAGTCTGTTGTCTAGGATTTTTAACCAGAAGAAATATTATTCATTATCTGAGCTGCATCAGGCAGCTGTGAATGAGGTTTTACAGAGTAAGAATGGACATCTGGATCTTTTCCTGCGTTTCTTTCTGGGTCTCTCAGTGGAGTCTAATCAGACTCTCTTACGAAAACTACTGACACAGACAGGAAGCTGCTCCTATAAAAAAGAGGAAACAGTTCAGTACATCAAACAGAAGATCAGGGAGAATCGCTCTCCAGAGAAATCCATCAATCTGTTTCACTGTCTGAATGAACTGGGTGATGATTCACTGATGCAGGAGATTCAACATTATCTGAAATCTGGAGAAATAAGAGAAACCAAACTCTCCTCTTCACAGTGGTCAGCTCTGGTTTATGTGTTGCTGACATCAGAGCAGAAGATGGATGTTTTTGATCTAAAACAGTTTATTGGAAAACAACATACAACAGATGAAGTTCTTCAGTATTTGTTACCTGTGGTTAAAGAATCCAGATCAGTTCGGTAAGTAACACTGAAAAGAATCACTCCACTTTATAAACTTGACCACATATATGTGACCACATAAACACTTTTTGCACATTGTTAATGTGCAAACAATGCATTAATTATAAAAACAATTAATTAACAAATAATTAATTAAAACAACATAAACAGTCAATGGTAACACTTATAGGCCCCTCCTGGCCTCTGGGTCCCCTGTACACAGTCCCCTTTCTATTAATTTTGAGTTTAAAAATTGTGCAAATATTAATATTTGCATGTAAAACTGATATCATTACATTTAGTTGACTACATTTTGCATTTGATCGAATAAGATCAAAATCTACTGAATCATCCTCAGTTTCCTCTCTCTCAAAAACTCCACTGATGAGCCATTGGTTGTGGTGCATGAAAATAAGGCTCTGAGATTTTGGTTAGTAGTTGATCTCCTTCAGCTTGACAAAACCAGCTTGTAGATGCTGTTGCTATCTTCAGCATCTGCTGAGTTTGAGACAACATCTTTGTATCATTTCTGTAGGGACCACTATCGTCAAAATGATAGACACTTAGCATACAGTTTGGTTTGGCGGTGTGGTTCTGTTCTGGGCAAAAACTCCCTCCCCCCCCCCCCCCCCAGGAAACTTACTAGAATTGGCAGTCTAATTTGCATCAAACACAGCATACTGCCGCCACAGAGCTAATGAACTGGTTCAGAGATCACATATTATTCCTGGCCTAAAGCTTCAGCATCCATTTAAAAACTATGCAACAGCATATTATAACTCAAATCAACTCATCAGTTTACAGGTTGTCGCCTCCCACTGACATTTGCGCTCTTTGTATTGCTTGTCCTCAATCTGACAACCTGCATGAGTGTTGACAAAGTCTCTTACCAATACACTAAATAGCTTTAAGCAACAAGTTTTTGCCCAGAAACCTAAAGAAATAGCATTCACAATAACTAGATGAGCCAAAGCAGCAAGCATGTTTCAAGAACAATCAGATGGTCTTAAACAACAGCTTAAACATAAGCTTCTTGTGGGTGCAAAATTAACTGGGTACCAACACTTGCTGTAACAACCAATAGCTTAAAGCAGTGGTTCTCAAACTTTTTACAGTGCCGTAACACCTGGGGCATTTAACATTCTTCAGAGTACCCCCACGTAAACCAAAAACCTTTTTTTAACCTGTATAAGTTAGAGTCAGTTTTTTTTGTTTTGTTTTTTTTTTACACTTATTAATTGTATGTCATCTTTTATGTCATATTCTTAACATTCTATTAAGTTTATTACTAATACAAATGAAAGAAAGAAATAAATGACCAAATTAAACGATACTTGTAGATTTACACTAAAATCGCCAGTAGGTGGCAACAAGTCACTGTCTAACCAAGCGTCGCCTCTTTCATTCATTCATTTTTCAGTAAGGAAGCAGCTGCAGTTATGAATGGGTTATTCATTGGAACTATTGTTTTGTTTTAAAATATAACAAAAAATATTGACAATATTGTGTTTAAAATGTAGGATTAATATTAGTACACTTACACTTAATATTAGCTTTTTGTTGAACTGTTATAAATAATCAACATTTGCAATATTTTGGATATTCAGAGAAAATTGTGTTCTTGCTTGTATTTTAAACCTGAAAAACAATAACTCGCACAGGCCATGTTTCTGATCAAAGAGTTTCTTAAATCGATCTCCATTTACAGTCTGTGTCTATTAATTGCTACAAATCTACTTTAAAGATACAATGAAAAGCAGCGCGATTTGGTAAAGCAGCATACTTTGCAGGCATCCTTTTATACGCACGCTGCTGGCGTGGATGCAGTCAGTTTTGACGCAAAAGATGAGGTAGTTTGATATTATTTGACCATTTACAACATTCCAATTTTTCTATTTTATACTAAAAGCAGTATTTTGCTTGTCAGAAATACATGCTCCGTTTTAATGTTGCTTTAAATTGGGGTAGAATTAAAGGAATGGCAAAGCTCAGAATTTTGTTTATGTACCAGCAGGTACGTACAAGATGGTCTAGCAACAAACATAATACTGAACACTAGATAGCCTTAACAAACAAGCAAAATCCCAATATCATGATAACGTTGAAGCAAGACCTTCTGAAATAGCATAGACTGGGCCAGCATGCCCTTTACAGCGAAGGGGTGCTCTTCTTTAAAGAAGCTGAGAAGAGCAGCATGCCCCTTTAACTAACGCTATATGCTTAATTTAGTCAAGGTCCTCAAAGCAGCTAGTCTCTCAAGTAGGTCTTTCCAGAACACATCCAAATCCACCATTCCAGACGATGAAGGTCTGAGTGCTGCTGTGCCAAGACTTGCCAAGTAAGAAGTTAGTTCATTTTGTGGCACATCACTGAATTGTGGAATGGCTTTGTAACACATTGTCATCCATGAATGCAGTGTTACAAGGTTCAAACACCTTGACCTCTTGAAGAAACTTCATGGCTGGTTGCCCATCTGCCATGTACTTGCTCAGTTTATCCACTGCATTGCTTATGCCTGGCCAACTGTGACAAGAATCTCAGTCTTAATAGCAAATGGGAGCACAAGGTTTGCAAAGTATTGTGCACATGCTTTATACTGAAGCTCCTTTTTGGCAGTGTAGCTGACATGCAGATCTTCCAGATAACTTAATATATTGGTGGTCACTAGATGTCCACTCTGGAAGATTCTGAGAGGCTGGAGGATGACCTTGCATTTGTCAACCATGATGATGATCTGGGCATTTAGAGATTGAGCCAGATTTGTCTCTTTAAGTGTCTCATGAACTTTTACCACCAATGGCAGTGAACATCTGCCACACATCTGGGGATAAAAAATGAGAGTCAAAATGAGGCCAAGCATACAGTGTTCACACCAATACATCACATGTAATTAAAATTCTGAAAATTAAGGAAAAAAGTAAACAACTAGGCTGTGATATTGTTTGATCTATGATATTTTAAATTGGAAGGAAGTCTATGACAGGTCAACAAGGAATAATTTTACTTATACTTAATCTTGTACAGAGATTTGTATTTGATTCAGGCCTACCTCCATTTCTAACTCTGTGAACTCCCCTGTAGAGTCCCGATGAGGTTCATGATGTGGGCCATGCATTTTATGCGCAAGGAGTTTGGGAATAACGACTGAAGTGCAGCAACAAAAGCCGTCTTCATGTAGGCAGCGTTATCAGTGTCAAACACAATGATGTCTTGATTAGCAATGCTTTATTCTTGTAGACACTTCACAACAGCCAAGTGAAAGTATCTTGCCAAAAATGCACCAGCATGCATAACTAATCAAGCACTAAAATCTTTTCTGTTTATTTAAATAAATAAAAACTTGCTGCTATTGGATCCACTTTTCCTTCCCTGCATTGCTGTAACATGTTTTATGAAAAATTTATGAAAAATGTAATTACTTTTACTTGTTTTCAATATAGTTGTTTGTTTTGTTTTTTATACAGGCTATGTGGATGTAATCTCACTGCTCAATCCTGTGAAAGTTTGTCTTCAACTTTACAATCCTCCAATTCAAACATCCTGAGAGAGCTGGACCTGAGTAACAATGACCTGCAGGATTCTGGAGTGAAGCTTCTTTCTGATGGACTGAAGAGTCCAAACTGTCAGCTGGAGATTCTGAGGTAAATGGTTTCAATAAAATAAATAAGCAAAGTGTGTTTATCAAATTATAAAGCTTGCAATGTAATTTGATATAATTGTACAGTGCAGCACTATGTTTATGTTCATGCAAAAAGCTCATGATCCATTGTTTTCAATGTCTCAGTGTTTCAACCATCTGCCCTTTTATTTGATATCATCCAAACAAATAGCTAATATGTGTGTAATGGAGTGCAGCAGAGCAGCATGAAGAATATCTAATATTAACCTCTTAGCATTCCTATAAAATGTAACTACACATCGGGTGGTACAGTGGAACGCTAACATGTTAACATCAAATCAGGGCTCTACACTTACTTTTCTTTTTAGTAGCACTTGTACTATTCAGGAGAACCTTCTGATCAGTATTGCGAGATGACTCCTTCACTCAAAGTGATTTACAGGGGCTTTTTTATATCTTTGTAACAGCATTTTTCTAACTTCATTAAAAGTGTTGTTTTATGTCAAATTCAAAAGTGTTATAAGCTTTATCAAAATATCTAATTAATTTCTAATTAGAATAAGTTACCAATCAAATCGGTATTATCAAAATTAATTTGCACTAGAGGTGGCAAAGAAGAACATAAAAGTGGCATGAAGGTTTACAGACATTTAATGAGGCTCAGAGGTGACAAATATTATTTCTATAAATATTAAATGATGGTACTTTAAAAATGAAATTAAAACAGCCTGCAGGTGGCATCAAGTCACTGATTTTATCACTGAATCATTCATTCAGTTGATTCCTTTAAAAAGCTGATTCATTCAGGAAAGGATGAATGTCTTAATGAATGGGTAACTGAATCATTGACTCACTAGATTTGTTTAAAACGCACATTCATTTATAAACAAAAACAACGTGTTTGCTTGGAGATGCGCGGCGGCTTAACTGTGACTTTGTTTGAAACTATTTCGTTAACGAAATAGAGCAAAATCAGGCAATAGTGTTAAGGCCAGACAATGTAAGTTACTTAATATTAAT
Source organism: Cirrhinus mrigala (assembly GCA_036247105.1). Taxonomy (NCBI): domain Eukaryota; kingdom Metazoa; phylum Chordata; class Actinopteri; order Cypriniformes; family Cyprinidae; genus Cirrhinus; species Cirrhinus mrigala. The sequence continues at coordinate 155,020 of JAMKFB010000260.1, read as the reverse complement.
TTCTTGTTTATTGAACTTTGTATTAAATCAATATCAGATTTGCAAACTCCCTAAGTAGTTAATAAAAGTTGTCACTCATCTTAGGTCATCATGATCTCATGAAGTTAGATTTAGATAGCTCCCTACACTGCACAATGAATCTCTTATGTACACCATGTCTACACTTAGTTTGTTGTAATGAGAGGATTTGTGAGCTTGCATAACTCAGCACTAAACAAAACTCTGGTGCTTTGAGCAGTGAGTGGATTCTGATTAACACTGTGTTCAAGGAATGAGATATGAGATATATGAGAAATGTTTGTGATACATTACCTAACGCTGCAAAAATGTGCTGAAAGTAGAAACCTTTGAAGCTCCCCTGAATGCAAACACAAATATACTGATTGAGTCAGTCGCACTGGTGCTCCTAAATATTTTTACATGGTAAATAGTAGATGCTTAATACTAACTACATGCAGTAGTTTTTAGTCACAAATGCGACTGAAATGGTTGCACCGTATAGCCCTGCAAAGTATACAGAAGTTACAAAGTTAAATAATACGCATTTGTCGCATTTTCTTGTCAGAAATACAGTTATTTTGGAATAAGTGATAGTTCAGCCAAAAATGAAAAATTTGATTTTTATCTGCTTACATCCAGGGCATCCAAGATGTAGGTGACTTTGTTTCTTCAGTAGAACACAAACAAAGATTTTTAACTCAAACCGTTGCAGTCTGTCAGTCATAATATATAATGGCAGTATAATGGCAGTCAATGGCTATCAAATCTTTGAGAGTAAAAAAAACAAACATACACAAACAAAACCAAATTAAACCCTGCGACTTCTGACGATACACTGATGTCCTAAGACACTAAATGATCAGTTTGTGCAAGAAACTGAACAGTATTTATATCATTTTTTACCTCTGATTCACCACTATGTCCTACTGTCCTGAGCACGTGCACAGCATCTGGCGCATGACGTGTTGATATCCAGCCAAAGAGCAAGCAACCATAACTTAAAGCGATCAGGGCCCATATTCACAAAACATCTTATGGCTAAAAGTAGCTTATAACTTGCCAATTTAGGAGAAAATCTTAAAAATAATGGGCGTGCCAGTTGTAAATTTAGGACTCCTAAGTTTTTGCTCTAAGAGTGTTTCACAAAGCGTTTTAGCGCTAAAACTAGCTCCTAAATCTGTGCAACGTAAAGGCTGATTTATACTCGACGTGTCCGCAAGTTCGCTTGGGTTTGTGAAATCAACCATTTCGCGTGGCAGTGTGCACGGCATCACGAGTGAACTGTTCGCGTGTCACTGCATTGATCACGAACAATTTTAAAGTTGTTTTGGCTGAACAGGTACGCCTGTACAAACAACTATATGATCCATCAATGTGTGATCATAGAAATAGTCAGATGGCAATTAACTCCTAGAGAGAAATCGCGACAAGCAGTGGAAAGGATGAAAACTTTTGCAAGAAAGTTTCGGAAACTACATTTTAACACTATTGTGTTGGTTTTACTGTTGAAGATGCTGTAATAAAAATATTTCTCATAATTGGTTGTGTTAGTGTTTCACATTACTTATTTTCATAGGCATAATTTACGGGTGGGATGGGTGGGACACTTTTTTCAAAACTCGATATTGTCCCCACCACTTTTTTCACACGTGTTCACACGTGAGCGCTTCAATTCATCGCTTATGACTCATTCCGGTTAAAAAACAAAATACACACATATGTGTCTCTGATATAGGATCACTGATGAACATATTTGATTTTAATAAGGGGGGGCAAAATTCATGCGGTGGCGGATTAGAACCCAAAACCTCTAACTCACTTCATGAAAATTCTCCCACTAGACTATTTGGGATTACAAATAACCGATGCATATCTATGTATTTATTCACTGACATGATTTATCTCAGGGTTAATAACATATTATTATAGTACATGTAAGAATAAAACTATCATGTTGAAAAGGAGTTTAATGTCAATACATTATGTAAACATGATCAGAGCCTGTAATCACCGAACATTTTATCTTGCCACTAAAAGTTCTCCTAAATAGCAGTTAGAGTTTTTAGCTAAGAGTTTTCTCTTAAAACCTATTCACAAAGCTGCTGAGACAAACTTTTACTAAGGAATAGAGAGAAGTCTTAAGCTAAGAGTAAGGGCGGGGTTGACCTCGTTGCTATGAATGATGTCGACATGCTTACTAACAATGCACACAATGATTGGCTGATAGGGGAGGGGTCTCTGTCAGACATTTATTCATAGAAATATTGTAACGTGCAATATTATGTTACCATATTCAAATAAAGGTTTTAAAATAAAGGCTAAGTGTCACTAATTAAACATGTATATCTTCAGCCTCTTACATGTGCGCTCCTCATATACAGTTAGCTGATATGCATTTAAACAGCCTTTTAATTAACAGAGCAGAATAATCATGGGTGATAGTAAGGCATGTAAATGTAAAAGAAAACCAAACTGGACACAACAACAACTTACTTCTTGCCCAACTTGTTCATGAAAACAAGGATATAATCAAGGGAAAATCTGGAGTTGGGATAAGTTTAAAAACTAAAAAAAGATGTGTGGGAAAATATATGTGTGCAAATAAATGCAGTTTTCCCACTTTTGTCCAGAAGCAAAGATGACTGTGAAAAGCGCTGGTATTCTTTGCAAAGTCAGGCAAAGGCAGAGATTACAGAATTCAAGCGACAAACAACTGCTACAGCTAAACGGACATTATTTTCAAGTTGCTGATAATGTTTTCATGTAACCTTGTTATGCTATTACAGATTAAAATCCTTAGCCTCATTAAAATATATATTGCATTCATAAGGAGCTGCCATTCGAGGGTTGTCAAAACCTTGATCTGTGGCATTGTTGGGTTGTTTCTATTTGTTGGTGAAGTGACTGCGTCCCTGCAAGTTCTGCAACAGTCATAATACCTTTGCGATTAAGACCATACCTTCTTAAAAGCTCATTATCACCAAATGTTTCTAAAATGTTTCTGTTCCGAGGCAGATAGCCGGCAACAGCTATTTTAGGATAGTTTTAGGACTTGATCTTAGTGACTTAGGAGTCCTCTTCACTACTCCTAACATTTCACAGATTTAGGAGCTAGTTTTAGTGCTAAAACACTTTGTGAAATACTCTTAGAGCAAAAATTAGGAGTCCTAAATTTAGGATTGACATGCCCATTTTTTTAAGATTTTCTCCTAAATCTGTAAGTTATGAGATAGGTTACCTTTATCCTTAAGATGTTTTAGGAATAGGGGCCCAGAATTTGGTGATGTGTGCACGCAGTCAGCACAGGCTTGCGGTGCAGAAGAGTGCGTCAAATATAAATCAGCCTAAATCGGGCCTAAATCACTAAGATCAAATCTCAACTATCCTAATACTGCTGTTGCTGGCAATCTGCCTCGGAACTTAAACTTTTTAGAAACACTCTGCATTTATTTGTACGCATATTCACACACAACGTTTTTTAGTCTTGGAGGTTATCCTAGCTCCAAATTTTCATTTGATTATATCCTTGTATTCATTAATACGTTGGGCAAGAAGTAACAGCTGTTTTTGCGTCCAGTTTGGTTTTCTTTTATGTTTGCGTATAGCCTAGTGGTTAGTGCACCGACATACATTGTAACTGCGTTCACGGCGACCCGAGTTTGATTCCCGTTTCGAGGTGTTTTGCCGATCCCGCCCCCTCTCTTCACCCAACGATTTCGTGTCAGTTCTCCGCTATTCTGTGTCATTAAAAGCATAAAAAGCCCTTTTAAAAAGTCTGTTTATATGCATATCAGCTAATTGTTTATTATAAGAAGCACACATGTAAAAGGCTGTCAATCATTTGAACATATACTGGTTTAATAAGTGACACTTAGCCTGCATTTTAAATTCTTTATTTGAAAGTGGCAACATTTTTTACAAACTTTTTAAAACTTTATTTGAATATGGCAACATTTACAACAATATTTCTATGAATAAATGTCTGACAGAGACCCCTCCCCTATCAGCCAATCACTGTGTGCATGGTTAGTGAGCATGCTGACATCATCCATAGTAACAAGGTCAACCCCGCCCTTACTCTTAGCTTAAGACTTCTCTCTACTCCTTAGTAAAAGTTTGTCTCAGCAGCTTTGTTAATAGGTTTTAAGAGAAAACTCTTAGCTAAAAACTTTTACTGCTATTTAGGAGAACTCTTAGTGGTAAGATAAAATGTTTTGTGAATACGGGCCCAGGTTCAGAAGTTGGAAATCAGTGAAAAGTCAACAATCCCACATGAGTTTGCGCAAGAAAACGTAATCTTTTAGCTTTAATTCGGTTTAAACAATCAGGATACGCGCAAGTAAATACCATTTTGAATAGTCGTCATACCCACAATCTCTGTGCAGTGTAAACAATGAGTGATGTATAAGCACAGATCGCTTCCGGCGCTTGCGTATACTGCGCCAGAGTACGTACACGTCACGCGCCAGATGCTGTGTATGCGTTTAGAACAGTAGGACATAGTGGTGAATCAGAGGTAAAAAATGATATAAATACTGTTCAGTTTGTCGCACAAACTGATCGTTTTGTGTCCTAGGACATCAGTGTATCGCCACGAGTCACAGGGTTTAATTTGGTTTTGTTTGTGTATGTTTTTTTTTTTTCAGCAAAGTATGGTTTTTTGAAACAAACATCTTGAAGGAATACTGCTCCATTCTGAAGCCTTTCAGCATTGCACTGGGCATCATACAGGGTGAGGAAACTTGTTTTTATGGGATAGTTCAACCAAGACTTGAAGTTCTAATGGCCAAAACTTTAGCAATGCAAAATGGACTTTCACAAATGACCACTGGGTTGCCTGAAATAATTGTGGGAGCAATTAAAACTCGCTTTGCCACAACAATTGACTCCAAGTAAGCCCTACTGCCCGCTGTCTCGCTGCCCAAGTTTAAACTGCGCTCGGTAAAGGAGGAAACCAGGAGAGATCACACCAAGTACTTCTTCACCACTGAGTGCTGCTCTCTAACAGTAGAAGAGCCTGCAACCCCAGTGATTCAATTCTGATCCAGTAATGGAAAGCCTGCATCAGTTTCCAAGAATCAAAAAAATTGCACTACGCTATAATGCACCAACACCGTCCAGTGCACCGGTCAAAAGACTTTTCAGTCTTGGGAGTCTGGTACTCACCCCAAAACGCAACCGTCTTGGTGATGGATGCTTTCAGCATCTTATTCTGATGCGCTTCAACAGATTTTTCAGTCAAGGGGGTATAATGGAATAGAATAGCCCCCACCCACTGTAAAAAACAATTTGTTGAGTCAACTTAAAATAATTTGTAACCTGGCTGCCTTAAAATTTTAAGTTCAGTCAACTCAAAAAAAGTTTATTCAGCTTGAAATGTTAAATTATACTAAGTGACAACTTAGATATTTAAAATTTTAAGGCAGCTGGGTTACTTACTCATCTATTAAGTTTAGCAAACACAAATATCTAAGTTGTTACTTAGCACAACTTAACATTTCAAGTTGACTAAACTTATTTTAGTTGACTGAACTTAAAATTTTAAGGCAGCGGGGTAACAAATTATTTTAAGCTGACTCAACAAATTGTGTTTTTTTTTTTTTTTTTTTTTTACAGTGTAGCCGTAAACACAACCTTGATTTTCCTTTACTTTCAGCCATGTTAAGCTGCACACTTTTTTTTTTTTTTTTGTACATTTTACTCAAATGACTGAGCCATATTTCCTGTTAGGCCTTGTAGGCCCAAGCACTTTAATTTCATTTTTGTATTCCTGAAAAGTGTGTCTAGTTCTATAGTTTCATATGTCTTGTTGTTGTAGCCTAAGTGGATTAATTTAGTCTTTTTAGAGGCATACAGTATAGGTCTCTATTTTATCTGTTTTCTTTCTAAGCAGTTAGGCTGTGTTTAGCCTATATGTTCGTTTCTATGGACTAAATGACTAATTGCACTTTATACTGAGAAAGCATAAGCTATGTTCATCATGCTCACTTTGTGCATGACAGTTTTGTGTTGTAAACAACTTGAATTCAAAGTGAATAAAATAATGGCAACACTGAAAAAAGAAAAATCTGCATCTTGTCATGGCATTGTTGTGTCTAATATGAATATACCCAAGCTATTTACAAATATTGCCAGATAATCACTTTATTTCTACCATACTTTTAACAGACTTAGATCATTTGCATCCTTGCATTGTCTTGAGCCTTCACTTTGCCAATTATAAACTATATTGTTAGTAGCCTGGATAGGCCACAGCCATTATGCTACATCATATCGCCTTCTATTGGATGTAAAATGCTCTGCAGAACAATTTTGTCATTTTAGAATGTTGTTATACTTCTGTAGTTATTTTGGTGAAAGTAACTCAGAAGTAATACAGGAGTCATGTAACGTATTACAATTCTGAGACAGTAATATTGAAGGGTAAGGGATTACTTTTAAATGACAGTAACAAGTAATCTGTAATGTATTACAGTTTGGAAATAACTTCACTGCCTGGGGGTAAGCAGATAAACATTGGATAAACATAAAATTTTTTATTTTTGGGTGAAATATCCCTTTAAGACCAAACAGAAGATGGTTTCTTCAGTAATGGGTGGAAATAATACACAAAAGACAATGTCACTCTTCGCCTATTAGTCCCTGTTTTTTACATGATTAATAAAAAGTAGAACATGTAGAAAATGACATCAAATAGATGAAAACAGAAAGTTATGTTAAACTGTGTTTTTACGTGATGTTCTTCCAGTAACACTGGTGACACAACTCCACTGGACAGCATTTCCATCATATGATTTATAATGTGTACATGACATTTCAGATTTTTTTCCATATACATATGTTTATAACACAACCCTATAGGAATAATTCATGGCTAAAATGTGTGAAAGAGATTTGTCTGATTACCACGTGGACTGTTTCTATGTTTTCAGATTGTCTGGCTGTATGGTGACAGAGAAAGGCTGTCGTTATGTGTTTTCAGCTCTGAGTTCAAACCCCTCACACCTGAGAGAGCTGGATCTGAGCTACAATCACCCAGGAGATTCAGGAGTCAAACTACTCACTGAAAAACTGTTGGATTCAACCTGCTCACTGGACAAACTCAAGTATGTCTACCCGGAAATTTTAGACTTTTCTATTTCAACTCCTCAGTGACTATGTAGTGTATATATATACTGTACACATATACTCATATTTACATATTTTACGTACACACACACACACACACACACATACATATTTATAAACTACATGGAAGTCTTAGGCTGCTAGTATTTTCACCAGCTAAAAAAATGGTTTAAAGTAAGTTATTTCTATCTTCCGCTGTAGTGTCAGTAGAAAATGTAAGTTTACATTTCCAAACATTCATTTTGCCATTAATTGTAATAATCCATTGAGATTTTTGTTTATACAAGGAGTCTGATAACAGCCAGTGCTCCACACAGAGATCTGATCCCATCATCATCTGGGATGACATGAAGAAACACTGAGACAATCCAGTGAACTGTGGTAACGTCTCCAAGGTGCTTCAAGAAACCTTCCTGCAAAACTACCTGAAAAACTAAGTGTACTTTTTCTGTTTCTTCATATCATTCCAGACAGACTGAATGATGATCAGATCTCTGTGTGGAGCACTGGCTGGTATCAGACTCCTTGTGCAAACAAAAATCTCAACAGATTACTTACAATTAATAGAGATAGAAGATAGAAATAAGACAGAAATAACTGACATTGAACCATTATATATATATATATATATATATATATATATATATATATATATATATGTAGCGATTCATTTTTTCAGCTTAACATATTAAAAATATTTAACACAGTTAACGCAGGGGCAGGGATAGGGTTAGACACCCCACTCACAACTAGGCCTGTCGTGATTATTAAATAACCATCTGATCGCAGTTATTTCATATAACTGCGGCTAATTAAGACAGCCGCGATTATTGTGCACAGAGGCATTGTGTTTTGTTTATTTTTCTTCATGCTTAACAGAGTGCGTGCTGTCTGTGTTGCGATGATCACTCATCACAAGCGCTTTTGGGCTTGTTGTTTAAGCTCGGATGGAAAAGCAATGGGGTTTATGGAGCTATCAAACTAAGCAGACACAAGTCACTATATTTTGGTCTTATTTTTAGCATAAAGCATTTGGATTTACTTAGTTTTTTTATGGTTTCTACCAAGATCTGGCAACACGAGCGAGTCAAGGCTCCTGTTGCTCCGGTACTGCTTTCCCTGTGATTCACCCATGGATTCACCACACATACTACAGAAGAGAGACACATCTATGCACGTTAAAAACCTCATTAACAACTAGTTGATCAGTTCGGTTTCACACACATGCATTAAAGCCAGAGTCCGACCCGAGCTTTTCCCCACTTCTCTCAAAACAGCTTATACTACTATTTCAGCTATTCATTTTGTAGGTAATGGCGAAGTGATGATATTTAGTTTTTTTTTTTTAATTAAGTTAATTTAGAAAAACGTTTGGAGCATGTTTTGTTTGTTAAATATTCGTTTTTGTTTTAAAAGTAACGAACAGCGGCCAGCGGAAGACAGTTTTGATTGATATCAGTTTGCCTTCTCAAATCATCACGACTTGCCTAAAAGCAAAATCTATATCAAGTATATAACAATACTAGTTTAAAAGTTAAACCTAGATAAATGTGTGCTATTAGGCACATATCCAAACGTTTGTGTGGAGAGTGGAAGCTGAAGCGTGCTTTGACATGGAGGCGCCAGTGCTTCAATGGAAACAATTTAAAAACAATTTACAATTTAAAAATTTTCTCACAAAGGTAAGAGTAATACATAATTCGGAACTGTAAAGGGTCTACTTTTATTTGTGTGCACTCACAATATTAACAAAACGTTACAAACAGTGCTTTTATAAAATAAAGCTTTTATAAAATAAATGAAAAGTTGCGATTTTATAGGCCGATATGGCTAGGAACTATACCCTCATTCCGGCGTAATAATCAAGGAACCTTGCTGCCGTACCATGAGTGCAGCAGGTGCAATGATATTACGCAGCCGTAACTCTGCATCTACACAAACTTAGTGCCGGTCACTTTCAGGCGCTGTGTAATATCATTGTGCCTGCTGCACCCATGGTACGGCAGCAAGGTTCCTTGATTATTACGCCGGAATGAGGGTATAGTTCCTAGCCATATCGGCCTATAAAATCGCAACTTTTCATTTTCCGCCAGTCTTAGTACACGATGTAACTACAGAAGAGTCAAGTTTTAAATAGGAAAAATATCGAAACTCTTTAGTCATTTTATAGTGAGATGCTAATGGTCTAATCAGATTCAATGATTTATTCTAAGCTATGCTAAAAGTGCTACCGCCAGACCCAGCGATCGGCTGAATGGATTCAAAAATGGTAAAACACATCTGTATAACTCTAGGGGAGTTGGAAAATGAGCCTATTCCAAAAAAAAGTGGAGTGTTCCTTTAAGTCATGTTCAGCAGTGGCAGCTCTTAAAGAAATAGCAGCCAAAATAAGCTAATAACCCAGCTGCTGTGATGTCTGTTAATCAAAGAACAACTACAAAAAAAGAAAATCAATAACTTTTATAGCTTTAAGGGTTCATCTATATTTAATTATAGAATTTAGTTTTTTGATAACTTTATTCAATTTCTGTATATTTCCTACTTGCTGAAGGGCCAAATATGACATTTATTATAATGAGTTTAGCTGAAGATTGTTTTAAGTTAATTTAAATCAGAAGTTGTTATTTTAAGTCTAATAACATTGACTGAATAACAAAATTATTAGAAAAATAATGCACACCTGCTTCGGGTCATAGCCGCATCACCCAGAGTTATACTAATTATTCCTCTTATACTACAGTTACCACACCTCAAGACAGATCAGGTGATATATTTCAAGACTTTCATATGTTTTTTGTATTTAAAACACTACTGTGAGTAGCATTAACTTCTTATGCATCTCATTCAGTGCCTCCGTTGCTAATTCAGAAACCTCATTTTAGAATAACGGAGCTTGAGCTGTTGGTAGCAGACTTATGAAAGTTATTAGAGAGAGAAAAGTAATCACTGTACAGTGCCGTTGTCACCTTGCTTGTAAAATATATCATGAAGCTTTTAAGTTGCTAAACTACACTGATAAAGTATATGTTTTCATGGACGTCTGTAAAGGAGAGAGAGTGCGAGAAACAGAGTGTGTGCTTTCCATACATAATGCTGAATGGATATAGTTAATGGTTAAATATTAGGAAAAAAACAATTTTCTAGGGACATCAGTAGTACTGAAATCATTGCTACAGACCTTTTCTTAAAGTTCAAGTTCACATTTATTTAGCAAGCACATATTAAAACAACAAGCGTTGCACCAAAGTGCTGTACAATATATAAAACATAAATAACAATATAAAAAGTACTAACAAATAAATAAAACTCATAAAATAGAAATACAAGCATGCAAGATAAACCATAAACAACAATATACCCCCAATAATCTCAGGCCACACCATAGGCTAAAGAGAATAAATGAGTCTTCAATCTAGATTTAAAAGTGTCCAACGTGGAAGAGGATCTCACGGCAACTGGAAGTGCATTCCACTGCTTAGGTGCTGCATTTGCAAAAAGCTCGGTCACCCTTTGTCTTTAAACAGGACCGGGGAACAGAAAGAAGCAATTTGTTACGAGAGCGGAGAGATCTTGACACAGAATGTGGTTTGAGGAGATCAGCAATATACTGAGGTGTTTGCCCATGCAGAGCTCTGTATTTAACTGGTAGCCAATGCAAGGAAGTGAGAACAGGAGTAATTCCTAATGCTCATCAAAAGTCTAGCTGCTGCGTTCTGGACCAACTGCAAATGATGTACAGAGGAATGAGATTATAAAATTGTAAAGGTTTCACAAACTTTCAAGCAGCCTGTATATAAATATAATTTACTAACTGCTTGTTTTCTTACAAAAAACTCTAGCTCACTATCTTCTCTATTCTTTTTGTATTCTGTCTGTTTTCTTTTTATTAATTATACAATTAACAAAAATCAAAGTAAAAACGCCTCTTATATTAGCCTGCTCTATTCGTCTATCATTCTATTTCTTTTAATTTTTTTTTTTTTTTTATATAATTACAAAAAAAAACCTTGCTACATGTACTGTGTTAGGCTAACTGAGACTTGTCATAGCACTTACATATCATTGGTCTTTTGTTGATTTTGATTGCTTTCATTGTCGTCATTTGTAAGTAATTTTGGATAAAAGCGTCTGCTAAATGACTAAATGCAAATGTAATGTAAGGAATTTAAATAATGCCTGTTTAAAATGTGAAAGAATGGTCAGTGCTATATAATTCATTGTGACAGACTTTTTCTGTACAAATCTTGACTAAAATCTTGTGAAACTTGACACAGACAGAGTCTTGGGCATTCTGAAGAAATATGAATAGAAATCTTGCTGTAAAAACTCTGAAGGAATTTAAATAATGCCTGTTTAAATGTGAAAGAATGGTCAGCACTATGTGACAGACTTTGCTTTTCATTTTCTCTAAAATTCTAGGATAAAATCTCATGAAAGTTGACACAGAGTCAGGCCCAGATAGCAAAAATCATCTGGTCCAGATCCATCGGAAGTTCTGGGCCAGATCTGCAGACCGGACTCGGGCTGGTCTCCTTTGGCACAATGGGTCAATACCGGCTTGGATCCGTTTTTCTGCATCTGGACCAGAACTGGGCCAGCTCCGGACCAGATGTGGACTTCTATATGGTGATTTGGCCCAAATGAGGGCCGGATCTGGGACGGTTCCATACCGGTTCTGGTCCAGTACAAAGCCGGATCTGGTCAAGTACCAAGCCAGATCTGATCCAGTAACAATCCGGACCAGGGCCAGTACCATACTGGATCTGGTCCAGTACCATGCCAGATCTGGGCCAGTTAATTTTATATACATATTATATTAATATATGTTTGCATATATTTACACACACACACACACACACACACACACACACACACACACACACACTCACCCAAATAGTATACATATCTAAAATGTCAAGCATTTTCTCTTCTGCGATTAAATATGTTATTCTCTTATGCTACTGATATTTTTTCCTTCAAATAAAAAAAAAATCATGCACTTATTTATACATATAAATAGCTACTGTACTGAATATAATACCGCCTCTTAATCTAATTAACACAGCAGTCACTACTTCACTGTAAACACGCAGTAAAAATAAAATTGACATAACTTTCTACCTACTGTGCTTACATAATATTCACCAAGCTTGAAACAGTGCTACACAGTGAGAAGAATCCGAATAATTACCACATGGAAACTGTAATACAACAAACTTTCAACAAAACAATATGAACCGGGAGCCAATTTTTACTAACTAGTGTGACATAGACATTATTAACTGATATTTTCTCCATGTTTTTGGGCATTTGTTATATGTTTAGTAACAAGGAAGGTAGGGACGTGATAGAATGGGGAATAAAATCTAATAAATATCTTGGGTCAGATGGGTTATTACACTAACAGTTCTTGGTCTATTGTTTAAACACGGTTTCAAAGAAAATTAAATTGTCAGTATACTTCATACTAATGAAAAAAAATCCATTCATTTTCACAACACTGTTTCAAAAAGTTTGGTTTTTGTCCAAAATGTAAATAAAAAACAAATGCAATGATTTGCAAATTATTAAAATCCTACTTACCTGAAAACTACGGTGGGGACACCTTCAGTTCACTTAAGTTTGTCGTGGCCACGACATATCAACTCGTGGGAACATCATATTACGTCGTGGCCACGAGATATTAATTCGTGGGAACGTCACATCAACTCGTGGGAACGTCATATTATGTCGTGGCCACGAGATCATTTTGTCGAGGTAACGACATCCTTATGTCATGGCCACGTCTTATTATGTTGAGGAAATGACATGCGCTTCTCGTGGCCACGAGTTTAACCCTTTAAGACCTGCCATAGAACGATTCCGCCAGAGTATATCTTTGTATTTTTACATGCTGTGCCATCATTCTTCTGAGTATTTTCATATGCCATACATCAATGCAATCCTAATACTCCCAATTTGAAGGCTATGATTGTAAGAAATCCATAGTAACTAAGTAAATAGGTCAAAAGTGCAAAAAATTAACAAAAAAAAAAAAATCGTTTTTTTTTTTTTTCAACATATTTTATTAAATACAGAAATATGACAAATGTAAACCTCAAACTTGTCAATGTAAAAAACTTGGATAAAACACTTTAAAACCACACAAAATTGATTTGGACTGTGTACATCAATTCGTTTGTGAGATACGCTCATTTTTATAAACAGTGCGTTGTGAAGTCAAACCGGTAAGATATTGCATTTGAGAGCAATATTGATTGAACAGCTAAAAAAAGACCATGTAAAATATTAAAATACACTACTCTAAAGTCTGCACTTTATCAGAACTGAAAATGCAGAAAGGCTGTTATAAGACTTATAACAGTTCATGTCCATAATGCAGAGGAGCAGTTGGTAGGCCTCATACACGAGTGGAGTGCATTTGTATTTGTGGGGTCAAATAATATTTTGCTTTTGAGAGCAATTCTTTTGAGATGGAACAATTCATTGGATAAAAACAACCATGTCCGGTATTCTTTTGTAAAAAAAAATAAATAAATAAATGAATAAATAAACTTTACATTATCAGACCTAAACACACTCAAAGGCATCCCTACATAAACACAGGCAACCCTAGCTGTGATAAGACTTGTGACAGTTCCTGTCCAGAATAACACAGAGGGGTACTTGGCATGACTCACACATAAATGGAGTGCATTTCCCACACAGCCTGCATTTCCTGCGCCCCTCTGTGGCTTTTTTTGAGCCAACTGCACCAGAAATGGCAACAGGTAAGTGCTGGTAGCTGTCCCGTGTTGGCTGTAAGGACACCCCACACAGCTCTGCTGTCAACTGTTCTTGGAAGGCCTGGTGTGTCATGGGCTGCTCCTTTTTGCTGCTACACAGTTGCTTGTGCAGTAAGTAGCTGTTTGTGACAGCAATGTCAACGAAATGGTGCAGCACAGTCATGTACCACTTCTTGCTTTTTTTCCATGAGGAATAGTAGCCAATCAACTGATCTGAAAGGTCAACTCCTCCCATAAAGTGATTGTAATCTTTCACAGCAGTAGGAACTGGAACATCTACATGCTTGTACCCACTGTTGGATTTGCACACTCTTTTCACAGTGTCCCCGGAGTATGCAGTGTGCAGAGTAGTGCACACACTCACCTCCAGTGTGTCCATCCATTTTGTGAAGAGGAGTGATCCCTGTCTGATCCACCTTATTGATCCCCGTGGAGATTTCTTTGTCAGCACATTCACTTTGGTTTTTGGGACACCAATTCTTGTGTTCCTGATGGTTCCACAGGCTCCAAAGCCCAAGTTATAAAGGTGCTGGAAAAGTACTGGGCTGGTATAAAAATTATCACAGTAAATGTGATATCCAGATCCCAAGAACTCCTTTCTGACCAGCGACATCACAGCATCGAATGAAAGTCCCTTCCCACTTACAACACTGGACTTTCCTGTGTAAATGTTGAAATCCACTGTGTAGCCACTACTTTCACACAACACGAACAGTTTTATTCCCCACTTTGTTGGTTTATTTTTTATGTACTGCTTCAGGGTTATTCTGGCTTTGGTGGCTACCATACGCTCGTCCACAGAAAGGTTTTTGTCACGGTGGTAGACAGCTTTGCAGGCTACACGTAAACTGTCATACAGAGGGCGTATTCTATGCAGAGATTCGTACTCATTTGTGCCTTTTTTCTGTCATTGACAGCATCTTCTGCAGGGTCACTCAAATGCATGTTCCATGTGATGCTGAGGAACCGGTCTCTGGACATGACCTTTTGAGGATAGGGAACATGAAAGATGGATTTGACACACCAGTAATCTCTGAGCTTTGGAAGCTTTAGAATGCCCATGTATAGTGTGAGGCCAATGTATTTGCACATTTCTTTTTCTGACTTCAGTCCATTTGAATTTTTTTCCTGCAGCAATATTTCTTGCTGCTTTTTTATTAGTGTTGGCACACAGTGTTTTGATAGCGGACTTGTCAAAGTACATTTTGAAAAGCTCAATGGGTGTTGGGTTGTCCGGAGAAGTTGACAGAGGTAGCTGCACACCTGGCTTTCTTTTGGGCAGGAAAAGATGGGGGGATTGAGGCAAATGGTCAGGGTCCTTTTCTGTTTTCCACCCACCGGAATTATTAGGGGCTGTCTCTAACGTGTGGCCATTGCCACGGGACCTTTGGCTCCGACTTCTCTACGAACTGGCACGGATGACACCGAGGTGCAGGGTGGTTCCGAGAGCTCTGATGGCTCGGTAACATCTTCAGCACTACGACAAAAAAGATATGTAAAACGGTAAATCAGTTAGATGTTTTTGGCACAAAAGCATTACAGAAATGACAAGAGTAAATGCATCATGTGCTCAGGTTTATTCTATATTTGTTTTGTTTCTTTTCTGATGCAAAAGCATATTTCATGAATATACAAGTTAGATGTTTTTGGCACAAAAGCAATATAGAGATGACAAGAGAAAACAGTGCGTCATGTGCTCAGGTTCATTCTATATTTGTTTGTTTATTCTCTAACTCAAATATAATATTATACTTACGTGCCCTGTGATGGATCGATTCCTTCAAGAAAGTTGGCTTCGTCCCCTCTAGAACCTCTCCCTCTACAAATTGGCACAGATGACTCTGAGGTGCAGGGTGGCTGTGAGGGCTCTGCTGGCTCGGTAAGAAAATCGGTAAATGGTAAATAAGGCACAAAAGCAATATAGACATGGCAAGAGTAAATGGTGCAACGTTCTCAGGTTCATTCTGTGTTTGTTTTGTTTATTCTATGACTCAAAAACAAAGCATATTTCATGAATATATAAGTTAGATGTTTTTGGCACAAAACCAATATAGAACAGACAACAGTACATGACGCGTCACGCGCTCATGTTCATTTTATGTTGCTTTCATTTATTCTCTAACTCAAAAGCAAAGAATATTTGATGAATATGTACTTACATGTCTTGGATCGGATCTATTCCTTCAAGAAAGTCAGCTTCGTCCCCACTAGAAACTGAATCCGGAGCAGATGAGCAGTCGGACAGTTCTTCTTCGTCAGACGCGAATAGTAGCTCCAAAACCTCAGCATCGGTGAACTTTTTTTTTCTCTTTGCACCTTTTGTAGACGTAACGTTACACCCGCGAGTGTGTGATTGTGGATGTATTTATAAATGTGTATGTGTGAAAGAGAAATGACGAAGCAACAGACTGCAATGATAAAACGTGACGAAGAGGAGTAGAGCGCAGCAGAGTAGTATGTATGGCATTCAATTCAAATGTCGCGCCTTGTGACGTCACCACACGCGACATACCTTGGGGTCATAGTGCACAGAACGTGATTACGTCTATGAGTCATAGGAAAAGGTAAATAGCAACTGCCAGCCCCCGCAAATCTATAGAACATGTGTGCAAAGATGTGCAAAGCATTTTAGTATTTTTTTGTTGTAAATGATTATTATGCGATTTGTGCAGACTCATTAAAGGGTAAAAGCAACACAACAGGAGCATATTGTAGGCTTGATCTGAATGTGTAACGTCTCTGATTTTGTATGCAAAAAGAATTATTGTGCTACCTATTTGGTTTCATTTTCTATTGGCTTTTAAACAGACATGCGCAAATGGGAGCGCCGGCGCTCCCGTCGGTTTTATAGGGT
>JAMKFB010000260.1:46531-138153 GCA_036247105.1 Cirrhinus mrigala | reverse complement strand
TGGCAGAAGTTTCCACCAAGCTACAAGCAGTGATGGAGAGACATCCTTGCACTGAACTATTCAAAACCCTCTAAATCTTTGATGCTGCTAAGGTACCTGGTTTAAGACTTGAGATTAATAATTATGTTCAAGTTGTCCCTGTGATGAGTAACGTCTCTACAGAAGAGTGGCATCGCTACATCCGGATTGACAAGCGTGATCCAGGTGAGGTTAGTGCAGTGGAGTGGTGGTCTGTCAGGGAATATCAAATGGCAACAACTGTACCTACATCTCCCTACTGCTTCAGTGGATGTGGAGAGGCATTTTTCCCTTACAGACGCAGCCTAACAGAGGAAAATATTAAAATGATGCTGAGTGCCAAACTCTCATCCACATCCAACTACACTCACATCCAGTAGTTTTTCTGATGTAAATAATGTAAATAACTTTTTTTCTGATGCAAAAATACTACTGATAGTAAATGACTGTTTTTACCATTAAATTGCTATAAATTACTTCTAAATTAGTTTTCTAATGTACTGCATTTATTTAAGTGTTTAATTGATTGGCACACCATTTTGTTTTATTTAGAGTTGTTAAAAGTACCAAATTTATATTTATTTATTTGTGTGTGCATATTTTTAATTTATTGTTGAATGATATTACAGTATTTCGATAGTCTTTGATGATAAACAAATGTTTATTTGATGATTTGTGTACAATTTATAAATAAATATTTCCTGCACCTTTTAGTGGATTTACTATAAGAGAGACCTAGCTTTGTTTAACACATTGTTCCAATATGATTTGTATTGTAAACCTCAAATAAAAGTTAAGAAGTGAATATTTTGATGTTATTTGTAATGTTTTCAGTTTCTGTACTCTCCTATACTCTCAAAATCATTCTGCGCATTTCTACAATTTTTTCCAAAAATTCTACACAGAAATTGCCAAAAATGTCCACAGATTCCATCTGGTCCTCATGTGTTGTCTTTCTTAATTAATATAAGGAGAATATATCACCTTTATGTTCTCTGTGTAATCTTGAGTCAGAGAGACTTCTATGTTTATTTATTTTCCTCTTGCAGCTACTCAAAATTAATGTGCTTCTAAAAACATTTTGTGATTTTAGACAGCGGTGTATGAATGGGACTTTTATTTTGCTCTGGCGATGTGAGGTCACAAATCTGCGCCGTGCACTTTTACCGCAGAAGAAAGGTTGGTGTTCATAAGTTTTTTTTAAATTAATGCAAACGGTTCTTTCAATTTAACAATTTAATTAATATATATATATATATATATATATGTAAAGTCAGATAAATTAAGTTCATTATTTATCACTCGGACTGACTCCCTTACCAGTGCACTGACTGCTGAGCTAGGGAGCTCATTGAGACACACTTAATCAATCTAGAGAGGAGAGTGAAGACATGAAGACTGAAGAAGCATTCAGAGTCAAACATGAAGATACTGAGGAACAAACAGGTTGGTTTTCATTCTCAAAGCTTTAACTATTTTGTTCTGTACATTTTCTCAATTCATTTGCCATTCATTTGTCATTTGCCAGGTGTTTTTGTACACTTTCTGCCCTCCTGCAACTTTCTCTCCTTTCTTTTTTGAAAGGATTTCAGCTACAACATAAATTAAGTAATATATTTTTCTTCAAGTGCTGTTATAATATTAGTAGAAATCTTAAACGTCAGAATTTAGGGGGGGGGGGGGGGGGGAATCTAATTTTCTACTCTTATTTTAGTGTTCCGGTTTAAATGACAAATTGTTAAGTATTTATGCATTTTAATCATATTAATTTTCATATAAAAGCATTCAGAGTCAAACATGAAGATACTGAGGAACAAACAAAGATTGCATTTATTAAAGAGGAGAGTGAAGACATGAGGATTGAAGAAACATTCAGAGTCAAACATGAAGATACTGAAGAACAAACAGGTTGGTTTTCATTCCCAAAGATAAACTCACTCATCATTTGATATTTTTAATAAAATGTCCAACACTACAGAAAGGAATGATATTTTTGAAGAATCTCATATGATTGTTGTAATTAAAGTGGTTTTATTTGGCATGGAGTGGGCCGCCTCATGTGGACAGACATGTTGAGATCACATGACTCATTACCTTGAAATTAAGCATTAAAACATACACAAATAAGATCATACAATTGCTCTTTTTCATCATCATCACTTCAAATAATGGGAAGAGGTTTTGAGATTACATTTAACATATTTAATAGCTTAGTGTGTATAAGATCTAAATGTTGGTTTTGATGTTTGTTCATTGAGCCATTAAAAATGGTTTGGATTTGTTCTTTTTGCATTAGACCTGATAACATCGAAAGAGGAGAGTCAAAAACTCAAATGAGAAAGAAGATAATGTTCAACATAAGAAACATGATTTCATGACTGGAGAAAAATAATTTAGTTGCTCACATACTGAGAAGACTTAACAAAAAAGTGCTCAAAAGACAGCAAATAGAAGTTATTTCACCTGGCAACAGTGTGGAAAAAGTTTCAATAGAAAGGGATACCTTGAAGTCCACATGAGAGTTCACACTGGAGAAAAGCCTGTCAACAGTGTGGAAAGAGTTTCAGTCGAAAAGGAAACTTAAAATACCATATGAGAGTTCACATTGGAAAGAGACCCTTTGTCTGCCAACAGTGTGGAAAGAGATTTACTGAAAAAGGAAACCTTAATATTCACATGAGAATTCACACTGGAGAAAACCCTTTCACCTGCCAACAGTGTGGAAAGAGTTTCACTCAAAAAGCAAGCCTTAAAAAACACATCAGAATTCATACTGGAGAGAAGCCTTACACCTGCTCTCAGTGTGAAAGAAGTTTTACACACAAACAGCATCTCGATGAACACATGAGAATTCATTCTGGAGAAAAGCCTTACACCTGCAATCTGTGTGGAAACGGCTTCATCCGATGATGAAAATTCACAGTGTAGAGAAACCTTTCATATGTTCTCAGTGTCCAAGGAGTTTTAAACAAAAATATAACCTTAATGTCCACATAAGAATTCATACAGGAAATAAACCTTTCAGCTGCCAACAATGTGGAAAGAGTTTCACTGAAAAATGAAACCTTGGAAAACACATTCACAAGATTCACACTGGAGAGAAGCCGTTTACATGTGATCAGAGTTTCGAACGTGAAGTAGCTCTTTAACATGAACAATCACACCGGTGTGATTAGAGCATTCAGTCATGTGATTAACTGGTAAATTCAAGTATACTTTTGCTTTGGCTGGTGCTGAGATAGACATGCTTGTGTAACAGGTTAAAATGTGCTTCCACTTACTATACTAATTTTTGTGTATGGCCCTTTAATCACACTCTACCTGCACTCTCCACCCAGATCTTGACATATAATGAACTTGTTCCAGGAGGGTCATTTAGATGAGCTGAGAGAGTGAATGGCTGTGGTGAGTGAGTGCTCCATGAGAAAAATATATTGTATTAATTGTATAAGCATTTCATGGATTAATATTGACATGTTAAGAAAGATATTGTATAATTTGTGTTCGTGCCACTGTTACATGTGTGGTAAAATCTAATTTGATGTTCACCTTCATTATAGAATATGCAGATGTGATTGTCGAAACTGTTGAATGTGTTGTCGACAGAATAAATGTCTACACAAAAGCAACACTGGTGTCCATTGCAGTTTCTACACAACATAATGCAGAGGCAATCCTCTTACACTTGTCATGTGTTTGAATAAAAATAAAGTGTTAAAATGTGCCTTAAAGGAAGAGTCCACTTCCAGAACAACAATTCACAAATAATTCACTCACCCCCTTGTCATCCAACATGTTCATGTCTTTCTGTCTTCAGTCATAAAGAAATTGTGGTTTTTGAGGAAAGCATTTCAGGATTTTTCTTTATATAATGGATTTCAATTGTGCCCCCGATTTTGAACTTAAAAAATGAAGTTTAAATGCAGCTTCAAAGGGCTCTAAATGATCCCAGCTGAGGAAGAAGTGTCTTACCTAGCGAAACGATTGGTAATTTTTTTTCGGAAAATAAAAATATGTTTATACTTTTTAAGCACAAAAGCTTGTGTCGCACAGGTTCTGGCATGCACGTTCACAACGCTACGTACTATTGAATCACGTCGAAAGGTCACGCGGAACTACAGACCCAGTGTGTACAAAGCGGACACGGAAAGACTAAGGAAGTGCAAGTAATTCAAACGCTGTTTACAAACAAAAAGGTACAACGTGTCGGACAATTCTGAAGTTGTAGGAGAAAATAAGATGGAGTTTTTCGCCATACTCTACCTTTTTGAGCTGGAGTACACAGATGATGAACTTAGACATGATTCGTAGTAGTGATGGGAAGTTCGGATCATTTTACCGACTCGGACCTTTGAGTCTCGTTCAGCAAAATGAACAAATCTTTTTTGGAGTCATTTCGTTAATTTCATTCATTTTAGCAAAATATAATTAAAATGTTACGTGTTACTTCTCTAACAAATCTGCTTACACAAACGTTGATCACACTAAAAACAAGACAAAACTATAATGCTATAAGAGACAGAAAAGATTAATTAATTGTTTACCTGGGTCTTTAGTCTATGATTCGCTCACCTCACCTCTTATCTGACAAGTTTTCGGGTTTGAGTCTTTCGTTCATGACGTGACAGCCCCATAAGATGAACGGACGACTTGAAAACCCGAAGACTCGAAATAGGTGAATTAATTCCAGTACAGAACTTAATAGGATGTTGAACATGCGTGACTGAACGAATCACTCCCCGAGATGACTCATTCTTCCCGAGTCATATTAAAGATTTGTTTAAAATGAACAAATCGTACAAGAACGACCCATCACTAATTCGTAGCATCGTGAATGCGCATCCCAGAGCCTGTGCTACATGTGCTTTTATGCTTAAAAAATATACAAATTTTTATTTTTCCAAAAAAATGACTGATCATTTCGCTAGATAAGACCCTTCTTCCTCGGATGGGATCGTTTAGAGCCCTTTGAAGCTGCATTTAAACTACATTTTGGAAGTTCAAATTCGGGGGCTCAATTGAAGTCCATTATATGAAGAAAAATCCTGAAATGTTTTCCTCAAAAACCATAATTTCTTTATGACTGAAGACATAAAGACATGAACATCTTGGATGACAAGCGGGTGAGTAAATTCTTTGTAAATTGTTGTTCTGGAAGTGGACTTCTCCTTTAAAATGTTAAGTTAAATTTAGAAACTGTACAAAAAATTGCAACTTTTTAAGTTGTCACAACTTGCAGTATATATATATATATATATATATATATTATATTATGCTTAGTTTTTTATGTATTTTAAAATGAATATATTTTAATGACTCCATATTTATTGAACAAAAATAAACTTTTATATTTGACTTTTTTTTTACAAATTGAAAAAAAATATTGGTATCAATCTTTTTGTCAGTTTGTTTTCTTTCAATTAAAACTATTTTAATTAAAAACTATTTTTATTTATTTTTGAAACTGACTGAAAGTAGATATAAATCAACTTTTTCAAACTCATCGACTTGGAAATGTGATAACACGTCATGGCCATGAGATCGTTTGTTGAGGTAACAACATCCTTTTCTTAGCCACAACCTCTTATGATGAGGGAACGACATCTGGTTCTTGTGACCACAGGTTTTATGTTAAAAGAACCGACCATCTTTACGCATGTTTCGCATTGAATGGGCTCTTCATTTTACCTTAGTAATAACTTACAGTGTTTGTTAAATTTCCCAAATTTATCTGCTTTTTGCCCAAGTCACCTGATTGTAACAGGACCGAAGTTTACAGGACTTTATTCATGATCTGATAAGCCAAGGGACAGCATGATATTTTGAATTTGGGTTGTGTGTTTAAGGGAACACAACACTGAGTAGGAAAACTTAGCTAAATATAATAATATATTTAATAATATATTGTGAATTAATGTTTGCGAATTAATAGGAATTAAAAATAGGAAGCCCAATATCAGTTTACACACAGGCTTATCGTCGTGTTATTTGCAGTGAGTGACTTACTATCTAATGTTAACAAGCCATGCCACAGTATTAAACAAGCTAATTTAGGTAACCTTATAATTGCTCAAAGAAAAATACATTGAATATCATAATTTTTTGTCATTAAATCAACATCATCTGTATTGAAGAGAGGAAAAAAAAAACAGTTAATCCAATGTTTAAAGCTCCCACGATAGTTGATTGACATGAGCGTTTTACCTCGGATCAGCTGTCACAGTCCGACCTCCACTGTTTCGACATCTGAGCCGCTGAAGATGCAGTGGATTATGTTTGTTTGTGAAGGGAATGCGGCTCCTGATCTACATAAATGCGTCTATGTTCATGCAAATCATTCATGATACAGCTTCACTTACAGCAGAAGTGAGTATAAGGGTTTTTTTAATAAATCTTTGCGATCACCTTTCCTAATAATGTGCTGGTTAGCAAGTTTAGCGGCTAAATGTGGCTAAAGTAAACAGGCTTGTCACTCCACAGAGAGAAGAGAGGTTGTGTGAAAAAGTTCATTTTTTTGTTTGTAACTTATTTCAAAAACTCAAACTTTCATATATTCTAGATTCATTACATGTAAAGTAAAACATTTCAAAGGTTTTTTTTTTTAATTTTGATGATTAGAGCTTACAGCTCATGAAAGTCAAAAATCCAGTATCTCAAAATATTAGAATATTTACATTTGAGTTTCATTAAATGTTCATCCCTACAGTATAAATTCCGGGTATCTCTTGTTCTTTGAAGCCACACTAATGGGGAAGACTGCTGACTTGGCAATGGTTCAGAAGACAATCATTGACACCCTCCACAAAGAGGGTAAGTCACAGAAGGTCATTACTGTAAGGGGTGGCTGTTTACAGAGTGCTGTATCAAAGCATATTAAATGCAGTGTTGACTGGAAGTAAGAAATTAGGTAGGCAAAGGTGAACAAGTAACAGGGATGACCGCAAGCTTGAGAATACTGTCAAGCAAAGCAGATTCACACACTTGGGAGCGCTTCACAAGGAGTGGACTGAAGCTGGAGTCAACGCATCAAGAGTCACCACGCTCAGATGTCTTCAGGAAAAAGGCTACCAAGCCACTTCTGAAACAGAAACAACGTCAGAAGCATCTTACCTGGCTAAGGAGAAAAAGAACTGGACTGTTGCTCTGGTCCAAAGTCCTCTTTTCATATAAAAGTCAATTTTGCATTTCATGTTGAAATCATGCTCCCAGAGTCTGGAGGAAGACTGGAGAGGCACAGAATCCAAGCTGCTTGAAGTCCAGTGTGAAGTTTCTGAAGTCAGTGATGATTTGGGTGTTGTGACATCTGCTGGTGTTGGTTCATTGTGTTTTATCAAGTGCAAAGTCAATGCAGCCATCTACTGGGAGATTTTAGAGCACTTTATGCTTCCATTTGCTGACAAGTTTTATGGAGGTGCTGATTTCCTTTTCCAGCAGGACTTTAGCACCTGCCCACAGTGCAAAAACCACTTCCAAGTGGTTTGCTGACCATGATATTACTGTGCTTTATTGGCCAGCCAACATGCCTGAACTAAACCCCATTGAGAATCTATGGGATATTTTCAAGAGAACGATGAGAAACAGTCAATCCAACAATATACAGACAATCTAAAGGTTCAGTAGTGCCTCAGCAGGCTGATCGCTTACTTGTCACACTTTACTGATGCTGTAGTTTGTGCTAGGAGCAAGTCATTTGCTGTAATATGTGCTCCTGACCAAGTATTGAGTGCATTAATGAACATACTTTAAAAGAAGCTTTCTTGCATATCCGTTTTTTGATTGTTTTTAATATTCTAATATTTTGAGATACTGGATTTTTGACTGTCATGAGCTGTAAGCTCTAACCATCAAAATTAAAGCAAAAAAAAAAAAAAAACAACTTTAGAAATATTTTACTTTACATGTAATGAATCTAGAATATATGAAAGTTTCCGTTTTTAAAATGTTACAATAAAAAAAAAAAAACTTTTTCATGATATTCTAATTTTTTGAGATGCACCTATGTGTGTGTGTATATAACATCTTAAAGCCTCATGATAAAATGCTAGAGAAAATAACAAATTTGTTAAAATAAGTGAGTTTTTAGTATATCAAATAATTAATTATTGATGTTCAAATGATTAGTTGATCATTAACAAACACTTTTAAATGTTATACCTGATCATTATAATAAAATGTTACCAGAAATTTGATCAAAAGTCTTTAGTCACAAGCAAAACTAAACTATGCCAATCATGAGGTGTTTTTTCCAGAGTTGGCAACCTTGCTGACAAAACTGCTGAAAGTGAAAGCAGATTATTGTACATGTAGTGTTTCCACTTGACTGTAAGTTGTCGTTTTTTGTTTTTTTTTCATTTTGAAAAACTGGTTATCAAACTTTCTTTATTGTTTGCTGTTGTGGGATTTGACATGAATGTAATGGGAAACCAAGGGCATTTTGAGAACTTGTCTAACAGCTGAACATTTTGATCAAAACAAGTCTTCTGGTGTGGAGCACAAAAGGAGTTCCTTTTTAATGTAAGTAACCATAAAATACTAACTTAATCACAAAACACTCAAGAAATGTTATCAAATATGACAAAGGAATTACAAGATTGTAATGTTCTGTAATCATGTTTTCAAACTTTTATATAAATGATACAATGTTTGTACTATTGATACAACCTACCCCATAATTTTTTAAAAGTTGTAATATGGTTGTATTTGACACTGTAAGTAATATAAAATGTAATAAATGTATTTCAGTCAACATATTTGACACTATAAAACTGGTAATCTTCTAAGGAAAATTTCATCTGCTTAAAAAAAAAAAAAAAAAAAAATTCCTGCTTTGTTTTTTTTGTTTTTTCTTTGGTATGTACATAAAAAAGGGTTTATGACTCAGTGATCAAGCTGACATGTAAATGAAGTGAGGACTACATCTCTTCTATTGAAAGGACTCTAATATAGCAGTATATATTTTATGCTGAACTTGACTTTATGTACGCTCTACAGGCTCTTACCTAACCAGAGGAAACTGGTTTATTATTGTACAAGACAATGGCTGGAAACATGACCCCCCACCCCATCCTCAGCTCCTGGGAAAAAATACTCAAACGATTCAGCATACCAATGAGTGTTAATGTAATACTCAAACAAAATCAACTCAACATAACACAAGAACAACCATTATCATATAACAAAAACAATCTTTCTCAAAGAAAGAAAACAAATATAAATAAATCCAGAGGCCAATCTAGTACGTCACACTCCAAAGCCAATGGCATTAACAGAAAGGATGACTAAATACTCCTACATAAATCAGATTCACATGAAAAAGGACATATTAGAAATAAAACAACATTGAATCAAACAGTGAGAGAGGAGCACCCCTCGCCCCCTTTTGGTTGTATAATGAAGTAATGGAACTAGTAATTAGAAAAAAAAACAAAATGAATAAAAAGACTTTTATATAACAATTTATATAACAAATTATATAACAATAATAGAATAAGATCCAAATAAATCCACACACAAAGAAGGGGCCCCTGATCTCATTTGGTTCCGTTTTCTTTTGCAACAAATAAATGTGTTAAACAGCTAGAGAAAAAGACCAGAGTCATGTGTGCAATTAAAACATATACAGTTAAATGCACCCAGCATGTATGTAGAAAGTTATCGGAAAGAGAATGGGACAGAGAAATAGAAAGAATGTTTAGCTTTATAAAGGGAAAGAGAGATACTATTCAGGACTCGAGTCTCACCTATGACTCATGTAGCAAAGAGAAAAGTCCCAAGTGAAGAGCCAAAAAAATGAATAGACAAGAGCAAGTGTTTAAATTTTCTTTATCCCCATGTTTGACCATGTGACTTAAACCTAAATCTAAGACATTCAAACTGACCAGTCAGATGATTGATTACGATCAGCACCTTCTGCAATGACAAATGACTCTTAAGAGGGTGTTGTAACAGAAGTAAAATGTCTTTATTGGTTTTCAACCCTTCAGTTCCATTATTTATTTTTATTTAAATATTCTTTTTATTATGGTGTTTGCAAACACGAAAAACAAACAATAACAGACAGACACACCCTTCATATAACAACAATCTGTGCAATATGTAAAATTAAGCACAAAAATGCCAAAATTTTTGCCAAAAAAGACAAAAAAGGAGAATGACAAAACCAACATATCCTACAAGGAGTAATTATAATAGTTTTAAAAAATAAAATATTTGAATACATTAGTCTTTGTAGCTCAACAGAAAAGCAAAAACTGGTTCCAACATTTTGTCAAATTTTTCAGAGTTCCCAGAGATGGTGTATCTGATTCTTTCCAGATGTAAAGTAGAAGGAAGTCCAGTTAACCAGTCAAAAAAGAGAGGCCTAACATTTTTCTTCAACATACTTTTGTGCTAAGAGACTCAAGCAAATATGACCAACCAAAAATTGCCATCATTGGGTCGAAGAGTAAAACACAGTTATAAACCTTGAACTGGAAGATTTCTAGCCAAAAACTCTGAATTTGTACACAGAACCAGAAAAAATGTGCCAGGGTACCCTCGGCAACTTTACACTAATCACATATGGGGGAGATGGAAGGGTAGAATTTGCTAAGCTTTGTCTTAGAATAGTAAAGTCTGTGTAATACCTTGTATTGAAGTTGATGTCTTGAGTTTCTAGAACATACAGATGTACAAGATGTAATATAAGTCTCAGGTGTCAGCAACAGAATGACAGCGCTGTGGGTGGAAACGTGCAGATTAAGGGGTGGTAGTATTATAATTAGATACCCTTTCTACATCACAGGGGAGCAAAATCTAAGAGGTTCGTTTTTTCACAAGCTTGCAGAGAAATGCTTACCAAAAATTTTTTTTTACTGGTTCTTTTTCATGTTTTCTGGGTTGGTAGATCCACCGGGGACCTAATTATAGCACTTAAACACAGAAAAGGTGGTTTGTCTGGTTGATATGTCACCTTTAAATGATTACAGAAACACAACAGCTGGCACGTACTGATGTTTGTCATGTCCTGGGGTTTTCATTCTAAAAGTGTATGTACACACAAAACAGTTTTTGTGTGCGCACAAATGTTTTCAGATTTATAAAACCATGCATATGCCAGAACCTGCACAAAAATCCCAGTCAGGGAAAGATTGTGCGCAAGTGCGTCTCCTCCCCGAAATCACCACATATGGAGCTTAAATTCGTCTGACTCAGCGCAATACTGAAAATATTTTAAAAATATGCAAATTTTACAGTTTTTGTAATGGAGTGAGGGAGACGTGAGGCGGGCGAATCTAAATGCAAGCTTTTATTGTAGTGTGACTGAGACATAGTGGAAAAACAGGCAGGGTTGGAACAATTGGCAGACAGGTACAGCGTAGACAAGACGTGGGGATAGTCCATGCAGCAGGCGAGGGTCGATGAACAGCGAACGTAATCCAGGGGGCAAGGCAATGGGGTATTCCGTTAAACGAGGGAGAGGTCCACAAGGCAGGCGGTGAAACAAACGAAACGAGAAGACCAGGCTAGAAAGCTAAACTCAGGAAACCAGGAATAAAGGGAACTAGGGAAACTCACGTGAAACAACCATCCAAAACACCACAATACGACTTCAATACTTGGCGAGATACGAGGGGAAGTCCAAGGCTTATATAGGGTCTCTGATTGGCTGCAGATGATCAGCACAAAGGCTGATGGGGAACGTAGTCCGGGGTGTGGGTCAACAGTCAGAGTAATGTTAATGTGCGAGGGCGACGTCTGGTGGTGAGCAGACCGAAGGTCACCGGCCAGATTCATGACAGTTTTCTTCATGTTGTATCCTTTAAATACAGTGGTATTTTTCATAATATTGTGGAGATGCCTTCACATGACATAAACACCTCTGTGCAGCTGCGGTTGTTTAGTAAGCTGTTATCATTGGTCCTATTCAAACCGGACAATGGACCGCTCAACCACCAAATCTAGCATGTTCGGTATAATATCATAGTAAGTGCGCATCATTGAGCATTGTTCTGACTAAAAATATTTTCTCATAACATGAGAACTGCGGTTTAGTTTAAATATGAATTGTGCACCTATAACACTATTCGCTGTCAATAAAACATAGCATGCCACAGGTAAAGTGATCGAGCTCATACACTACAAATGTCTAAGTTCATACATTTTTTGTTTAACTTCCCTGTAATGACTTAATGTAATTTCAGTGCTTATCTCCATTAATGAGAGTGGAATATTATTTAATGTAAATGCATATCGCAATTAAAACTGAGTTTAAAATTGCTTACTTCATTACTTTTCTCACCCCAGAAGATTTTGTACACATGGTATAGAACGTTTATACGATTCGTACATATTTACCCAAGTTTATTTTTTTTTTAAATCCCAATATGTGCGTGGAAAATTGCGTATGCATGCTTCATGCCCATTTTGTGTGTACGCAGCGTTTATAAATGAGACCCAAGTTACTTTCAAAAGATGACTTGTTCTATTTTAATCACTACCATAGACATCAGTGTTTATATCCTAACTATAAACTTTCATTTTCTCTCAGCATCTGAGCGGATAAAGACACAGTGGATTATGTTTGTTTGTGAAGGGAATGTGCCTCCTGATCTTCCTAAATGCATCTATGGTTGTGTGAATCGTTCATGATCCAGCTTTACTTATAGCAGAAGTGAGTATAAGGATTTTTTTATGAATCTTTGCAAACACCTTTCCTAATAACGTCCTAGTTAGGAAGTTTTGAGGCTAAAGTATACAGAACGTCTAGTCACCCCATGGAAGAGAGGGGTGGAGTGAGCAGAGCTTATTAGCATTTAAAGGAACATGCAATAAAATGGGTTGCTGATATTGACAAGCTAAAAAGGGTGTTTTTTACACTACCAACGAAAATTTTTAACCAAAGCATGTAATAGACTTAAGAATTAAGAATTATATCAACTGGTGGAAAAAGGGCATCCGACAACCCCATTAAGTAGGGTGACTGTTGGACACATCCCAAATGGTGTCTTGAACAATTAGACATTGTCTTAGCTCATGGTGTTGCTATGTTTCTCCTCTCAGTACATCAATTTATCTTATTAGTCACTTGGTCTGAATTTTCCCGCTCTTGCAGAGTATAATTTAAATATGACTTCTATAACAAGAATATAATATGTTTTACAAAGAATTGACTGATAGAATTGTTTTAAGGAGAAATTTTCAAACACACACACACACACACACACACAAAAAACACCAATATAAGCATATAAACTATTTAACATTATTGAAAAAAATATTGACAGTGAGTGATTAAAACATGATTGTCAAATGTGTGGTTTACATACATGATATTGAGTTATGCAATGAACGGATAATCATTTAGCATCAATTTGGTGTATCTACATGTGTAAAAGATAGTCTCTGTCATTCTGTGAATGTGAGGACGTGTTCCTTGAGAAACAAAAAGTCAAAAGGTCTCTGTCGTAGGTGGGGGAAGTCAATCTGAGGAAAATCCTTAACTAGTAGTTATCCTCGTAGCTTATTTTTGATTGTCATGATGTGTTGTCTCTTTGACTATTAATGTTGGTTACTTGCCTCAAATTTGACAGTCCCCTTCCTGAGCTGGAATTATCAAGTGTTCTTTTGTTTTAATGCTGCAAGCTGTTCAAAGCTGCTATTTAGTTAGACTGACTTCAGACTTGTGGCAATAGCGTATCTGACTTACAATCATCCATGTTGCTGGGCCTTCTTTTTTTTTTTTATGACACCTTTCTGATCTAATCTTAAATTGTCTGATTCACTTTGATATCCTACAGTATGCACTTAATTGCAATCAAGTGGCTTGCTGTCAGATGGTATAGACCTTCAAGGGTGTTACATTACTGTACATATTCTACACAAAGAATGTTTTTTTAACAACTGTTTTTCTATTGGAGATACTCTAGTGAAAAATAAATATGCTAAAATGTATTTAAAATACATGTATTTCATACATAAAAATATTTACATCTTATATACTTATTACAAACACCCTGCAATTGTACTTTTAGTGCACTAAACTGGTATATTTAAAGTCTGCTAAATTGGAACAATTAAAGTTTTACTTAATGCACTTTAATTGTGCAGAAGTAGTACTGAAGTCCAACTAAAGATATACTTAAATATCAGCTGATAGGTGAAATATTCCAAGGTACTCGTGTAGAAAAAAAGCCTTTAGTGGACTGAGCTAAATCATTAAAACAATTAAAAGTGTAGATCTACGCATTTCGGCTACACAGCCTTCTTCAGGATACACATCAAAAGTTCAAACAAGTATTCTTAATCAGTAGGCAATCACAAGAAGATGGTTAATCAATGGGAGTGGCTAGATCTTTCCTCCTTGCAAAAAATAAAAAATAAAAATAAAAAACCCTGGCATCAAATCTAATCATACAACAATAAGTAATGATATTTACAAATATAAAAATCTACATATGTGTAACAATACAAATACCAAAAATAATTACAAAAAAGGTAAAAAAAATTATTTCTTCATTGCCTCCAGGAGACTTAGTCCCTCTTATTGAACATGGGATAGATTCAATTCCAATCACCTTAAGAGAGCTCTCACTAGCATGACCAGCTTCATTGTAATGTCTTGCCATAGGATATAACATATTTTTTGAGCAAATAGCGTATTTATGTTCTTAAAGCGTATCTACACTCTTAAACGTAGTTCTCTTTTTGTTTGACCAATATAAAAATGTCCACACTCACATTCTAACCTATATATTACATGCAAAGAATTACAATTAATGAAGGACTCAATTGGATACACTTTACCAGAAACATCTGTAAAATTATTTGTTCTCACCATACTGTCACAATGTTTACAATTTCCACACTTAAAATGACCAGTTAGAGAACCAAGCCATGTTTTATTTTCAGGGGCCGGAAGATAACTACGTAATACCTTATTTCTTATGGTTGGTGGATGCCGATAACTAATCAAAGGTTTTTCTGGAAAAATTGTTCCAAGAGCACTGTCACTTTCTATGATGTCCCGATTAGAATTTATAATACGTTTAATTTGTGTTGCCTCACGACTATAAGTTGTTGAAAAAGAAACTCGATTAAAAATGGTACTGGAACATTGTTGCTTATTCTTACTCAATAATTGTTTCCTATCCATAGATTTAACTCTTTCTGTGGCACTTTTTAAAACTTTTGGATCATAACCTCTTTGTCAAAATCTACTAGTCATATCCTGTGCTTGAAATTCAAAATCACTTTCTGAGTCACAAATACGTTTCAATCGTTGGAACTGGCCATGAGGAATATTCTCAATCAACCAAGGTGGATGAAAACTGTTAGCGCTAGGAATGGTATTTCGATCGGTTATTTTCCTAAAAATCGAGGTATGCAATTATCTTTAATTATTTTTAAATCCAGAAAATTAGTTTCTGACCCAGAGTACTCCAGAATACTTCAAATTACAATTTGTACCATTAATATTCATGAAACAAGTGTAATTCAGATTCGGAACCAGACCAAATCAACAAGACATCATCGGTGTATCTACCCCAGAGAACAATTTTATCCAAAAAATAATGAGTTGAAAAAATGTATCTTTCTTCCCACAATCCCAGAAATAGGTTAGCATAATTAGGAGCAAAACAAGCACCCATAGCTGTACCTTTTACTTGTTTATAAAAAACATCTTGAGACAAAAACACATTGTTCTTAAGAGTCCACTCAATCAGTTCTACAATGAAAGAAGAAGGTGGTAACTTTCAGGAGATCTATCGCTCAAACAATGTTTTACGGCCTCAATTCCCTCTGCATGATCAATGTTACTACTAATACAACGATTCAATGTCCATAGTTACCAACAGTGATTCACCCACATTTTTTTATCTCATGAATCTTATTCAACACATGAGTACTATCTTGAATATAAGAGGGAAGCATAAATACATAAGGTTTTATAAAAAAGTCCACATACTGTGATGCCGGCTCTGTCAACAAGGCATTTCCACTGATTCTAGGCCTACCTGGTGGAGTCTCTAAATTCTTGTGTATCTTTGGCAACATATAGAAAGATGGAATATGAGGATTTTTACTTAAGTAGATAAAAAATCAGGTACTTTTGTACTTTCACTCAAGTAAAATTGAAAAAGGAGCACTTTTACTTATGCTGGAATAATATTTTATTATACGTAATGTGACGAGTCGGCTGCCTCCCCCCTAATTATCATCGCACCCTGTCCGTAATCGCCGCCCTTCACCAGGCTCCCGACGGGAGTGGGTGTGCGAGAGAGGAGGGGCGCTGAAACAAGCAGGTCTGGCGGCGTGTGATGAGGCACACCTGACGTGAATGAAGCCTCATCACCGCTGCTGTTAAAATGCCGAGCGCGCCTCTCCTCGGGAGACCGGTCTCTTCCCCGTGCATGCATGCTGGTGTCCTCGTGGGTCCAGGAAGGGAGCGTAGAGGGACTGAGCGCCGCCGATATGATGGATGAAGCTGCACCCAGATGGCTGCGGGCTAGGATGCCGGGCCGATTTACCCGCCTCGGAAGTGCCGTGATGAAATGATGGATAAAGCCGCTACCCCTCGTGCCGCGGACCCCGGCGGGGAGCGAGTGCGGCCGCCGGACTCCGCCCCTTACCTGGACCCTTCCCTTCTGAACACTGCCCCTCCTTCACGGAACCCCTGCACGTCGGGGACACCAGATTCCCTATTTATTTTGGACACTTTTCTTTATTGTTTAATAAAAGCCTCTCCGAGGCCTGATGTCACGCCCACTGTGTCTGTCGTTATGCTCCTCCCGTCACAGTATCTGTACTTTTACTCAAGTACTTGATTTGTGTACTTAGTCCACCACTGTTAATAACTTCATGAGAGTTACAATGTTGCTTGGATATATATAAAAGGCTACATATTTTTAGATGGATTTTTCCAAACAGGCTATTGTGAGACTAAAATCTGTATTTAGAGTAAAATATTGGTTGAAATATGAAATATCTCCTTACAGGCCACGTTAATTGTGGTGCAAGGCGTGTATATAAACTATGCTATATGTAAATATAATAATAAACTATGATATCCCTTCTGAAAATTAAAGTTGGTTTTACTATAGTAAAAGTGTGGTAACCATGTTTTTTTTTTGCAGGTTACCATTTCTATAATGGCAGCTTTACTACAAATACCATGTTATTTATTAATTTATGTTATATTTTGATACATTTACATAGTTGAATCACAATAAAGCTCACCTGAACTTAAACTAGTTTGATTATTGTAGCCTATTTGTATAATTAGTTTTAGCCTACTAGCTTGTCTATGTGTAGTTTTATACTTATACTTTATACTATATTTCTCTCTACTGCAGGCTGTCTCAACATATATAGCAGAATGACAATTAATCTTTGGTACACAGTTGTCGCTATCCACAATACATCTGTATTTTTGTATTACAATATATTGTGACATGATAGGTTGTTATTATACCCCTTCATCCAACAGAGGATAAAAAGTACGGAGAATAGATCAGTTTTTATAGATAAAGACTGCATAGTTAAAGGTTTAGCCATGTCACTACTGATTTCTGAACTAATCAATCATGTTAACAACTTTACAGCACATATTGTGAATTTCACTGACTTTGTAGCATAGGGTCGCTTCATGAAAACATCTCAATGGTTAATCATAGACATAATAAGTCAGAAACTCACCTGCTCCGCACTCACGTTGGTCTGCTGTATTCCCTGAAAAGGTTAACGGGTGTTTTGGGTCTCAGTAAGACTAGCGTAAATTGACCGACAGCACCATCTGCTGTTTTTGGGAAAGGAAGTTGCTCAGTTGCATTTGTGAGAAAATCTGCCTGCACGCATTTGTGAGAAAATCAAGCCAAGTTTCCTCAGAAGAAGGCAACTGAGTCTCACAGTTGTAATACACAATACTTATGTGACCCTGGACCACAAAACCAGTCTTAAGTCGCAGGGTTATATTTGTAGCAATAGCCAAAAATACATTGTATGGGTCAAAATTATTGATTTTTCTTTTATGCCAAAAATCATTAGGAAATTAAGTAAAGATCATGTTCCATGGAAATATTTTGTAAAATTCCTACTGTAAATGTATCAAAACTTAATTTTTGATTAGTAATATGCATTATTAAGAACTTCATTTGGACAACTTTAAAGGCGATTTTCTCAATATTTTGATTTTTTGGCCCCCCTTAGATTCCACATATTCAGTTGTATCTCGGCCAAATATTGTCCTATCCTAACAAACCATACATCAATGAAAAGCTTATTTATTCAGATTTCAGATGTTGTATAAATCTCAATTTCAAAAAATTGACCCTTATGTCCATACCACTGCATTTTCTGTCAAATAGAGTTTTGTATTTGCGAAATCACTTTGCGTTTGTTTGAAAGTTCAGTTTTTCCTTACAAAGCAGATTGTGTTTAAGTGCAAAATGCTGGATTTGTCTGATGAATATCGGCACACAATTCACTCCATATTTTTATATTATTATTTTGCTCTTTTTTTATCTATTGTACTGTAATTCCACGCCAGCAGAGGGAGCCCTCACCCGTTGACTCTCTGTTACCGCTCCCTCTGCTGCTTCTCTGGTTACTTCCTGTTTGGTGGCCATTTAAGGAGGCCTATCCACCTTATTTTTCCCATAAGAGTGGGTGGAGCCATTTGTAATTTTTTTGAGTCTGGCTTCCGGTCTCATCCATTTCCAGCTATTTTTAGCTGCACAAAAAGCTGGCTTTGCTGCTTGATATTGCAAATTGGTGTGTCTTACCATATTATTTTAATGTATTATCTTAATTATGAACACACTGGTTTGTAGTGCAAACTGTTTTACAGTTTACTGCACTTCAGTATTCTTCTCGTTATTTCCCTATGACGGATTATGAACCGGACGTCTAACACATTACCAGAAAACAGCCTACTTCCGCATTGAAAAATAAGGTGGATACCAAACAGGCCCTGCGAAGTATTGTTTTGCCTGTGCGGACTCTACCAAGCATTTTCTCTGTTTTCATTGCCTTGTTTTGTTATTTCCCACAGTTTTGTTTCTTACCATTGTTTTGCCTTGGTTTTGCCATACTTTTGCCTAGCTTCACTGCCATAGTTTTTGCCTAGTTTCATAGCCTTGTTTATTTGTTACTTTTGGACTGCTCACTTGGACTTTGAGCTTCTGTTTATTCCTGTTTATTTTGGATCTTGCTTTTGTCTTGCCTACATGTTACTGTTTGTTTGGAGATCGACCCTGCCTGTCTTGACTACGCTGTGTTAAATAAAGCTCGCATCTGGATCTTACACGCTTCCCTGGAGTCTCGTTACATGTGCTGAACCCATATAAATAAAAGTATTAAACCAACTGCAAAATAATATATCTGTATATAATATATCTGTACATTTAATAATCAGGACAAATAAGTCATTTATAAGGTTTGATACCTTTGATAATGGTGCCAGAGTTTAATGACTTCAAGTCTGTCATATATATTTAAGAAATAAAAATGTATGATTTCAGTACCATATATAAAAATAATAAAGTTATAATCAGAAAAAACAAGCCTTGTGCATCATAGGGAATAATATTCTAAATATTTTACACTTGGTTTGATTCCTTTATCTCAAACGGTAGCAGAGTTTACTTAATTTAAGGGGGTTCAGTATACAGTATAGTTCAGTATATGAAACATCAAAAATATTGATTTAGTACCATATATAAAAATAATAATAGCATAATCAAAAAATAACATGCTTTGTGCATTATAGGAAATAATATTATGAATATTTTGCAGTTTGTTTGATGTCTTTAAGCGAGTTCAGTATGTAAAACATAGATTTATATGTACAAAAAAACATGTATAAAAAAAATATTGATTTAGTATCATATATAAAAGCCTTGTACATTATAGGGAATAATATTCTGAATATTTTACAATTTGTTTGATACCTTTAGATTAAATGTTTTTGTTGTTTAATGGATTTATATTATTGCATACATTAAAAGTTGTAAAATTATTATAGAACACATAAAAGGCTAATTCCAAAAAACAAAGCCTTGTGCAATAACAGGGATGTTTTTCTGAACATTTTAGTATTAGTTTTATAGTATGTCATGTAGTTAAATTATTTGATTAATTTATATGATTAATATTTATATATATATTTATATTTATATATATATATATATATATATATATATATATATATATATATATATATATATATATATATGCTCGCTGCTACTCTCGATTGGCGTCTGTAGCCGTAGTTCTTGTGGAACACACCTATCGTTTACCATCCCGCGGGATTTCCGTGGGATACCCGAAAAAATGTCAGCCTCTAGAAAGCAGATTCTTTTACATGCAATGCTTACATCTGCTTGTAAGATTTTCTGTAAAAACTGTCATTTTTATTTTCCTATATGGGAATTGACAAGTATGGGAAAGCATGGACATTTTGAGAACTTGTCTAATAGCCTAACATTTTGATCAGAGCAAGTCTTTAGCTGTGGAGCACAGAGGCACTTGTTAATGTAAGTAAGCATAAACTACTGACTTAACCCTTTCACTGGTGAGTTTAAAATATTCTATCTGACCGCCCAGAGTGAGTTTTTTTAGCCGCCCGTTATTTTAGAACGTTTGCTTTATTGTTTCTATGGCGATGCGTTATGATTGTCACGTGACACACCGCAGCCACTATAGCGCTGTATGACAGATGTATCGCTTTTATTTCATTTTTCCTTTTTTTATTCAAAATATTCACACACTTGCTTACCATGTCTTCAACTATCTGATCTTCCGATTCACAAATACGTGTAAGTGAGTGTATTTTGCCATTTTAAAACCTTTATAAATGATCTGGATCGTGATCTATAACGTGAGATGGGCGCCGCCATGTTTGTTCGCGCTGCCGTTCAGAGAGTCCTGTCAGCTTGATTTACAGCACGTAAATTTGCCAGTTTCTCCCGAAATACATTCACGTAAGTGGCCGGTGAACTGGGAAAGGAATGGAGTGAATTATATCGTTACTTACACTATGTGTATCTGATATGAATCAAACACGTCGGCAAATTATACTTGAATGGATTGTTATTGCTGCTTTCATAGACATCCGTGTGTAAGTTACAAACTCTAAATGTATTGTTTTACTAGTACTTATGTGTATTTAAATGTCTGAAATAAACGTTACGTGGTTGAAAACATTGCATAATTGTGATTATATGACAAGCGTAGCAGCCTCTCTTTCTGGCTCAGCGCCAGCCAACGCGGGAAATCGCAGTTTGAATCTGGCAGTTGCGTGACGTCAACAAACCTTCTAAATCCCATATGTGGGACCGTACTCCCAGGGGCACAGAACATAGAATCCCATATGTGTGACCGTACCGCTCAAAGGGTTAATCATGAAGCACTCAAGAAACATGATTAAATATGACAAACAGAGATTGCAATATTGTAATGTGTGTTATTGTTACGTCCCAGTGGGTGCAGGACCTGATTTGTACTGGCTTTCTATCTCACCTTTGTATTTTTTGTGCAGTCTTGAGGTAGAATGTTTATTTGTTTTTATCTCTTGAAATCTGATTCCAGAAGACTTCAATAACATTGTGTATTTCATAAAAAATTACAATATAAACCATGATTCAGTTTTAGACTATAACACTGAATTTTCAGTAGTTGATGACACTGTAACATTGTGATTTTTCTATTTACTAAAAAAACAAAGCTAAAAGCCATCAAACATCTCCGGTTACTGTCGTAACCTTGGTTCCCTGAAAAACGGGAACGAGACATTGCGTCAGAAGCTGACGCATTTGGGGACTCCCTTCCTTCCTAACCTACCTGAAATCTTATTGCACAACACCAGTGAAGTTGCAACTCTTCGCTGGCCAATGCCAGTCAAGACGGCAATTATGGGTGGGGCCTTTACCGCTATATAATGCGCTGTCTTGGTGGCATAAACTCAAAATCTTCCGACTGAACAGACAGTACAGCAGATCTGAGCGGAGAACAAACAGTTGCTCGGGCTGACGAAAGTGAGCCGAGCGGTCAACGTAAGCGCGTAAAGCCCGCACTGGGCACAGCGCACGATGAGGAGTGGCGTCTGATGCTGCCAGCTCCGGAGTGAAAGCAGGGAGCGTTATCACCTGCGCCCTGAATGGCGTCGATAATGATTTAGGCACATAGCCCGATCTTGGCTTGAGTGTGACGTTGCAATCACCCGGTCCAAACTGCATGCAGTCAGCATTCACAGAGAGTGCATGCAAATCTCCTGTGCGCTTGACCGAAGCCAGAGCGAGCAGCAGTGTTGCTTTAAATGACAGCTCCTTCAGACCAACAGACTTGAAGCGGCTCGAAGAGGGGGTGTGCCAGCGCCTTCAGCACTAGAGCCAGATCCCAGGGTGGCACGGTGGGAGGACGAGGGGGAACAAATCCACCTCCGCCTTCCCAAACTGATCCCAGATCAG
This sequence comes from Cirrhinus mrigala, assembly GCA_036247105.1. Taxonomy (NCBI): domain Eukaryota; kingdom Metazoa; phylum Chordata; class Actinopteri; order Cypriniformes; family Cyprinidae; genus Cirrhinus; species Cirrhinus mrigala. The sequence goes on along the minus strand of JAMKFB010000260.1, from coordinate 115,690 downwards.
TTCCACCGTCCTGGGGTTCAGTCTCCATTCCCCGTGAGCGATTCCACTCCTCGACAGCATATCTCTCCCAGCCTGGGACATGTGCTGCCCGGATGGAAAGCAGGTGACAGCGGTTTATATACAACACCACTGACATGTTGTCAATACGAATCAGCACATGGTGACCTTGGACCCGCGTGATGAAGCTCTGAAGGGCTAAGAAGACCGCTCTCAGCTCGAGGGGATTTATGTGCCATGTTCTCTCCAACTCTGTCCAGTGGCCTGAGGCTGGTACTCCGTCGCAATGAGCTCCCCAAGCCGCAGTCGACGTGTCCGTTGTGACGACTTTCCGCCATGTGACTAGACCCAGATGGACACCACGGTGGTACAGATCGGGATCTCGCCATGGCTCCAGTGCGCTCAGGCACTTGCGAGTGACCACAATGCAAGCACGGCCCGTTCTCCAAGCCCTCTTTGGAACCCGCGTTCTTAACCATATCTGAAGGGGGTGCATATAGAGCAGACCGAGGTGGCACACCGTAGCGGCTGCTGCCATCCGGCCCAAGAGCCTCTGATATTCTTTCAGCGCTACGGGCCGTCCCAGGCTGAAAACATCCAGAGCTGACATTAAATCTCGAATACGCTCGTGACACAGACGCGCTCTCATCGAGACCGAGTCCAGATGCACCCCCAGATATGTAATCGACCGGCTGGGGCATAACGCGTTCTTCTGTACGTTCACGCAGAGGCCCAGACTATCTAGGTGACGCAACAGAACGCGTTTGTGGCTGTTGAGCACATCCTCTGAATGGGCCAAAATCAGCCAGTCGTCCAAATAGTTCAAAACGCGCATCCCCCTCGCTCTCAGAGGGGAAAGCGCGGCATCCACACACTTCGTAAACGTGCGTGGCGCCAGGGACAGACTGAAAGGCATAACCGTGAATTGATACGCTGTGCCTCCGAATGCAAATCTCAGGAAGCACCTGTGTCGGGGGCGATCTGGATATTAAAGTAAGCGTCCTTCAAGTCCACTGAAACGAACCAGTCTCTGGGTCGGATCTGCCCGAGAATTTGTTTCAGTGTTGTCATTTTGAAAGCGCGTTTGTATAATGCATGGTTGATTGGTCTCAAGTCCAAGATCAGACGGAGACCTCCACCTTTCTTCGGAACGACGAAGTAGTGGCTGTTGAAACCGCTCTCTCTCTCGCTGGGCAGGACCACTTCTATCGTGCGTTTTGCAAGGAGATTGAGAACTTCTTGCCTCAGCACCGGCGCGCTGGATGCTGGAACCGTAGACATGACCATACCATTGAACCGGGGTGGTCTGCGATGAAACTGAAGCGTGTAGCCATTCTCTATTACGTTCCGTATCCATTCCGAAATGCCCGTAATTAAAACGCTACGCTCTGGCGAAATGACTCACAGGACGGGGCGCCCCGCCCTCTGTATTCTGAGCAACGCCTCCTTATGTCGAGGATGTGTTCAGTGAATTCACTGGGCAAACGGGAGCGCTGTGTGACAGCGAGGGTCGCGCGTTGCCGATTAACGGGGAAAGCGAGCCTCTTATTGAATGTGTGTGTGACACCGCCATGTTCACCCTGGGTGGCTGTGTGCGAGCAACCGAAATCATAGGAGGAGGAGAAAAAGGCTCTTTTTGTGAGGGTGTTACAGACTTCATTACATTCTGAACAGACACAACAAAGACATTCTCGTAGTCGCCTGCAACCGCCAAGGGGACCTCGTGAAAACGTCTTGTACGCTTCACAGCGGGCCTGCTGCTCAGCATTCTCCTCCTCCGACCCAACTCATCAGGAACGAGGCTTTTGATCTGACGGGGGCGTGCTTCTTAGGAACTTCTTGCTGGCCGTCCTTAGGAACGTGTTGGATCTTCGGTGCCCTCTGCCACGCTGGTTTGGTGCGAGCAGTCGGTTCCGGGTCTGGTGCCGAAGAAACGGAAGCAGAGGGAGGGCACTTCGAAGGGCGGCTCGAAGCAGACGAAGATCTACTTCATGGTGGAGGCTGTGCTGCAGCTCGGTGCGGCAGGAAGTGGCTCATCGCTCTGGAGCGTTTCTGTGCCTCAGAGAAGCGCTCTGCAATAGTCTCCACGGCATCACCAAAGAGGCCGGAGGGAGATTCGGGGGCATTGAGCAGTGCCCTTCTCTCCGCGTCCTTGAGCTCAGTCAGAGTGAGCCACAGATGACGGTGGAGCACCACCATATAGCCCATGCTCCGTCCGATCGCCTGGGCCGTCTTCTTAGTGGCTTTTAAAGCGAAATCCGCCGCCGTGCGCAGATCTTTAAACACCTCGGGATCCTCTTTACCCTCGTCTAGGGATTCCAGGAGCTGAGCCTGAAACACTTTGAGCACTGCCATTGTGTGGAGCACGGAGACCGCCTCCCCCGAGGCGGCGTACGCCTTGTCTGCAATATGAGCAGTCAGACGGCACGGTCTCAAAGGCAGCGTAGCGCCTGACTTCAATGAGGCAGGCGGCGGTGGGACACTGCCGGGAGAAGTCTCCAAGGGCGATGTTTCTTCTGGACTTAAGTGCCCACACTGAGAACTCCGATGAGCGAAACCCAGGCATAGGATGCAGAACTCGTGTGTGTCCAGAGCCTCGATAGGCCTGGAACAAAGCGTGCAAATCTTGGACATGCTGGAACGGCAAGAGGGAAACCTGTCTTCTTGCATCTTCTCCACAGCTGTCGAGTAGGAAATTGCTTGAAAGAGGAAGATTCTGAGTTTATGCCGCCAAGACAGTGCATTATATTATAAGATTTCAGGTAGGTTAGGAAGGAAGGGGTCCCCAAATGCGTCAGCTTCTGACGCAATGTCGAGTGAACCGTTCTTGATAGGGAATCCTGTTTTAGATGTTTTGCATATATTTTAGACTCATTTTGAAGCTTACATGTAACATGAACAAGGGCTATATGAGCTTACAAAGCTTATTCATAACCTTAGTTGAATACAGTTTGCATATGCATATTCCCATCTGATACTTCAACATACAAGAAAATATGATTAACACACTGTAAATGTCACATTACATTTGTTAAAATCATATGTTTAAAGGGTTATAGAATGATTTAGAACAATATAAGGCTGTTTAATTAGTGTATTTTTTGTGATTGTTTGTCACTTGTTCAACAGACATCTTTATCAGTGGTGGAGATCAAACTGTTCAGATCCATCATGGATGAAACACAAACATCTGAAGATGAAGTTTTTTTTCCAGGATGCAGGTACTTTGTAACACATTACATATCATTTTATGTAAAAAAAAATGTATTTTGTGTATGGTTTTTAAAGTATAATATTTATTGAAAACAATGAGACCATAAAGGCTCCAAAAGTCATTTCATATATTGAGATTCTCATAATAAAGGATTAAATCTGTTGTGTTTTAGTTCAGTTCATCAGAAGAGATCAGAAGCAGAGCCCAGGTGTGTGTCTATGAAGAGTGAAAAGTCTATGGACTGTCCAGAAAACTTTAACAGTGCAGAATCACAGTCTGGTCTCAGGTACAACATTAATATGATTATAGCATGATATTATATATTATCATATCACAGTATAGTTCACAATTTTTGTATAAACACAGTGTATGAAATAATTATAAAGTGTTCTTTAAAATGAATTTGATAACATAACTGATTTGTTGCTACAGTCATTTAAATGACTAATGGACTCCCTTTATTAATGGACCCTCTGGGGTCTGAGGGTGTTTCTGGGCCCTGGAGAAGTTTTGACATGCCCTACCACATGAACAGATCCTGTTCAACTGTTGAAGCAAGTAAAACACACCTGTTATTTCTAATGTGTTTGCTGATTCATTCCATGAACTGAAGAAAAAACAGTCCCACCATCAGTAGTCAGTGACTGAGCTTATTTTACCACATTCATGTAGAATTCAGTCTAGTGTAACAGCTTCTGATGTTGGTACAGCACGGAAACAGTACAATATAACATAACACAGTAGGTACATTGTACATAATTCAATATTTTGATGCGAGTACAAAGTACACTAAGTATAACGTGGGGCCTGATTAACTAAAACCTCTCTCGGTTTAGTTCAGTTCATCAGAAGAGATCAGAAGCAGAGCCCAGCTGTGTGTCTATGAAAAGTGACGTGTCTATGGACTCTCCAGGAACGTTTAACAGTGGAGATTCACAGTCTGGTCTCAGGTACGTTTGTATAAAAAAATATAAAGATACATGTATAGTTGAAATGTTGCTACAGTCATTTAAAGGACTAATGGAGCCCCTTTATTAATGGACCCTCTGGGGTCTGAGGGTGTTTTTGGGCCCTGGAGAAGTTTTGACATGTCCTGACACATGAACAGATCCTGTTCAACTGTTGAAGCAAGTAAAACATACCTGGTATTTCCAGTGTGTTTGCTGGTTCTTTCCATGAACTGAAGAAAAAACAGTACCACCATCAGTAGTCTGTGACTGAGCTTATTTTACCATATACATGTAGGATTCAGTCCAGTGTAACAGCTTCTGATGTTGGTACATCACTGGAACAGTATAATTTAACATTAACACAATAGGTACATTGTACACAGAGGTCGTGTTAGCTGAAAATTGTCCGTCATTGATAGAATTTTTTGTCAGTGACGGAAAAATCTGTAGGCTGTCCGCCACTTTGACAGATTACACTGAGAGTGATCTATTGTAACTTCTAACTATAATTCCCACGCCTGTCCAGTTGGTGGCGAGTGCGCTCCTGTGTAGCAGCAGAGCACTGGATCCAGAACAAAAATGAAACCCTCAGGAATGTTTTGCTATGTGTTTGATTATGCACAGGCTGGGAACCCAGAAGCTTCAACAATCTATCACGCCACATTAAAGAGTGCCAAAACAGTATTTATTGCTTGAATTTCTAAATGAAATGGACAGAATTTGAAATCTGAGACTTTGTTTCATATCAAAAGTAACACAAAGCCTAGCCTATTTTGATTTATTGGATGGGAGGCACACTATACTGTTCATTCATCAAATGAAAACAGCATAGACCAAAAGTTCGATTGGGATTTAAAAATCGATATTGGTCCATAAAAATGAGAACATATTAAAATTGCTGTCACTGTGGGTAACATGAGAAGTTCTCGCAGTCTCATCTGTTCATCTGTTCTCTTTAAAATAAATGCATAAGCATATATTGTCCCGTAGGTTCATAATTAAAAATAAAAATGTGAATAAAAATGAAAGCAATTAAATGTGTTGTTATAATTAAAATATGAAAATTAAAATGACAGGTAATAATAGAATATGACAGAATTTTTACGACCCTGTCCGTCAAAATGATTGACAATGTTAAAGTCTGATGCAACATTTGATTGTACATAACAATTCATTTTTTTGATGTGAGTACAAAGTACACTAAATATAAAGTGGGGCCTGATTAACTAAAATCTCTCTGTTTTAGTCCAGTTCATCAGAAGAGATCAGAAGCAGAACCCAGCTGTGTGCCTATGAAGAGTGACTGGTCTATAGCTCAGCCGGTAAAGTCTAACAGTGGAAATACACAGCCTGGTCTCAGGTAAAACATTTCTGTAAAAGATATGATTTAAAGATATGATACAGAATATGTCTTGTCACAATGTGATTTTTTTTATTTTATAGCCATGACATCCTCAACACATTTAGATCAAATTTGATGATGAAGTTTGAGTGTCTAAATGAGGGAACAGCAACGCAGGGAAACCCAACACTACTGAATGAGATCTACACAGAGCTCTACATCACAGAGACTGAGAGTGGAGAGATCAATGAGCATGAGGTGAGACAGATTGAGACACAATCCAGGAGAACAGCAACAGAGGACACGGCGATCAAATGCAATGACATCTTTAGACCTTTACCTGGACAAGACAAACCCATCAGAACTGTGCTGACAAAGGGAGTCGCTGGCATTGGAAAAACAGTCTCTGTGCAGAAGTTCATCCTGGACTGGGCTGAAGGGAAAGAGAATCAGGAAGTCCAGCTCATATTTCCACTTCCTTTCAGAGAAATCAACTTGATGAAGGGCAAAAAACTCAGTCTTTCAGATCTTCTTAATTTCTTTTTCCCCAAAGTAAAAGAAATTGAAATATCCAGTGATCAATATAAAGTGTTGTTTATCTTTGATGGTCTGGATGAGTGTCGTCTGTCTCTGGACTTTAAGAGCAAAGTGAAACTGTATAATATATCTGAATCAGCCTCAGTGGATGTGCTACTGATGAATCTCATTGTGGGGAATCTGCTTCCCTCTGCTCTCATCTGGATCACCTCCAGACCAGCAGCAGCTGATCTCATTCCCTCGGAGTGTGTCCATCGAGTGACAGAGGTACGAGGCTTCAATGAGCCACAGAAGGAGGAATACTTCAGGAAGAGAATCAGTGATCAGAGTCTGGCCAACAGGATCATCTCACACCTGAAGTCATCAAGGAGCCTCTACATCATGTGTCACATCCCAGTGTTCTGCTGGATCTCAGCCGCTGTTCTAGAGAAGATGTTGAGTCAAGCAGAGAGTAGGGAGATTCCCAAGACTCTCACTCAAATGTACACACACTTCCTGATCCTACAGACCAACATCAAACATGAGAAGGACTACGAGAAGAACGTGACAGATGAAGACATGATCCTGAAACTGGGGAAACTGGCTTTTCAGCAGCTTGTGAAAGGCAACCTGATCTTCTATGAGGAAGACCTGAGAGAGTGTGGCATTGATGTGACAGAAGCATCAGTGTACTCAGGATTGTGTACTCAGATCTTTAGAGAGGAGTTGGCCTTGTATCAGGGGAAAGTCTTCTGCTTTGTTCATCTGAGCCTTCAGGAACATCTAGCAGCTCTATATGTGCACCTCTCCTTTACAATCAACAACATCAGTGTGTTTGACCAAACCAAGCAAACTCTGTTGTCTAAGATTTTTGACCAGAAGAAATATAGTTCATTATGTGATCTGCATCAGAGAGCTGTGAATGAGGCCTTACAGAGTAAAAATGGACATCTGAATCTTTTCCTGCGTTTCTTTCTGGGTCTCTCAGTGGAGTCCAATCAGACTCTCTTACGAAAACTACTGACAAGGACAGAAAGCTGCTCCTACAACAAAATGGAAACAGTAGAGTACATCAAACAAAAGATCAGGAAGAATCACTCTGCTGAGAAATCCATCAATCTGTTTCACTGTCTGAATGAACTGGGTGATGATTCACTGATGCAGGAGATGCAAGATTATCTGAAATCTGGAGAAATAAAAAAAGGCAAACTCTCCTCTTCACAGTGGTCAGCTCTGGTTTATGTGTTGCTGACATCAGAGCAGAAGATGGATGTTTTTGATCTAAAACAGTTTATTGGAAAACAACATAGAGCAAATGAAGTTCTTCATAATCTGTTACCTGTGGTTAAAGAATCCAGATCAGTTTGGTAAGTAACACTTAAAAACAAAATTTCAAAACATGATCCCACTTATTATTGTTGTAATTTTTCCCCAAATTAACACAATGGGAACGTCTCAGAGGATGACACTTCGAGACAATGAGACAAACTTACTGAGGCAGTGAGGAGATTTTTTATAGTCTGTGTGAGAGCTGGATGATTGTAGAGCTCAGTGTAAACAGACAGATAATAGATTTCGGACTTGATCTAATGATGTTGATATGTATGTTCTACTGTCTATATTATTACGCCCCGTGTCAAGGGAATGTTAAGGCAATCATTTAAAAAAAAAATGAATGTAGTGCTGGATTCCCAAGAGGGTAACAGAAAATCACTCTGGTCGGGGACCAAACAAACACACCAGTTAAGTAAACAAAACTGTGATGTTTATTAAAGATTATTCGTGAAACAGAGAGCATCTCTTCAGGGTGGCCACAGGCCAACATAACAAACAAAATGGATCTAGAATAAAAAGAAAAATGGAAATTAAATAATAACAATGATCACATTGTAAAATAAAATACAGCTGGCTTACCTAACTACCTAACCAAAAACAAAGCCCAAACAAATTTACACAAAAGAAAAGGAAAGGACACCCCTTCGCTCTGTTTCACAAGGTGTGCTATTACATTGACGAAGAAGTGAGAACTTTAAAACTCGTTTGGCTGCTTGCAACCGGCATTCTTAAAAGACCCCGCCTTAATCGAGAGACCAATAAAAAGCCGGCACCCCAGCGTCATGTAACCTATGAGAAAAAGACAGAATTAGAGCAACACAAGTGCAGCACAGAATAATATCAACAAGACACGGTCATACTCATAACAATATGAATTACATTTTCATATACAAATCTTTTACGTTTCAATTCTTTAATTGCAGCTGGTGTCAGTTCATCATTTATGTTCTTTAATCTACACAGGTTGGGTTATTGTGGTGTTGCACATGAAAGCTGTGCAGTTATACATTGATTTAAATGTTAATTTTTTTTTTTTTTTAGTGAAAAGATAAAGGAGATAAAACTTTCACAGCTATGTAGAAAATCTATAATTAGGGAGAACAGTTGAAAAAAAATCAAAACACTTAAATCATGGGAAAACACCTCATGATAAATGTTTAACATTTGTTCTTTATGTATCTGTAGCCGACATTGTGATTTCATTCAGAATACTGGTAATTTGAATTTGGTAATCTGAATCATTGATTACATCTGATTCATGAATCACTGTGAATTCCTGAATTATTCTAATAACAACAACATGAAAGAAGTTTGTTTAAATTCTTTGCAAATTTATTAAGGGTGTATTCATACCTGCTTTGTTTGGTTCTATTGAGTCGAACTGAAGTTCGTTTCCCCCCTTGGTGTGGATCTTTTGGGCAGATGTGAACACAGCCATCACACTAGGGTGCGGACCAAACCACCATACTAAAACCCATCTTAAGAGGTGCCTTTGTCTCGGTCCGGTTCCAAACGAACTCTGGTACTGTTGAATGAATGAGCCAATGAATGGATGACCTTAGCACATGTGTGGTTTTGTGTACAATTTCTGATTCACTTGCAAAAGGAGCAGTGTGAAAGTGAACCGCCCCAAACAAAAAAATAATAATCAACATTGTATTTTGTCCGGACCAAAGCAAGTGAACTAGTGGACCATCCTGGTGTGAACACACCCTAAAAATAAAACATGTAAAAAAATTTACATGTATATAAGTATTTGCAGCCTTTGCCATGACACTCAAAATTGAGCTCAGGTACATCCTGTGTCCACTGATCATCCTTGAGACGTTTCTACAACTTGATTGGAGTCCACTTGTGATAAATTCAGTTGATTGGACATGATTTGGAAAGGCACACACCTGTCTATATTAGGTCCCACAGTTAACAGTGCATGTCAGAGCACAAACCAAGCCATGAAGTCCAAGAAATTGAGTGTAGACCTCCGAGACAGGATTGTATTGAGGCACAGATCTGGGGAAGGGTTAAAAAAAAAGTCTGCAGCATTGAAGGTCCCAATGAGCACAGTGGACTCCATCATCTGTGAATGGTAGAAGTTTGGAACCACCAGGACTCTTTCTAGAGCTGGCCGCCCAGCCAAAGTGGATGATCGGGGAAGAAAGGCCTTAGTCAGCCTGTATGTTAGAATGTCCAGACGGAAACCAGTCCACAGTAAAAGGCCCATAACAGCCTGCCTGGAGTTTGCCAAAAGGCCTCTCAGACCATAAGAAACTACATTCTCTGGTCTGATGAAAAAAAGATTGAACTCTTTACCCTGTATGGCAAGTGTCACGTCTGGAGGAAACCCATCAACCTGTTCAATACCATCCCTACAGTAAAGCATGGTGGTGGCAGCATCATGCTGTGGGGATGTTTTTCAGCAGCAGGAACTGGGAGACTAGTTAGGATCGAGGGAAAGATGAATGCAGCAATGTACACAGACATCCTTGATTTAAAAACCTGCTCCAGAGCACTCTGGACCTCAAACTGGGGCGACGGTTCATCTTTCAACAGGACAACGACCCAAAGCACACAGCCAGGATAACAAAGGAGTGGCTACAGGACAACTCTGTGAATTTGTGTTTAAGTGGCCCAGCCAGAGCCCAGACTTAAACGCGACTGAACATCACTGGAGAGATCTTAAAATGGCTGTGCACCGACGCTCCCCATCCAAACTGATGGAGCTTGAGAGGTCCTGCAAAGAAGAATATGAACAAACTGTCCAAAAATAGGTGTGCCAAGCTTGTAGCATCATACTCAATAATACTTGAGGCTGTAATTGGTGCCAAAGGTGCTTCAACAAAGTATTGAGCAAAGGCTGTGAATACTTATGTACATGTGAATTATCATTATTATTATTATTATTATTATTATTATTATTATTTTAATTTGCAAATATTTCAAACAAAGTTCTTTCACATTGTCATTATGGGGTATTATTTGTAGAATTTTGAAGAAAATAGTTTCATCCATTTTGGAATAAGTGTCACACCCCTATGGACTGTTTTGTGTGTTTTTCCCAGTGTATGCCCTTATTTGGTCTTTCCTGTTCCGTTTCTAATTATCAACTCCAACAACTCCAAACCTGGTCAGTTTAATATTTTATGTAACAATCAGTTTTCTTAACTTAATATACAATTTAGAAAAATAAAATGGGTAAAATTTTAGTACTACAAAGCAAAAACCCTGGTTTTAAATTACTGATGCTTGGAACACATATTGGCCCAATCTGTAGGTCCTACAGTGCATACAGAAAGTGTTCACAGCACTTCACTTCTTCCAAATTTTGTCACAGTCTTATTGTCACAGCGTTGTGTGCGGGGAATGAGGAGGAGGAGCGAGGAGATCCAGAACATGTAAGTTTATTAAATAATCCAAAACATGAACAGGGACGGACAGGAAACCAACGCAAACACAACGTATACTGACTGATATGAACCACAGGATGACAATACAAGAACCGACAATCTAACGTGGAGCACAACCAAACATATATACAAGGCTAATCAAGGGGAGACAGGTGTGAACAATCAAACAGTGACATCATAATTAGAAACGGAACAGGAAAGACCAAATAAGGGCATACACTGGGAAAAACACACAAAACAGTCCATAGGGGTGTGACACTTATTCCAAAATGGATGAAACTATTTTCTTCAAAATTCTACAAATAATACCCCATAATGACAATGTGAAAGAACTTTGTTTGAAATATTTGCAAATTAAAATAATAATAATAATAATAATAATAATAATGATAATTCACATGTACATAAGTATTCACAGCCTTTGCTCAATACTTTGTTGAAGCACCTTTGGCACCAATTACAGCCTCAAGTATTATTGAGTATGATGCTACAAGCTTGGCACACCTATTTTTGGACAGTTTGTCCATATTCTTCTTTGCAGGACCTCTCAAGCTCCATCAGTTTGGATGGGGAGCGTCGGTGCACAGCCATTTTAAGATCTCTCCAGTGATGTTCAGTCGCGTTTAAGTCTGGGCTCTGGCTGGGCCACTTAAACACAAATTCACAGAGTTGTCCTGTAGCCACTACTTTGATATCCTGGCTGTGTGCTTTGGGTCGTTGTCCTGTTGAAAGATGAACCGTCGCCCCAGTTTGAGGTCCAGAGTGCTCTGGAGCAGGTTTTTAAATCAAGGATGTCTGTGTACATTGCTGCATTCATCTTTCCCTCGATCCTAACTAGTCTCCCAGTTCCTGCTGCTGAAAAACATCCCCACAGCATGATGCTGCCACCACCATGCTTTACTGTAGGGATGGTATTGAACAGGTTGATGGGTTTCCTCCAGACGTGACACTTGCCATACAGGGTAAAGAGTTCAATCTTTTTTTCATCAGACCAGAGAATGTAGTTTCTTATGGTCTGAGAGGCCTTTTGGCAAACTCCAGGCAGGCTGTTATGGGCCTTTTACTGTGGACTGGTTTCCGTCTGGACATTCTAACATACAGGCTGACTAAGGCCTTTCTTCCCCGATCATCCACTTTGGCTGGGCGGCCAGCTCTAGAAAGAGTCCTGGTGGTTCCAAACTTCTACCATTCACAGATGATGGAGTCCACTGTGCTCATTGGGACCTTCAATGCTGCAGACTTTTTTTTTAACCCTTCCCCAGATCTGTGCCTCAATACAATCCTGTCTCGGAGGTCTACACTCAATTTCTTGGACTTCATGGCTTGGTTTGTGCTCTGACATGCACTGTTAACTGTGGGACCTAATATAGACAGGTGTGTGCCTTTCCAAATCATGTCCAATCAACTGAATTTATCACAAGTGGACTCCAATCAAGTTGTAGAAACGTCTCAAGGATGATCAGTGGACACAGGATGTACCTGAGCTCAATTTTGAGTGTCATGGCAAAGGCTGCAAATACTTATATACATGTAAATTTTTTTACATGTTTTATTTTTAGGGTGTGTTCACACCAGGATGGTCCACTAGTTCACTTGCTTTGGTCCGGACAAAATACAATGTTGATTATTATTTTTTTGTTTGGGGCGGTTCACTTTCACACTGCTCCTTTTGCAAGTGAATCAGAAATTGTACACAAAACCACACATGTGCTAAGGTCATCCATTCATTGGCTCATTCATTCAACAGTACCAGAGTTCGTTTGGAACCGGACCGAGACAAAGGCACCTCTTAAGATGGGTTTTAGTATGGTGGTTTGGTCCGCACCCTAGTGTGATGGCTGTGTTCACATCTGCCCAAAAGATCCACACCAAGGGGGGAAACGAACTTCAGTTCGACTCAATAGAACCAAACAAAGCAGGTATGAATACACCCTTAATAAATTTGCAAAGAATTTAAACAAACTTCTTTCATGTTGTTGTTATTAGAATAATTCAGGAATTCACAGTGATTCATGAATCAGATTTAATCAATGATTCAGATTACCAAATTCAAATTACCAGTATTCTAAATGCAAAAAAATAATAATCAACAAAAAACAAAAAAATAATAATCAACATTGTATTTTGTCCAGACCAAAGCAAATGAACTAGTGGAACATCCTGGTGTGAACACACCCTAAAAATAAAACATGTAAAAAAATTTACATGTATATAAGTATTTGCAGCCTTTGCCATGACACTCAAAATTGAGCTCAGGTACATCCTGTGTCCACTGATCATCCTTGAGACGTTTCTACAACTTGATTGGAGTCCACAGTCCATGTGCATTACATATGCGGTGCAGAACCAACATGGACTCCTTTTGCTTTTACACAGGACGTGTTTGCAGTGCACTACTGGTCTGCAGTTATCTATTACAAACACACCATTCATCCATTATTTTGATCTAAACGTTATTACTAAAAAAGCGTTTTCAGCATTGTGATCCTCTTATCACAGTACAGTAATACAATCTTTCATAGACATTCACATTTAAACTCAATAAATATAAACAATTTTTTATTGAATATTTTATTCAACATTTATTTTTCAACGCATTTGACTTCTAGATTTATATATTAATTTGCTTGAGTAAGTGGCAACACAAACATATCATATAGCCTGCTTTTCTTACATTAAAAGTAGGCAATCACAGACATTTTAAATTAAAACTTACCACTGACAGAAACTACCACAAGTGCATTTATTATGGTGCCTTGTTGCCCCTGCATTGCTGTAACAGGTGTTTTATGAAGAATTGAATGAAACATACATTTAAAATCCAAAGGAAGGTATTTTACTTTTGTTTTCAATATACTTGTTTTGTTCTTTACACAGGTTATGTGGATGCAATCTCACTGCTCAGTCCTGTGGAAGTTTGTCTTCAGCTCTACAATCCTCAAACTCAAACATCCTAAGAGAGCTGGACCTGAGTAACAATGACCTGAAGGATTCTGGAGTGAAGCTTCTTTCTGATGGACTGAAGAGTCCAAACTGTCAGCTGGAGATACTGAGGTAAATGGTTTCAACAAAATAAATAAAATGTGTTTATCAAATTGAAAAGTTTGTAATGTAAATTTATATAATTATACAGTGTACCACTATGTTAATTTACATGCAAACAACTCATGATCCAGTGTTTTCACTGTCTTTGTGGATTTGAAAATGCATGAAACATCTGCCTTTTTTTTTTTTGGATTGACCATCCTAATCACCAGCTGACCTTGACATGTACTGTTAGACAGCTAAGGCAGACCAGCTTTAAGAAAGGAAAATTTTAAATGTTTTTGTCATCTAAACAAATAGCTAATAGGTGCATAATGGAGTGCAGCAGAACAGCACGAAGAATATCAAATAATAACATCAAATCAGTACCCGGAAGTTACAAAGTTACCATAAACCCTACTGTTAAGGTGCCCAACTTACCATCAATTAGCTGAGAGTGCTCTGTGTTTCTCTTGCACATGTAAAGAGGGAGAGCAATAGTGTCTTACATACCGCATAGAACCGACATGCTATATGTAAGTGATATGCATTGTTGCAGTATCTTGTCAGAATTACAGTACAAAAGTACAAAATGTAGAAAATGTCTATTGGTGTGTTTTCAGATTGTCTGGCTGTATGGTGACAGAGAAAGGCTGTTGTTACGTGTCTTCAGCTCTGAGTTCAAACCCCTCACACTTGAGAGAGCTGGATCTGAGCTACAATCACCCAGGAGATTCAGGAGTCAAACTACTCACTGAAAAACTGTTGGATTCAACATGCTCATTGGAAAAACTCAAGTATGTCTAGCAGAAAGATTTTAGATTTTATATATATATATATATATATATGAAAAATTTGGTTCCAAAATGCTATAAATCCATTCTGATTCATTTGAGTAAAAATGTGTTTTCTTTACCAAGAAAGTAGCTAGATGGAAACCACTATTTTCTGTTTTCAACTTTCACATAGCATCTTGAGGTTATAATAACATTAAAAATTTAAATCCAGATTTTAATTTTCAGAGATTTATTATAAAAACTGATTATTATTTTCCCCCAAAATGCAACAAATCCATCAAGGCTCTATGCTTACTTTTCTTCTGTGTAGATCAGCGGTTCTCAAAGTGCCAGAGGGTTCACGAAATCTTTTAAAAATATAGGTGTGTGAAGTATTCGCTGTGTATTGGTTCATGTTTGTGGTGTGCGCCAGCGCATTCTGTTGTTTTCTTTATTTTTCAAAGGCATGACATTTTGTGACAAATTTTACCAGACGTCTATAAATGACAGTATTATTTCTCCTGCTGAGGAAAAAATCCAAGTGAACCTCAATTAAAGGAGAAGTCCACTTCCAGAACAACAATTTATAAATAATTTACTCACCCCCTTGTCATCCAAGATGTTCATGTCTTTCTGTCTTTAGACATAAGGAAATTATGGTTTTTGAGGAAAACATTTCAGGGTTTTTCTTCATACTGTATAATGGACTTCAATTGTGTCCCCGATTTTGAACTTCCAAAAAGTAGTTTAAATGCAGCTTCAAAAGGCTCTAAACGATCCCAGCCGAGGAAGAAGTGTCTTATCTAGCGAAACGATCTGCCCTTTTTTTAAAAAATTTTTTATACTTTAAGCACAAAAGCTTGTGTAGCACAGGCTCTGAGATGCGCATACTATTGCGCGTACACTACGCACTGTGGAATCGCATCGAAAGGTCACGCGGACCTACACACCCAATGTTTACAAAGCGAATGTGCAAAGACTAACCAAGTGCAAGTAAGTCAAACGCTGCTTACAAACAAAAAGCTACAACGATAACGGAAGATTCTAAAGTTGTAGGACAAAATAAGATGGAGTTTTTCGCCATTCTCTACCTTTTTGAGCCGGAGTACACAGACGATGAACTTAGACGTGATTCGTAGTAGTGATGGGAAGTTCGGATCATTTTACTGACTTGGACCTTTCTCGTTCAACAAAATGAACAAATCTTTTTTTGAGTCATTTCGTTCATTTTAGCAACATATAATTAAAATGTTCCCTAACACATGTACTGCTTACACAAACATTGATCACACTACAAATAAGACAAAACTGTAATGCTACAAGTACCTGGGTCTTTAGTCTATGGTTAGCTCACCTTATCACTAGATAAGACCCTTCTTCCTTGGCTGAGATCGTTCAGAGCCCTTTGAAGCTGCATTTAAACTACATTTTGGTTCAAAGTTCAAAATCAGGGGCACAATTGAAGTCCATTATATGAAGAAAAATCCTGAAATGTTTTCCTCAAAAACCATAATTTCATTACGAGTGAAGACAGAAAGACATGAACATCTTGGATGACAAGGGGGTGAGTAAACTATTTGTAAATTGTTCTCACATCAGTGAGAATGATGTTACTGTTTACACGGTCGTCAAGGACACACAGAGAGAGTGTGGGCAGCCACGCCATTGTTTTCAAAAGTCTCTGTTTTCGAGGGTTGAAAATGCTGGAGTAGTGTAAATGACAGGCGTAACCCTAGCAAAAGTTATGCGTTTTAAAACACAAAACACATTTTTAACAAAAACAAAACAAAAAAAGCATTCTTAAATGAACTATAATGTATAAGCTGTTTTTTCTGCAGCCTGAAATGGGGAGTTTGTTGATAATTAAATGAAATGTATATATATTTTTAATTATTTTTATTTTTTGCTGTAGCCTATGTGTTTTTGCGCTGGTACCTTGGCTTATTTAGGGCTGTCATGGATGAATAAATATGACACTAATACTGCCAGTAGGTGGCCATAAGTCCCTGCCTTAATAAATGATTCACTGAATCATTTCGTCAAATGATTCACTTAAAACGACTGCTTCAAACGGAGCAAGAGACCACTTTTATGAATGGATTATTAATCATTGGCTCACTCATTTCATCCAAAAACACAGCAGTGTTGCTCTGTAGTATTTTTAAGAACGTCACAAATCGTTCTTGAACCATTTTCAGTTTGTGCTCAGCTTGTTGCAATATTGAGTTTTATAATGTAAATTATCATTACACGTTAAAGTATGGAATTTAATTTAAGTATTTTCCAGGTCTGGAAAAGTATAGAAGAAAGGAAGCAGAGTGTGGAAAAATATTTGTGTTTCCAGACTTTTGCCCCTATTTAGTTTTTTATTGTAGAAAATTTAGAATTTAATAAAAAAAAAATTTATGATACACTAAGTGAGATGTCATGGCAGCTGTTCAGTAATTCTTTAGTGATTGCCAAATATGCACTTTTTGATTATGCAAAATGCAGGTTATAAGCATTTTGGGTTTCTTAGCACTGTATTACATAGCCTCAAGGACCTTTGCAAAAATAAAAAAAAATATACAGGCTTTTATTTGCGCATGAGAGACCATTAAACAGCATATAGGGCAATGCACACTGAGCTGCCTGTTGTTCCATCAGGCCATTATACAGTGTGGTTTTTTGGCCTCTACAAAGTATGCTTGAAAGAGACCTAAGGCCTTGAAATATGGCATACTGCCCTAATGAAAGCCAAGGAGGACTTGTATTCTGCCACCTGAAACTGAGGAGGAATTGGTGAAAGCACAGTTTGATCGCTGGCTGACCAATCAGCAGAAAGGGATGTTTAATTTCCGCCTGTAACAGGACTCGTCAGAAGCGTGAATAGATCCAAGTGCGCGAGCTTTATTGTACAGATCGTAGTCAAGACAGGCAGGGTCAGACGCCAGCAAACAGTAACATCCAGGGCGAGACAAGAGCGTAATCCAAAAAACAGGCAGAAGGTCAAAATACCAGAGAGCAGTCCAAAGTATCAAAATAAACAAGGCTATGAAACTATGACAAGAATGATGGCAAAAACTAGAACAATGCAACAATGACCATGGAAATAACACTATGAAACAAGGAAATCACTTGGTAGTCCACACAGACAAAACAATACTTCGCAAACTCCTGTTTGGCATGGCCCTCCTTAAATGGCTGCCAAACAGGAAGTCACCAAAGAAGCACCAGAGGGAGTGGTAACAGAAAGTACATGGACAAGGGCTCCCTCTGCTGGTGTGGCGATACACTGCCCATGTGTTGAAATCGACTATTCAAGTTTTTTTATTCATTTCAGAAATACGAAAAATCTAGCTAAATTTTCATTTTTCCGTTTCTTAGACAAAATGAAAAATGAAAAATCAAACAATTTATCATTTCTCTTTATTTCTTTTTAAGTAGAAAATTAAATGACCAAAAGATACACAGACCATATACATATATACTATATGTAGTTGCACAGTACTGTGCAAAAGTCTTAGGCCACTGGTATTTTCACCAGCTAAAAAAAATGGTTTAATGTGTTATTTCTATCTTTTGCTTTAGTGTGTCAGTAGGAAATATCAGTTTACATTTCCAATCATTCATTTTGCCAATAATTGTAATAATCCATTAAGTCTGACAACAGCCAGTGCTCCACACAGAGATCTGATCCCATCATCATTTGGAATGACATGAAGAAACAAAAAACTAGACAATCCAGAAGAACTGTGGCAATGTTTCCAAGATGCTTCAAGAAACCTACCAAGTTTACCTAGGGCAAAAGTTGATTTAAATGCAAAGGATGGTCACACCAAATGTTAATTTAATTTAGTTAATAAAAATAAAATAAAATCTATATATAAAATGAATAAAACTATTTTTGACAGCATCCTCATTTTACAGCATTTTGTCTGTTGTCAGACTCATTGTGCAAACAAAAATTTCAGTGGATTATTACAATTAATGGAGATAGAAATAACTGACAATAAACCATTTTTAGCTGGTGAAATTTGTAGTGGCCTAAGACTTTTGCACAGTACTGTGTATGTGTGTGTGTATGTATATACAGTTATGGCCAAAAATATCGACACCCTTGCAATTCTGTCATAAAATGCAACCCTTCTCTCAGAAAATTGTTGCAGTTGCAGTTGCAAATGTTTTGGTACTCACATGTTTTTTTTTGTTTGTTTGTTTGTTTGCATTGTAACCCAGAACCCAAAAAATGCACTGGACAAAATTATTGGCACCCTTAACTTAATATTTGGTAGCACCCCCTTTGGAAAAAATAACTGAAATTAATCGCTTCTTGTAACCATGAATGAGTTTCTTACACCTCTCTACTGGAATTTTGGACCACTCTTCTTTTGCAAACTGCTCCAGGTCATTCACATTTGAAGGATGCCTTTTCCCAACTACTGTTTTGAGATCTCTCCACAGATATTTTATGGGATTCAGATCTGGACTCATTGCTGGCCATTTCAGAACTTTCCAGCACTTTGTTTGTAACCATTTCTGAGTGCTTTTTAAGGTGTGTTTCGGGTTATTGTCCTGCTGGAAGACCCATGACCTCTGGTGGAGACGCAGCTTTCTGACACTGCGCCCCAAAATTCTTTAGTAATCATCAGATTTCATGATACCGTTCACACAGTCAAGGCATCCAAAGCCAGAAGCAGCAAAGCAACCCCAAAACATCTTTGAACCTCCACCATGTTTGACTGTAGGGACTCTGTTCTTTTCTTTGAAGGCCTCATTTTTTTTCTGTAAACAATGCCTTAATGTTCTTTATCAAAAAGCTCTACATTTGTCTCGTCTGTCCACAGTACATTCTCCCAGAAGAATTGTGGTTTTATTACATAAGTTTTGACAAACTCCAGTCTCGCTTTTTATGCCTTTGTGTCAGCAGTGGTGTCCCCCTGGGTCTCCTACCATAGCGTCCCTTATCGAGAGGTAGTGCGAGCTGTCACTGTTGTATCCTGTGTCTGCAGATCAGCTTGAATTTGTTTGGAAGTTAATGGGGGTTCTTTATCCACCATTTAAACAATCTTTCGATGTAATTTTTCATTAATTTTGCTCTTCTGTCCATGTCCAGGGAGGTTAGCTACAGTGCCATGGGCTGTAAACCTCTTGATGATATTGCGCACAGTGGACACAGGAACATTAAGATCTCTAGAGATGGACTTGTACCCTTAAGATTGTCCATGTTTTTCCAATTTTTTTTCACTCAAATCCACAGATAACTCTTCACACTTCTTTCTTTTCTACATGTTCAGTATGACACACAACACAAAGGTTGAGTCAACTTTTCTTCATTTTAACTGGTTGCAAGTGTGATTACTAATTTTCCCACACCTGTTACTTTCCACAGGTGTGTCTAAATACAAATTACAGGAGCATCACATGTTTGAATTATTTCTTAAAAATTTGACAAGGTGGCAATAATTTTGTCCAGTTCATTTTTGAGTTCTGTGTGAAATTTTACCAAGTTTGACTTTTCTTCTGTTTTTTTGTGTTGTTGAAGTGCAAACAAAAACAATGAGCATGTGAATACCAAAGCATTTGCAATTGGAACAATTTTCTGAGAGAAGTGTTGCATTTTCCTCCGTTGCTAATTCCAAAAAATTCATATTTTATACCTAGTAACAGAGGCTTGAGCTGTTGATAGCAGACTTATGCAGCTCTCTAAGTTATTAGAGAGTGAGAGAGAGTGAGAGAGAGAGACTTTGACTTTGCAAGCCACTCTAATTACCAAAAAGTGAAAGCAGCATATATTAATTAACATCATAAACATAAAGGGAGAGGAAAAAAAGAAAAGAAAAACAAGTTGTAATGAGGACTCGTAGGAAGCGTGTAAGATCCAATTGCGAGCTTTATTAACAGGTCGTAGTCAAGACAGGCAGGGTCGATAACCAAACAAACAGTAATATCCAGGGCAAGGCGAGAGCGTAAATCCAATAAACAGGCAGAATCCAAAACCAGAGAGAGCAGTCCGAAAAGTAACAAATAAACAAGGAAATGAAACCAGACAGAACTATGGCAATGAACGAGGCAAAACTGTGGCAAAAACAAAGACAAAACTATGACAAGAAACCAAACCGTGATAATCAAAAAACAGGGCAATGAAAACAGGAAAACGCTTGGTAGAGTCCGCATGAGCAAAACAATACTTCGCGAGTGTCTGTTTGGAAATGGCCTCCTTTTAAGGCCACCAAACAGGAAGTTACCAGAGAAGCAGCAGAGGGAGCAGCAACAGTCAGTCAGTGGGTGAAGGCTCCCTCTGCTGGCGTGGCGTTACACAAGTGTGTACATTCAAACACATATCTTAAGAGATCCATCATAATAAGTTCCACAGATACATTAATTTACTCCCCATATATTCTTAAAGTTTTCTAAATATTCCACTAAATAATAAAATGCATATTCTATTTTCAATCTTGATTTTATTAAACCCTTTAAAAATAACACAGCATCAGTTGACCCCACACCACTGAGTTTACGTTTGCGTGACAGCCATATTGTCATTTAAGCTTGTCCAAACAAAAAGTTAATTAAAATATTAACTTGTTTTCTATTAAATAAAAAAAAAAAAAAAACATCAGAGAAAAAAACCCAAAGTTTGAAACCATTTCTCTGTTTGAGCAAACAATTGTTGTAGATTAATGTGTGCTCTGTGTCTGTTTGTAGCTATTATACCATGCACAATCCTCCACTAAAGGTAAAGGACCTTTTCTCAACTGGAGGTTTGTACAAGGTCTTCCAGCTACCTTTAGAGGAAGCGTCTAGTCCAAAAAAGGAATGATGATGTAATACTTGATACACGCAATATACAGTGCTCATTTCCCAGCATTGCTAGAAAGTTGAGGAGTTCTGAAAGTAAGCAAACTCCCCTCTAGTTCTTGAAATTCATCAACAGCAAGTGCAATTTCAAGCCCTGGGAAAGAAAGTTCCATATCGTCATCCGCTCTATTGAAGGCAGATATGTAGTCCACTGGTAGCAAATCCACAAGACTGTTCAATAACCTTTGTGCCAGTTGAAATTGACACCCATCTTAGTTGCCAGTATCTCAGCTGACATCCATCCTTCTGTTGTGACTGGGTCTCAGATTTTGAGAATTTCTGCGTTCCTCAAAGCATTCCTCACACTTTGTGACTGTAATATTTCAAAGTCCATCACAGGATTATACAACAAAGGTACTTCAGCTCCATTTAGTCACCTTGAAATCTTAAAAATTCTCCATGTTTTCATCATTGAGTAGTAAAAAGGTGTCAAACCAGACAAGTCAAGGCTCTGGGTATTCATAAGAAAAAGATGTCGGTCAAGTCCCATCTTACCCAGTTTTTCAAGGGGGCACAGGCTACTTTAGTCCAGCTTATGTTGTCTCCATAGAGTAGTCTTTTAGCTGTCTGGAGTGTAAAAGCCATTAGCCTACTTTTAATGTCCACCAATCCTTGTCCCCCTTCTTGTCTAGGTAGAAACAATACTGGAGCTTTAAGCCAGTGTTAACTGGACCAGAAAAAATGTATTAAATACTTTTGCATAACTTTCACCAATTCTTCAGGAGGTTCTAAAATAGTCATTTTATGCCATAAAGAAGTACACTTCCCCTGTAGGATAACTGGGGTAAGCAGCCATTGCTAACGAGACAACCGAGCACACAGTTTCTCCACAAGGCCCTTCCAGTTCTGTCTTCTATACTCCTCTTCCTAAATAGACCCCTAAATATTTAAAACCAGATCTTCCCCACTGCAGTTTTCCTGGAAGCAAAGGTCTCTTATGTTCTACACTAAGGACATCACTTTTTTCCCAGTTTTCTTTGCCAGACGAAGATTTGTTATAACACTCCCAAGACACTTTTCACTGAACATCATCATGTCTTATAATGACTGTAATGTCATCAGCATATGCTGAAATCTTTATGTTGATATTCGAATTTGCAAGCCCATTAACTCTATTACCACTATTACCACCTGCCGTCTTTATATAGTAACTTTACCACTGAAATAAAGTTATCACCAAACCCAAAAGCTTTCATGACACTGAAAAGATATTTGTGATCAGTTTGATCAAAAGCTTTCTCTTGATCTGATCACAATGCCCATGTCAATATTATCATACAAGGCTAGATCAATGATATTATGCATTAAATGCAGATTATTAGTAATATCTGTCTTCTATACAATATGATTGGTCCTTGTATACAATACTATTTAACACTGTTCAATCTGGTAGCAAGACCTTTTGATAAAATTGTATATTGAACACAAAACTGCAACTGGTCTCCAATTCTTCAATAATGTAAGATATAATTTCTTGCGCGGCAAACTCAATATTGATTGTTGACAACTCTTACGTAGACAGCCCTCATTAAGATATTTTGTACAGTACCTTAAACAGATCAATCCCAATTATATTCCAAAAATGTTTATAAAATTCACCAGGAAGTCCATTATTCCAGGGTACGACCTGAAGAAAGTCCCATCACTGCAGCACTTACTTCCTTAAACGAAAGTCCAGAGTCTAGGTTTTCTTTATGTTCAGAATTTAAGCAGGGAAGATTCTGTAATAGTTCATTTTGACTCAGATCATCTGTTTTCTCAGCTGCAAAGAGTTGAGAATAGAAGTCCACTGCTATTCTACGCATCTCTACAGGATCAGTCGTAACAAGTCTATCACAATTTTTCAAACTTAACATTTGTTTTTCCTGTACATTCCAAGTTAAAAAAAATAACAGGTTGGACCATTTATATCTCTGTCAGGACTATGGACCTGTTTTGTTTTGTGTTGCCACTGTTTCAGTTCTCTCAATGATAAAAATAGATTTTTCACAAGAACACTTTTAACCCTTTCATTTAAAATAGAACCTTTAGAATCTTTGTTTCTTTTCAGTCCACTCCTGTACATTAATGGAATAGTTTTAAATCATATCATTCTCAGTAACAAGAATTTCTTTCTCAAGCCCTTCAAGAGTCCATTTCAAACATGTAGCTGAATAAGATGTATACTGTTGACAAAATGATCTAATGTGAGCTTTACCAACGTCACACCATAGTAACATTATCATATCTGTACTTTTATTTTTTCCATGTTTCTCAGAAGTATTTAACATTTTCACAACACATTTTTCCTTGTAATAACTTATTAATAATAATAATTTATGATCAGTACTTAGTGTGCGGACAATAGCTGTGTGTACAATTCTGTTTCTCATATTCTTTGATAAATACAGTCTTCATTTTCTATCTACATCTGATAAATTATATCTTTTAACAATACTAGATAAGAGCCGTGAAGACTGCATGGTTGCTCTCCATTCCTATCAACATTAAAATCAGGAGTGCAGTTCCAGCCTCCTCCAACAGTGATTAAATCCCCATCTTTCTGTTGCCTTAACAAAATGTTACAATTTGTTAAAATATTTTATTCTATCAGGTCCCCTATTAGGTGCATTCATATTAATAAAAGATCACTAGTTTCTACTCTTACTGATAATAATCTCCCTGGCTCAATTTCTTCCTTTAACAGACATTTTGCCTTAATTGATGCTGAAAAAAAAGCCAACCCAAGGACTCAGATTTGATCCACAACTTAGAAACTGAGCATTTCTCCACCACAATCTTCAATCAGTCTCATTATTAGAATCACTATGGATCTCTTGCAAAAAAAAAAAAAAAAAAATCACATCTAAATGTTTCAATTTAATAAATTCTTAAATTGTTTCAGCTTTCATATTTTCCCTCATTCCATTTACGTTAAGAAATCCCACCCAGAAAATCTCCATAGAGAAAAGAAACATAAGAAAGAGACAAGTCAGTAAAAAAGTGCACCTATTACCCATAGTGATTAGTTATTTTCCCCCCTTTTCAGTCTCCCTTTCCCTTTTCCTTTTCGTATAGCAGTGATGATTCTTTAATCTGTAACGCTTCTGCTGTGAAAGCTCTTTGTCACTACTTACTTTCCTTGCCAGCATAACAGAAGCCACAAAATTGTCAAAATCTGGAAAAAAAAAAGTCACTCACTTCAACACTTTCCACTTTGTTTCATCAAGAAAAGCACTGATTTGTTCTACAGTATACATATCTCCTTTATTAGCTTTTGCCATCTTATACTCTTCAGACCGCTGTTCTTCATCTCTCATACTATCATCAGTACATTGTGACACTCCATCAAACTCATCTCCTGAGCCTTCTTCAACAGCCTGTTTTTTTTTTTTTTTTGATCCCTTTCCTCAATATCATCCACATTCTTATTTTTGTCAGGGAAATCATTTGGATGCATATCAAAAGCAGAACTACATCCAGCTCTCTTATCAATGTTTACATTGTCATCTCATTCACTCACCTCATCTGACGCATCTACTTTTTTGATGATATTTCAGCCTGCTCCTCTGCTCCTTTTGCATGCTGTGTTACTGTAACTTCCAGTCTCTTGTTAGGGCCTGAGCACTGCAGTACAGATTTGATCTAACAGGCTGCTGCAGTTATATTCTGTTCATTGCCACTCACTAGGTGTGTTTACATAGAGCACTGTAATCGGTTTAAAAGTCTAATCCAAATGAAAATGCTCCATATAAACACGTCATTCAGAATAAAAATACCTTTGTGGAATAAACCTTTCTATAAACCGAACAAAATTAAAATTCTGCCATGTAAACGTCTTAAACGAATTACCTTGCGTCTACGTCAAGCAGGACAGGTGTTGCACCAAAGTGATAGCTAAATGTGATAGATTTCGAAGGCGAAAGTGAAACTAGTAAAACAGCGTGCATAAGAAAGCGACTGCACGCTTTTGCAATTGTCTGCAACTGCACGTGATCACAGATTGCACGCTTTTTACACAGATTGCACTATTTGTTTCATTTAAGTACAGTAAAAATACCGGTCCTCTCACGCTCGCTCATGTTGCTTCTTCTCTCTGTTTATTGCCATATGCAAAAAAAGAGACGTCTAGGCTCTGCTCCCTTCTAGATTTGGGCAGGAAGTTGCAGCTCATTTTCATGTAAGGGAACACACCCCTGAAACAGCACTTTTTAGACTTGTAAAAAGGGGCATAATACATGCCCTGTATTTGATTCAAATAACAATGATGTTGCAAACTCCTTGTTGAGAAAGATAGTGTAGCTCTTCAGCGGTCAAGCTATTTTTTGAAATTCGGTCCAGTCCCGCATCCAGATACACAGCAACCACACCATGTACCCTAGCAACTGCACAGCAACTAAATAGGGCACACCTTGTGTACCTTGGCAACCACATAGCAACAGCCTAACCAACACCCCAAGTACCCTAGCAACCGTATAGCAACAGCCTAGCAACCACCCAGAATGTGTTATCAACCACACAGCAAGTACCCTGGCAACCACTGAGTACCTTGGCAACTGCATAGCAACAGGTTGTTAACTGACTGAATGTGTCTGTGTGTTTCTAGTGTGGATCATGGAGGAGAATCCAGGATTACAGCAGGACTGAAGAAATGTATGTCTATAAACACACACACACACACAGCTGTAGTGATTGTTATTGTGTTATAAATGTGTCTGTTCTTGTGTTCAGATGCCTGTTTTCTCACACTGGATCCAAACACAGCAAACCATTATCTAATTCTGTCTGAGGACAACAGGAAAGTAACACGTGTGAGAGAGAGACAGTCGTATCCTGATCATCCAGACAGATTTGATCATGTGTTAAATCCTCAGGTGTTGTGTAGAGAGAGTGTGTGTGGACGCTGTTACTGGGAGGTTGAGTGGAGTGAATATCATGGTGTGTTTATATCAGTGTCATATAAGAGCATCAGCAGGAAGGGAGACAGTGGTGAGTGTTTGTTTGGATCTAATGATCAGTCGTGGAGTTTGATCTGCTCTCCTGACGGTTACTCATTCAGACACAATAAGATAGTGACTGATCTTCATGTGAAGCCCATCATCAGTACAGTAGGAGTGAATGATGATGATTATATCAGTAGAATAGGAGTGTATGTGGATGTGAGTGCAGGAACTCTGTCTTTTTACAGCGTCTCTGACACAATGAGTCTCATCCACACAGTCCAGACTACATTCACTCAGATGCTCTATTCTGGGTTTACTGTTTTAAACAAATCATCAGTGAAACTGTGTTGATGAATCCGAATAGACTGATGAAATATTGTACCCATAATGCTTTGAGCTGCATGATGAATCAGTAACAGTGAGATGTTATCGAGTCTCTTCATGACATTAATACTGCAGCTCAACTTCTGTCACTCAAATAACAGTCAGAATAAATGTGTCAGAAATCCTCATATAGACAGTAACATCAGTGTGTCTGTGTCTACATTTGTGTTTTTATTCTCATTAATCATTTATTTTATTAGTCAAAATGTAAAAATGCCACAATCATGATTTATTAAGAGCATGTAATTAATTTCTCCATATTGTTTTTGTACAGAAAATAAAACACAATGACAAATCAACTTGAGATCAGATTTTAATTGATGTTTGTATCATGAATATAATCAATTCCTCACAAGTCTGACATTTCTGACATTATTAAACATAACATTAATCACAGCATTTAGTAAAATATATTTATTGTAAATACAGTAAAGCTGTATTAAATGATTGAGAACTCTTTTAATAAGTGAAAGAAGCTGTCAGAATACATTTTAAAAAATTTTCTGAGTTTCATGTTTTAATCACAGTATATTTATAGACAAAAATCCTATTTTTTATTTACTGTATTTATTTACTTATTTGTATATTAAATTGATATAAACAAGTATTATATTACAGATATAATGCAAACATTACTTCAGCTGACATATTTGTATCAACACTTTTTATTAATTTAAATTATTTCGATTATAAAAAAATGAATAATAATAATGTCACGCTGGCACACAAGGGCAGAGGCAGAGATAGCGTTTGAAACGTTTATTGGTACAGATGTGTTCGACAAGGTGATATGGTGAAAACAGGCAAGTAGATCAGTCTCTTTAAGCAGGTGATTCCCAACAGTTCCGCCAAACACAAGTAAGTATCCAATACGTAAACAAATCATTCCAAAAGCATAGTTCAGTCACTTCCCTTTCAATGTCTTTCAATCTCCTTCCTTCACAGATACATTCCAGTCAAAATCCTCTTGAGTTCATCGCGAAGAAAGTACTCAGACGGAGAAGCGTGCACCCACAGGTACAAGGAACCATGTATGTTTGATACCAGCCGGTGAGTAATACAAACAGGTAAGTATTTATACTGTGGTGTGATTGGGCGCACAGGTGCATGTGATCAGTAGTCAGGTGACGGTTCACGTGTGTTCTGGCTTTGGGATCGTGATGATGACGTGACAAATAACAACAGTAACCAAAATATTAATTATAATTTATTTAAATTGGAACACATCAATAAAAATATGTTATGATTATAAAAATAATCTTGTACTCTTAAATAAACAATTAGTATGTGTGTGTGTAATAATGTATTTATTATTATTATTAAATATAAAATGTATTTTATTTTAATTTTATTCCAAGTAAACAAGTAAAAAAAATTTATGAATATTACAATAACAATATTGCACTTAAAAACAAACACTCAGTATTTAAAATAAAATTATTGTTTTGGCTATTATTATAATGTAAATTACAACAAATATTCTAAGAAATAAAAAATTGTATGATTGCAATATTCATAATAACAAAAATATCAATAATATATTAATTACTGATGAACATTGATTTTATTATTTAAATTACAAAAACAAAACCGTTATTAATGCAATAATATTGCAATATTTATTCAATAAAAAGTCAATAGAATTTTTTTTATTCGGTAAAAGTCAAAATATGATTTATTATAATTATAAGATGATAATAAAGTTGTTGTAATTGCAATAATAATATTGTAATATAAAGTAAAAACTCAATATTCATATTATCATTATCAATAATAGTAATTATAATAATAGAATTTAATTACTGAATTTACTTTACAGCAACTGTACCATTTGTAATGGATTTGCTATTTAAATAGTAATAAAGCAAAGCTCATATTATTATTATTATTATTATTATTATTATTATTATTATTATTATTATTAATAATAATTCATTGTAATTGTTATAATATTAAAGAAAAATACAATTACTATTTTAGGTACTGTCACAAATCTGGCTGGTGACCTTTGGTCTGCTCACCACCAGATGTCACCCTCTCACTCCATTGACATTAACATTACTCTGACTGTTGCACCACACCCCGGACTATGTTCCCCATCAGCCATTGCGCTGATCACCTGCATCCAATCAGAGACTCTATATAAGTCTTGGACTTCCTCTTGCATTTTGCCAAGTATTGTATTGTGTTAGAATCTTTACGGAGCCACGTCTTAGTTATCCTGTATCTTGTAATTCGAGTCTTTTATCAATGCCTTGTTATCTCGTCTTGTCTGTTTCGCTGCCAGCCCTTTGGAACTCTAGCCTGTCTTATTGGATACCCCTTTTTGCCTAGCCCCTTGGTTACTCCCTCACTCCGTAACAGAATACTCGGCCACAAAAGGATCCAGCAGTTTTTTGCCCGGACACTGGCAAGGTATGGACACTGCAAGACTGTTATTAGCCGTCAAGCAGGGCACACGATCGCTCGAGGGCTACATTCAAGAGTATTTGGTCATTGCTCATTATTCTGATCTGCCTATAGACTTTTTCTGCGAGGGCATTAATCAGCCGCTTAAGTAAAAACTTATTCACGAGGCTCCGCGTTCATCACTTGTGCAATTTATGGATTATGTCAAGTTACAGCTGTTGTTCCAGAGTCAAGTAAAAGTCAGAGCTGTTGTTCCTGAGTCAAGTCAAGTCACAGCTGAACTTCACAAGTCAAGTCAAGCCACAGCTGATCTTCACAAGTCAGTTCAAGCCACAGCTGATCTTCATGAGCAAAGTCAAGTCTCAGCTGGTCGTCCAGAATCTCATCACGACTCAGCTGGTCGTCCGGAGTCAAGCCCCGTCTCTCAGCTGTTCTTCCAGAGTCAGGTCACGTCTCAGCTGTTCATCCAGAATTAAGTCACGTCACAGTTGGTCTCCAAGAGCCTTGTCACATCTCGTCTGACCTCCCAGAGCCTCGCTATGTCTCGTCTGATACTCCAAAGTCTTGACCTATCATGATGGCCAGTGTGATGGACCCACCACTGATGTCTGTGCGGGCTGCAGGCATCCCAGTGACATCAATGCCCTCAAGCTGTCCAAGCCTGTTCACGAATCTGCTCCAGAGGCCTCGTTTGCCCACGAGTCTGCACCAGTACCCCTGGAGGCGGCATCTCCTGCTGCAGAACCTCCTAAAGGGGGCGGCGTCTCCCTATGCACTCTCAGCCTGTCCTGTCACGGCTATGGAGGCCGTCATAGAACTCTCTGCCACATCTGTCTCAGCCAAGGACTGAGGTCTATAAACTGTCTACCTACTCAGTTCCCATAGAGACTGCTAATAAACCCACTGTTTTCCCTGCCTCTCTCCTTGCTGTTCTGTCTGCCTTCTTTGTCCCTGTTTTCCCCAGGTCCCAGTCCATGCTGCAGGTGTCTGTACCGCGCTGGTGGGCTCCTGCTCCGCCCTGGAGGGCATCTGCTCTGTCTGCTCCACCCTGGAGGGCATCTGCTCCGTCTGCTCCACCCTGGAGGGTTCCTGTTCCGCCTGCGCCGCCTTGAAGGGCTCCTGCTCTGTCTGCTCCGCTGTGGTGGTCCCTAGCTCACCCTGCTCTGCCGGTCCTGCCCCAGTCCCCAGGTCCTCCACATGGACCTGGTCCTCCAACTCTCACCTTATAATTAATTATAATTGTTATAATTAAAATAAAAAATATACAGAAAATAAACAGAAAACAGAATTATATTAAATATTATATATTTTGTTTATTTATTATGATTGTTATTATTATTAAATACTGAAATTTGATTTTACAGTGCAATAATAATAATAATAATAATAATAATAATAATAATAATAATAAATTAAGAATTAAAAATAACCAACATATTTAATATTTTTATATTATAGCATTATATTTTATTTTTCCTTAACATTATAGCAATTATTTATTAAAATAATAATAATAATAATAATAATAATAATAATAATAATAATAATAATTAAATAATAATAATTTGAATAATAAAATAAAATTCATATTTTGGTTATTACTATAAATAAATACTGACTTAATAAATAAATATTAAATATTGCAAATAAAAAAATGTTTTAAATTATTAAATGTCAGTATTTAATAATAATAATAATAATTTGATTGTTTTATTATAACAATAAAGGAATGTTATGTTTGCAGTAATACTGGCACACTGTAAAATAATAGAGTATTTAATAATAACCAAAATATTAATTATCTTTTTTTATTATTTAAATTATAACAGTAACTGTTATAATAATCCTGTTGTTATTATTGTTATTATTACTACTATTTTTATTATTCTCTACTGACTTTCTTTTTATAGTACAATGATTTGTTTAAGTGATAAAATTAAAACAAACTCAAATTTGTATTGTGTTAATAATAATAAAACTTTTTCAACAGATTTATAGATGCTTCTCATTACAAATGTGGAAAGATGGTTTATATTATAATAGTATTGTCACGGATCCACCAGCCACACCCCCCTCAGACACCATGCCACCAATTCCACTCACCCGTTCTAGTTCACCAGAGTTCTAATCACCAGCACCTGTTCCCAATCACCCAGCACATAAAGCACATTTTGCTTGTGAAATTCTGCTCTGCTGATTTACTTGCTCTTGTTCGTCCTTGAGTCTGTGACAAGTAATACTGCAATTACAACATGTTTTTATCATCTTAAAATAATAAAATATATATTTTTTAAATTTATTATTGCAATAATGAGTGGATTTAAATAATCATAATTATTGATATTTTTGTTATGATTATTGCAATTGTAACATATTTCTTTATTTCTTATCATATTTATTTAAATATATTTATTTAATAGTAAATTTATTTAATAATAATAATAATAGTGACAAAAAATTATCACAGTGTAAAATAAAAAGTATTTAATAACCAACATATTAATTATATATATATATATATATATATATATATATATATATATATATATATATATTATTATTATTTAAATTATAAGTTACTATTACAATAATCCTGTTGCACTGTAAAATAAAGTCAGTATTTATTATTATTATTATTATTATACACTGATCTTGTTTACAGTACATTGATTAGTTTAACTGATCAAATTAAAACAAAGTAAAATGAATATTTTGTTAATAACAACACTTGTTTTTAAGAGATTTATAAACACTTCTCATTACAAATGTGTGAAGATGGTTGATATGTGTGTTTGTAAATGCAAGTTATAAATGACTCACACTCTATTCATTCATGATTTGAAATGTATTTGAAAATGCAGCATGTTTTCTTCTGTTTGATTTGTGAAGATTATGTGTATTTCTAATGACTTTATCCACACATGTCGATCAGGACATTTGAACTCACTGAGCAAAATCTTTTCAGATTTGCAATCCTGTAGATTTATTGCTGTCTCCTGTGACGATATAAATGAGGGAGGAAGCAAATGCAGATGAAATTGGTGGTTTATTGAAGAAACAGCGTGAAAACACAAAACGAAGAAATCTCTCGGCTGGGTGAGGCAGGGGCTAGATGGCAGATGGTGAAGTGGCGTGAGTCCCGTGGTGGTTGAAGTCCAGGTGGTGCAAACACGAAGACACGACGAAATCCAACACGAAGATAATCCAGACCAACGACTGACACACACGAAGACAATCCAACACCGCGACATCCAGATGAACTATCGGACGAGGGGAGAGAGAATGAGTATTTATAGGCTGAGGAATTGGGAACACCTGTGCCGGACTGATTGGCAGCTCAGCTGAGCGAGCACACGATCACATGACAAACCAACAGATCACGAGACGTGAGAACACGGCAGATCTGTGAACCGTGACAGTACCCCCTCCCCTAGGAACGTCCCACGACGTTCCCAGAGCCCCTTACCTGTTGATTGTAATCATCAATAAGAGAGTGATCCAGGATGTCCCTGGCAGGTACCCAACTTCTCTCCTCCGGACCGTAACCTTCCCAGTCCACCAAGTACTGGTATCCGCGCCCCCTCCGCCTAGAGTCCAGAATGCGACAGAGTCCGAATAGGTGGTTTCCCCGTCTACAAGTCGCGGCGGTGGGGGAACCGGGACTGGCGGATTAATATGTGCGAAAAACACGGGTTTAATTTTGGAAACATGGAAGACGGGATGGATCCTCCTGTATACTGGAGGAAGTTTGAGGCGGACTGCCACCGGACTAATGATCTTGGTGACAGGAAATGGGCCAATGAATTTAGGAGCAAGTTTATTCGACACGGATCGGAGCGGAATGTTCTTGGTAGAAAGCCACACTTTAGAGCCGACGACGTAAACGGGAGGCCTCGACCGGTGGCGATCAGCTTTGGCCTTGGTGCGTGCTCCCACTTGGAGTAGAGTCTCGCGGGCTCTAGTCCAAGTGCGATGACACCTCTGAACAAAGGCGTGGGCAGAGGGGACCGCAACTTCGGATTCCAGACTAGGAAAAATTGGTGGCTGGTACCCTAAACTACATTCAAATGGTGATAGGCCCGTAGATGATACTGGTAATGAATTGTGGGCATACTCCACCATTGAGAGTTGTTGGCTCCAGGAGGAAGGATTTCTGGTGACCATACATCGTAACGTTCTCTCCAAATCTTGGTTGGCTCTCTCAGTTTGACCATTGGTCTGCGGATGGAATCCTGAAGAGAGACTAACAGTTGCCCCCAATAATTTACAGAATTCTTGCCAAAATTTGGACACAAATTGGGGACCCCTGTCGGAGACCACGTCCATCGGGAGGCCATGTAACCGAAAAACGTGGTCAACGACAGTCACCGCCGTCTCCTTGGCTGAGGGTAATTTGGGCAAGGGAATAAAGTGGGCCGCCTTCGAGAATCGGTCCACCACGGTCAAAACTACCGTGTTGCCCTGGGAGGGCGGGAGGGCGGTGACAAAATCTACCGCGATGTGGGACCAGGGTCTCGAAGGGACCGGCAGCGGTTGAAGGAGCCCATCAGGGGGTCTGTTAGAAGTCTTACCAATGGCACAAATTGAGCAAGCCAAGACAAAACTGCGAACATCACGAGCCATGAGCGGCCACCAAAATCGTTGCTTAACCACATGTAAGGTTCGATTAACTCCTGGGTGACAAGCCACATTAGAACAATGTCCCCACTGAATAACCTCGGACCGTAATTCCTCTGGCACAAATAAGCGGTTCGGTGGACAAGCGACCGGAGGCGTTACCCCTTCTAAGGCTGTTTTAACCCTCGTTTCGACCTCCCATGTGAGAGTTGAAACGATAAGCGTTTCTGGAAAAATGCTCTCGGGAGTGGACGGGCGATCGGAATGGTCAAAAATTCGCGATAAAGAATCGGGTTTGACATTTTTGGAACCCGGGCGGTACGAAAGTGTAAAGTTAAAACGTCCGAAAAACAATGCCCACCGAGCCTGCCTAGAGTTCAATCTTTTAGCAGTTCTGATGTATTCGAGGTTTTTATGATCGGTCCATACAACGAAAGGTATCCCCGACCCCTCTAACCAGCGACGCCATTCTTCCAATGCCAACTTGACTGCCAACAACTCTCGATTACCAATATCATAATTAGACTCTGCAGGTGAAAGACGATGAGAGTAAAACGCGCAGGGATGCATCTTGTCGTCCGTGGCCGAACGCTGGGACAGGACTGCTCCTACCCCCACCTCTGACGCGTCAACCTCCACCACGAACTGACGTGATGGATCAGGGGTCACTAGAATGGGGCCCGAAACAAAGCGGCTCTTTAGTTTGGCAAACGCAGCTTCCGCTGCGTCAGACCACCTGAACGTAGTTCTGGGGGAGGTCAAGGCGGTCAGAGGTGAGGCTAGTTGGCTGAAATTGCGAACAAAGCGCCGATAGAAATTGGCAAACCCCAGAAACCTCTGTAGGGCCTTACGGGAATCTGGAGTTGGCCAATCCACCACAGCCTTAACTTTCTCTGGATCCACACGAACTCTCTCAGCCGACAAGATGTACCCTAAAAAAGGAACAGACTGTGCATGAAAAGCGCATTTCTCCGCCTTGACAAAAAGCCCATTCTCTAGCAGCCTCTGGAGCACTCGTCGAACATGCTGCACATGTTCCTGGAGAAATGAGGAAAAAATCAATATGTCATCCAGGTAGACATAAATGAACTGATCGACCATGTCTCGCAGCACGTCATTGACGAGTGCCTGAAAGACCCCTGGGGAGTTGGACAACCCGAAGGGCATGACCAAGTATTCAAAGTGCCCCCTGGGGGTATTAAAGGCGGTCTTCCATTCATCTCCCCTCCTGATGCGGACCAAATGATATGCATTTCTTAAGTCCAATTTAGTGAAGACTGACGCTCCCTGCAACCTCTCGAAAGCTGAAGATATCAATGGCAAAGGATAGGTATTCTTTACCGTGATATTATTCAGCCCTCGGTAATCAATGCAAGGTCGCAGAGATCCGTCCTTCTTCCCCACAAAAAAGAACCCCGCCCCCGCTGGAGAAGAGGAGGGTCGAATGAACCCGGCTGCTAGAGAATCAGAAATGTATTTCTCCATAGCCTCTCTCTCAGGAATGGAGAGCGAATATAATTTGCCCTTAGGCGGAGACGTACCTGGCAATAACTCTATCGCACAGTCATAGGGACGATGAGGAGGAAGAGAAGCAGCCCGAGACTTACTGAACACTTCCTTCAGGTCGAGATACTCTACGGGCACGTTACACAGATCCACCGTCTTCTCCTGAAACACAGAAGTAGAAACAGAGGGACAAGCAGACACAAGACAAGACTCATGACATTTAATGCTCCACTCAGACACAGACTTAAGCTGCCAATCAATCCGGGGATTGTGCTCGACTAGCCACGGGTGTCCCAAAACAACGGGTGCATGAGGGGAGTCCTGGATGTAAAAGGGGATACTCTCACTGTGGTTGCCAGATACAGTGAGAGTGATGGGGTCTGTGGTGAGAGTGATCTTGGGTAGAATCTGGCCATTGAGTGCGGAGACGGCGATGGTATTGGTGAGGGGAGAGAGGGGAACTTGATTACGAAGTGCAAAACTGTAGTCCATAAAGTTACCTTCAGCCCCAGAGTCCAGAAGTGCCGTGCAGTGATGATCATAATTCTGCCATCTTAACCTGACCGGGAGGAGCGTGGAGGTCGAGCTGGATGAGGTCTTCTTAGCGGAGATCCCACCCGACAGTAGCCTCAAATTTACTGTCGGGCTGGCCCTTTTACCGGGCAGTTAAATGCGAAATGTCCTCCTGCACCACAGTACAGGCAAAGACCTTGGGATCTCCGCCTCTCCTTCTCCTCCCGAGAAAGCCGAGCTCGACCCACCTGCATGGGCTCGTGTTCGTCGTACTGGCTGATCGCGTCGCGGCTGCTGGCTCGAGGTGGAGCTCCCTCCCCAGGGGGAAGCCGAGCGGATAATCCCCGCCGCTCGGCTCGGGAGAGACGAGAGTCTACCCGCAAAGCAAGGTCTATAAGTCCGTTGAGGTCGGCGGGTAGATCCAGGGCGTAGATCTCCTTTTGGACGCGATCAGCCAACCCATGCAGGAACCTATCCCACTGCGCCTCCTCGTTCCATCGGCACTCTGCCGCCAGGGTGTGAAACTCGATGGAATAGTCTGAGACGGATCTCTCCCCCTGTCGGAGATCCATCAATGTCCGCGCGGCCTCCCTTCCTGAAGCCGCGCGGTCAAACACCCTCTTCATCTCGGCGGAGAGAGCCGCGAACGAGGCACAACAGGGATCTTGATTTTCCCACACCGCCGTACCCCAAAGTGCCGCCCTCCCCGTCAATAGGGTGAGCACGAACGCCACCTTGCTTTCCTCACTAAGGAACGTGCGCGGTTGTAGTGCGAAATGCATAGAGCATTTAGTGAGGAAAGCTCGGCAGAAGTTCGGCTCACCACTATAGACCTCCGGCGGGGGGAGGCGGGGCTCCGGTTGAAGAGCCGCGGCCGATGATCCGGCCGCAGCGAGAGGGGCGGGCGGCGTGGGTGGTGTGGCTGGCGCAGCGGGAAGTTGCAGCTGTTGCATACGCTGGGTCAACTCGGACACCTGCCCCACAAGTGCACGGATCGCGGAACCAACATCGCTCGTGCACTTCTCCTGTTTCTCCAGCCGAGAGATGCAGTCCTGAACATAATCCTCCAGAGTGGGTTGCGGGGTGCCTGCTGCTTCCATGAACGGTCCGATAGTTCTGTGACGATATAAATGAGGGAGGAAGCAAATGCAGATGAAATTGGTGGTTTATTGAAGAAACAGCGTGAAAACACAAAACGAAGAAATCTCTCGGCTGGGTGAGGCAGGGGCTAGATGGCAGATGGTGAAGTGGCGTGAGTCCCATGGTGGTTGAAGTCCAGGTGGTGCAAACACGAAGACACGACGAAATCCAACACGAAGATAATCCAGACCAACGACTGACACACACGAAGACAATCCAACACCGCGACATCCAGATGAACTATCGGACGAGGGGAGAGAGAATGAGGTGAGTATTTATAGGCTGAGGAATTGGGAACACCTGTGCCGGACTGATTGGCAGCTCAGCTGAGTGAGCACACGATCACATGACAAACCAACAGATCACGAGACGTGAGAACACGGCAGATCTGTGAACCGTGACATCTCCACAAACACAAGAGTTTCATCTTGTCAAATTCTTCACTGATTTGTCATTGAAGAGTTTCAATCACAAATCAACAAACTCATTCACTCTCAGTTTTGCTGCAGTCAGTCTTCTTCAAAACGCATTCTCACACCACAATCAAACAATGTGAAATCATGGACAAAATTTGCACATCTAATAATCACTATGTGAATTAATACAATGAGAGTCACACTCTTGTAGCATATTTTCTCACAAACACATTATTTTTGTCTTGGATATTTAGAACAAATTCCATAACTACAAATTCCTTGCAAATGACCTTTTATTTTATTTTTACTTTTTGTTCAATAAAAGTATGTTTTGTCTTTCTTTTTCTGAAATCACTCACCATAATTCTTATGCATATAATGTAAGTAAATCACAGAGTGACGTAATTTCATAAAGACTACAGATGTTTTCATCCAGCATCACTACAAATATGTGTTCACATAATATAAAATCAGTATTTACATAGTGTGAGGATAGTAAGTGACTTCCATGTGTCTTGCAGTGTCCCACTAAATCACATCTGTTATGACTGTGTTATTTGATCTAACAGATACTCAACAACTGAAATGATGTCCTTTAGGCCTCAGAGATGAAGCAGTGCTCCTGCAGACCACAGATATGACTGACAATGTGAATCAATCAGAGAAAAGCCTAAAAGATAATAAAACAGTTAAATTTGAAGACATTACAGAGGTGTTTCAGCTAATTTTTCAGATCATTTGTCAGTCAATCTTTGACATTTTTATGCTGTAAGCTAGCAGTCACACCATCATGTTAGCCATTGATTTTTGTTTTAATGTTTTAAAATTGCTTTGATTGTCAGACTGTGCTTATTTTAAATTATATCATAAGTGTGTCTGATCCATTAATTTTGTCTGGTTTATCCACCGCTCTCAGATAATGAGATTTGATATGCAGTGATATCAGACTGATTCTTCATCTCCAAACATCAGGAATGACTGAAAGACTGTTTGCTGGAGTTATTCTTGTATCCATTTACTTATTTTAGTGTCTAGTTCTTTCAGACTGTCAACATGGACAATCAGGTGATTTCGATGACAGGCTACAAAGTAAGAAAGCACAACTACAACACTGCAGTAATAATTTAATATCTAGAAATAAGATTAAAAAGATGGGGATGAAAAAAACATTTTATGAAAATTCATTCTTGGTATACAGAGCGATACTAACACTCTGACCACCTCTAATCCCTGTGCTTCTCTGCACAGGTCCCGTGCACTCTGGACGCAATCTTCCCAGATGTCCTTCACTCCGGCGCCGGGACACCACGGACCCTGGGTGCAGCAGCAGCAGAAGACGCGAGCCAGGCCCCGGCCGAGGACCTCGCCCCCTCTGCCGCCTCTGGTCTTCGAGATCTCCACCCGGAACCGCTTCGCTCCCCTCCGCGAGACGGAACACGACGCTGTGATCGTCAGAGACTCCATTGTCTGGTACGTTTGTGCTTCCTTAGCTAAAGGCAAAGTCCACACCCACTGTTTTCCTGGTGCTCGCGTTCTTGATGTTTCTGTGCAGATACCCGCAATCCTGAAGGACGGCGAGAGCGTCGACGCGTTTGTCCTGCACGTGGGGGTGAACGACATCAAGCTGTGGCAGACGGAGGTTCTGAAGAGGGACTTAAGCAACCGGATCGAGACAGTTTGCAGCAAGTTGCCCGCGAAGAAGATCATCGTGTCAGGACCGCTTCCCACGTATCGACGTGGGCATAAAAGGTTCAGTAGACTTCTTGCTCTAAATGAATGGTTATTGACATGGTGCAAAGAACAGAAACTGCTCTTTGTTAATAATTGGAATCTTTTCTGGGAACGTCCTAGGCTTTTCCGTGCCGATGGCTTGCACCTAGGGCTGTATACCTTGGAGAACCTGGCGATACGATACATACCTCGATACACAGGTCACGATTCGATACGTACCTTGATACAGAGCTGTCTCGATATGATTTGATACAATGTGACACGATTCGATACGATTCAATAAAAATACATGGGCCAGAGCCAATTAGTTAATGCTGAACACATTTACTCAACAAACAGAACTCAATTTATTGAAGACAAAAGTGCATTATAACAAAGTGCATTTTGCTTAAATATTTGCAGCTTTAAGTGCTCTGATTAATTGTACACAAATTGTATTAATCTGGAAATTACCACAAGTCAACATTTAACTTTCCAAGGGTACAGTCTGAGCTCACACAAGCACAAAATCTTCTTCTTCTTATTCTTAACTTCTTATTAAATCTTCTTATAATTCTTTTTTGTGACACCATGTACTGCCATAACATATTTCACTATGAAATCACTTAAATGCTATATCTTGCTTTAACATTTGGCACAACAACAAATCTACCTCATAACAGGATGGATTTTTAAAATCTTAAGGCTAAACCAGGTTTGTCCTCAAAAAGGCAGGTTGAACAAAAATCACTGCAGCAACAAAACAATAACCTGAGGATACTCTTGGTAATGCTAGCTTTATCCTATGACTTAAGATTTTT
Source organism: Cirrhinus mrigala (assembly GCA_036247105.1). NCBI lineage: Eukaryota > Metazoa > Chordata > Actinopteri > Cypriniformes > Cyprinidae > Cirrhinus > Cirrhinus mrigala. Next base: position 75,854 of record JAMKFB010000260.1, on the reverse strand, counting down.
GTTCAAAAACAGAAGTTGGTCAACATGCTTTGAGCTTAGTACACTTCTCTGTGCTGTTACAATATCGCCTGCCGTAGAGAAAACGCGCTCCGAGGAGACACTAGTCCCTGGAATGCACAGGTACACTTTGGCAAGGCGTGACATTAGTGGATATTCATTCTGGTGCTCTTTCCACCAACTGAGTGGACTTCCCTCAGCAAGAGACAGGGGTGGTGCCTCCTTGTACCTTGACATCTCCTCTTCTGCCTGGGCCTGTGTGGTTCTGTGTCTCACCGCAGGACCTGCACTGTAAGTTGAACCAAGCAGATCAGCCAAACAGCACAAGTCCTTTTTCTTCTTGGGTGGTGGGCTGGCAGGAATGTCATCCTTGTCTTCCACATGATTGTCCTCCTCTCCTGGTATCACTTTAGCCTCTTCCTATTATGCAAAATACAGATTTTTTATCAATAAACCCATAGTTAATTCTATAAAGAGCATATTCAAAGACATTTAATAGTTAGTTTGCCTTTTATTTAATGCGATGAACTGACAAACCTTTACAATATATTGTTTTGCTAGTATAGTGCTTTACCTGAAGTATATGTTTGAAACCATTTAGTTTTTTTAAGCTCTAACATACTATTATGAATTTGAAATTATGAACTGAATATTTCGTTTTATTACACTTAGTGTATATGTGTGTGTGTGTGTGTGTGTGTGTGTTTGTTTTTTTTTTTATGTTTTTTAACTATGTAATGCTAATGTTAATGACACAGTGAAAGGGCTTACCTGAAATAGTTCTTGAATTCTTCGAGCTTCTGCAGTGATTCTCAAGTATATTTATAGACCCAATAGCTGGGTCTTTGGATACGAGGTCCCACTCCTCCAGCGCCGCTTTCAGTAACTCTGCAATGTTTGACCCCGTATGGCTCTCGTGCATGGCTCGCGTTTGTAACATGTGCGACATCAGTTCCCACTCCTCGTCAACGTAATGGCAAGTGATTGTAACAAAAGCTTCCGTGGCTCGCGATGTCCACCCGTCACAAGTCAGTGCCACTCGTGGGGCAGAACTCAGGGCTGACTTAACATCGTCTTTGACTTTGTCATATATTCTCGGTACTGCTTTGTCGGTCATGTAGCTGCGGGTAGGGATCACGTAACGGGGATCTATCGTGTTGATCATAAAGCGAAAGCCTGTGTTCTCGACAACACTGTAGGGACATAAACCTTTGCAAATATAATGCACCACAGACTCCGTAATCTTCTGTGCACGGACTGAGTTAGATGGAAGCTTGGATGTTGTGTTGTCCAAAGTAGTTTGCGTGGGGTCCCGTGTTTTTTTGGGCTGCGGCGAAGCTAGCTTGTCTGCATGGTGTCTTTGCAGGTGGGAGCGCAGGTTAGTTGTATTACCGGTGTAGCGTATAGAAGCCTGGCAATGCTTGCAGATTGCATTTGTTTTATCGATCCCTTGGTTTCCTTCCTTTGCTTTAAAACCAAAATGTGTCCAAACATCTGCCTTTAGGGACAACGGCGCTTCTAAAATCTTCGACATTTTCCATGACTTTTTTTGAAACTCGCGGGCGCCGCTGCGCCCCCTAATGGTTGGGCGGAGTATCGATACTAAGGGCTAGAATGTCGATACTGTATCTTTTTTTATTATATCGGTATGTATCTAAGAATCGATATTTTGAGCACACCCCTACTTGCACCCCAGCAGAGTCGGAGTGGAACTGCTGTCGGACAACATCTCCAGGACGCTACACTCCATTTGACTAGTAAGTACATTCTCAAATGATTGCTATGATGGCTTTTGTTCGGAACGCTTAAATGATAGTACTTGCACTGTCTAATCTATAAAGACTGTGTCTGTTCCTCGAATAGTGAGGTCAAAACATAAATTTAATACAGGATCTAGAAAAAATCTGATCGTAATTAAACCAGAAAAAAGCAAAATAAATTAACAGAAACCATTTTTAAAGCTTGGGCTCCTAAACATTAGATCACTTGCACCCAAAGCAGTTATTGTGAATGAAATGATCACAGATAATAGTTTTGATGTACTCTGCTTAACCGAAACCTAGCTGAAACCTAATGATTATACTGGTCTAAATGGGTCTACTTCACCAAACTACTACTATAAGCATGAGCCCCGTCAGAGTGGTCGTGGCGGTGGTGTTGCAACAATATGTAGTGATACTCTCAGTGTTACTCAGAAAACAGGATACAGGTTTAATTCATTTAAAATACTTTTGCTTAATGTTACTCTGCCAGATATGCAAAAGAAATCTCTCCTATCTCTTGTTTTAGCTACTGTGTATAGATCTCCAGGGCCTTATACAGATTTCCTAAAAGAATTTGCAGAATTCCTTTCAGAACTATTGGTTAATTTTGATAAAGCGCTAATTGTCGGAGATTTTAACATTCACGCTGATAATACAAATGATGCCTTAGAACTTGCGTTTACTGACCTAATGAACTCTTTTGGAGTCAAGCAAAATGTCACCGGGCCCACTCATCGTTTTAATCATACACTAGATTTAATTACATCACATGGAATTGATCTTACTGATATAGATATCGTACCTCAAAGCGATGATGTTTCTGACCATTTCCTTGTATCGTGCATGCTGCGTATTACTGATATTAACTATATGGCTCCGCGTTATCATCTTGGCAGAACTATTGTTCCAGCCGCCAAAGATAGATTTACAAATAACCTGCCTGATTTATCTCAACTGCTCTGTGTACCCCTTATTACACAGGATCTAGACAAAATGACTAGCAATATGGGCACCATCTTCTCCAATACATTAGAAGCTGTTGTCCCCATCAAATTGAAAAAAGTACTGCGCCATGGTACAACAGTAATACCCATTCTCTCAAGAAAGAAACTTGTAATCTTGAGCGCAAATGGAGAAAAACTAACTTTTTTTTTAGAATTAGAAGTTTTTAGTATTGCATGGAAAAACGGTATGTCCAGATATAGACAGGCTTTAAAAGCTGCTAGGGCCGAGCATATCTGCAAACTCATAGAAAATAACCAAAACAATCCAAGGTTTTTATTTAGCACAGTGGCTAAATTAACAAATAACCAGATCTATTTACTATTTATTTAATAACCACCTGATCTAAATATTCCTTTACAGTTTAATAGTAACGACTTTCTGAATGAATAATAGTAATGAATTTCTTCACTGATAAAATAGATAACATCAGAAATGCAATAACTAATGTAGATTCTACTGCGTCTAATATGTCAACTTCTTTTGTCACACCCAAAGGAAAACTGCAGTACTTTACCGCTATAGGACAGGAAGAGTTAAATAAACTCATCACTGTGTCTAAACCAACAACATGCCTATTAGATCCTGTACCCACTAAACTACTGAAAGAATTGTTACCTGTGGCAGAAGAACCGCTTCTCAATATTATTAACTCATCGTTATCTTTAGGTCACGTCCTTAAACCTTTCAAACTGGCGGTTATTAAGCCTCTTATTAAGAAACCACAACTAGACCCTAGTGAACTGGCAAATTACAGACCCATTTCTAATCTTCCGTTTATGTCTAAAATTTTAGAGAAAGTTGTATCTGCTCAACTGTGCTCATTCTTGCAAAAAAAAATTATATCTATGAAGAATTTCAGTCAGGTTTCAGGCCCCATCATAGCACAGAAACCGCACTTGTTAAAATCACTAATGACTTGCTTATTGCGTCAGACCAAGGCTGCATCTCGTTGCTAATTTTACTTGATCTTAGTGCTGCGTTCGATACTATAGATCATGACATACTAATAGATCGACTACAAAATTATGCAGGTATCCAAGGACAGGCTTTAAGATGGTTTAGATCCTACCTGTCCGATCGCTACCACTTTGTTTATTTAAATGGGGAGTCATCTCAGTTATCACCAGTAAAGTATGGAGTGCCACAAGGATCTGTCCTAGGTCCTCTACTGATTTCAATATACATGTTGCCCCTTGGTAATATTATTAGAAAACACTAATTACATTAACAGAGTGTGTTAAAAATGTAAAAGGATGACATCCTATTAAATTCAGATAAGACAGAAATATTACTTATTGGACCAAAAAATAGTACACAGTGACAGCGATCTAACAATATATTTTTCTCCTGTTTTGGGGCTAGTTAAGGAGGTAGAAAGGTGCCTGTATTTTCTTTTGCTTTATTTTGATAGGGTATTTAATTCTGGGGGCAAGGCAGTTCTTTTAGTTTATTATTTTCACCTGGCCTAGCCATGAAGTTTTTGCGTTCTATTTTGTGTAAACTGCTGGCAAAACAAATTATTTCTTTCCTAATTCCAAAAGGTGGGACAAAAGGTACATTTTGATGGCCCTTTTTAGAAACTCTGTTGACTATAAATAACTTTGCAACTTCATGTCAACTAACTCCAAATAGACAATTAGTAAACCGTTTGAATAGAGTTGCAGTTAGTAGAATTTGTTGGTCAGAAGAACGTCTGTCAATCAAAATAAAGTGTTGGCAGATATTAGCCAGACAGTCTACTAATACTCTAATGACTGGTTGTTGACATGTAGCTCTAACAGGGACCATTAAAATAAAGTGTCAACTAATTTTTAATTAAAAGCTCTATTTATTAACAATTGTTCATGCATTATGAACTATCATGAACTTTAATAAATTCACTTTTTAATAATGCAATAGTAATATTAAAAATGTTACTGATGAATAATGTAGAAATACTGTTTATTGTTAGGTTAATGATACTTAATGCATTTACTAATGTTAACAAATACAGCTTTGTAAACTGACACCATGTCACTGTTTTTATGCTATAATATTGTAAGATAAAAAATTATGTGAAGAGGCACAATTTGCCAGGATATACTCTTGAACGTACATGTCATCACTACTGTGCATGTTTAGAAGAAGGGAAAGAAACTTTGCAAAGAAGGCAAAGAAAAGGAATCAAGGTATATCAAGTAGAATTGGGCTCCAGTTGAAGAGGTTCCCATTCCTGAACTTTGCTAATGGCCCCAGATTACCAAGCCCACACTTGGTTGTTCATAAGCCTGCAGGCAGTTGTTTTAATACAATGCCGCTATCATTCTTTTCCTGCTAATTTTTTCTGCCACACGTCCTTGTCTATTTGTACTTTTGTGATGTGTAATTATTATTATTATTTGTTTATTATAAGTAAATATCTCTACACAACAAAATAATGACTACTGTACTGTCCTTGTTTAAGAAATCAGTATTTTGTGCAAGAAATAATTGTGTTACTGTCATTTTGCAGTCTCTTTTTTATGATAGGCCTTACGCATTTGTCAATCTGCAGCTCTACAGTTTTACAGGTTAATCTATGAGCTTCAACCTGTGCTCAGAGATGTTTATAATTAATCTTTCTTGTTTATTTTATTTGTTTGTTTTTGTTCATTTTTAAACATACACTAGGGCATATGTGTCAATTGCAAGGCTCACAGGACAAATACAGCACGTCACAACTGTAAATGTAAATGTACAGATATCTCAAAAGAAAATGGCTCTGGTAGAAGTTAAAGTCACAGTTTAGGATATTACTTGAGCAAAAATGTTAAAGTATATAATACTTATTGTACTTAAGTATAAAAAAGCATTTTTTATATATATTAAACACTTAAATATTGAAAGTAAAATTACAAGTAAATGCAAAATGCTCATTCTTCCATGTTGTATCATAGGTAAGCGTAAGTAGCTTTACTTACTCTCTTTCATTGCAACATAAAAAAAACATTTCTGGAATCTGCATATGAAGTGGCATTTAGATGTATTTACAGTTCAATGCAGCTCAGCGGGCACATGGATGCATTTAAACTGCAGTTACAAATGCATAAATAATGCTCTGTATAAAACATAAAACACTGAATACTGACAATTGAAATGATTTAAAAGAGGAAAAAATAACTGAAATGTAAAATTAAAACTTCCAGGTGACAGTGAACTCATTTATTCAAACATCTGATTCATTCAAGAATGAAGCATTTGACTGTGTAAGGAGTGAGTCACTGAATCAAACAGCACTCTTCATGTGATTAAAAAAAGCAGACATTACAGGCATTTTTGCCACATACAATTTAAAATGCCTTGTTAGTTATTTTTTTTATTTTATGTTTAGTTATTCAAAATGCATTTAAATAGTATGTGTGCATTCTGTTTGTGTTTCTGTGATATACTATGTCAGATTGCACATTGTTAAAACAACATTTACAATATTATCTGTAAGTACTGTATGTTGCGCACCCCAGCCTCAACTTGATTGGAAAATAAAATCATTCACGGTTGTGCAAATACTTGCTTGCAAATGAGCAAAGGTGATTTATACTCAACTATATATCTCAACAAGACCTGATGAAACTTCTAAATTATCGAAGTTAACAGAGTGTGTTAAAAATGTAGAAGATTGGATAACCAATAATTTTCTCCTATTAAATTCAGATAGGACGGAGATATTAGTTATTGGACCAAAAAACAGTACACAGAATCTCTTGGCTTACAATCTACAACTAGACGGATGTACTGTTACTTCCACTACAGTCAAAAGTCTGGGTGTTATATTAGACAGCAACTTGTCTTTTGAAAATCATATTTCTCATATTACAAAAACAGCATTCTTCCATCCTAGAAACATTGCCAAGCTACGAAACATGTTACCTGTTTCTGATGCAGAAAAGCTAGTTCATGCATACATGACCTCTAGACTGGACTATTGTAATGCACTACTAGGTGGTAGTTCTGCATCTTCAATAAACAAGCTGCTAGAGTCCTTACCAGGTCAAGAAAATATGATCATATTACCCCAATTTTAAAGTCTCTGCACTGGCTACCTATTAGGTTCCACATCAGCTATAAAATAGTACTTCTTACCTGTAATGCACTTAACGGTTTAGCTCCTGCTTACCTAACTAGTCTTCTACCACGCTACAATCCATCACGCTCCCTAAGGTCGCAAAACTCTGGACTGTTGGTAGTTCCTAGGATAGCAAAGTCCACTAAAGGAGGTAGAGCTTTTTCACATTTGGCACCCAAACTCTGGAACAGCCTTCCGGATAACGTTCGGGGTTCAGACACACTCTCTCTGTTTAAATCTAGATTAAAGACACATCTTTTTAGCCAAGCATTCAAATAATGCATCTCATAAACTTTTCCTGCAGTTATATCTGATCAAATGCTCATTATTAATATTTTAGCTCTGGTTGAACAAACCTTTCTTTGCTTGCTTTGAACAGCAGCTATGCTAATTATGTTCCTATTTGTTCTCTGTTTTTGCCATGGGATTGACATCCCATGGTAACTAGGAATTCACAAGCTTCAGTCTGGATCCAGAACACTTAAGAAGAGATGATGCCAACCCCTCAGAGGACTTCAGATGATGCCAACCCTGAAACAACATATAGCACTACCGAATTTTGCTACTAATTTATGGTGTTCTTTGTCTGTTTGATTATGTCATTAATTGATCTTTACCATACATCTCTGCCGTATGTACATCAACTTGACATAGTCACCACTGTAAGCTACTACTAAATATATTGTAAAAACTTTAATGTGGTGTAAAGTTGCTTTGCAACGATATGTGTTGTGAAAGCGCTATACAAATACATTTGAATTGAATTGAATTTATAGGAGTTTAACTTGCAAGCATTATACTTCCTTAGAATAGACCCTGCTGGAAGCACATAAAGGGAAAACAACATCGGGCCAAGAATAGATCCCTGAGGAACTCCACAAGGGAGGTGAGCTGACGGAGACACAAATTTTCCAAGGTGGACAGAAACCGTTTTATCAGACAGACAAGACCTAAACCACTCTAAAACAGTACCTTTGATACCAACACAATGGTCCAACCGAGAGATCAGAATATTGTAATCAATGAAGGGAAATGCAGTCTGGGGTAGAGTAGAACGTTTGCGCTGATGAACAGAGAAGATGGCTTGTACTTTGCAATCACTGATCCACAAAATTCCACATATAATCCTGCGAGGTCTGTTACAACTGAGACAGAGTCATCAGAGGTTTTGTAAGTACAGTTATATTTCTCTAACAAATCAGCAATGTTTTCCCACAAACTGTGACAACAGCGATGATAATTTCCTTGTGGATTGAAATCCATATGCCAAGCTTGGCATTTTCAACACCTTCAAGAAACGGTAATCTCAGCAGCATTGATCTCACCAACAATTGTGTTCACTGCATCTTCCTCCACTGTGAAATCTTCAGTATGACTACAAAGTGAAGTATCTTCCACCTCTTCAATCTCTGTGATACGTGAACTGGTCAAGAAAAGGCACACTGCATATTCCCTAGTGGATACATTTCGGATGCAATAATGTCATGTGACTTTTTTCCTACACTCGCTATACCTTATACTTAAGAACAACAAAGCTGCTAAAATGTTTAATAATAGTAATTTTATAATAAATGTGAAAGCAATAAACATGAAAAGAACTATAAAAGGAAGTAGAAAAGAGCTAAAAACCTAATAACCTCTGCGTGACTCATCTTACACATAAACAGAAAGAAGTAGCTCTGGCTGTAATGTTTTTCCACAAGATTCATACAGTTTTGTTTATTAACCATTAGGGTACCAAAAGTTAGTGTATATATTAGTGTATGTAGATACATAGTGCATTTATAAATGTCAGATTGTACGCTTTTATTTTAAAAGCATTGGTTATGTGTGTCCTCTAAAAAAAATGGTAGCTTCACTGAAAATCTGCTTGTGTATTTGTAACGGAGTGAGGGAGATGAGAAACGGGCGGATCCAAATGCAAAGCTTTATTCGAAGAGCAAGACAAAGACATGGTCAAACAGGCAGGGCAGGCATCAGCAGACAGGTATGTAGGAGTAAGACACAAGAGTAGTCCGTAAGGCAGGTGAGGGTCGATCCATGGCGAATGTAATCCAAAGGGCGAGGAAAAGGGGTAATTCCAATAACACAGGCTAGCGTTCCAAAGACAGACCAAACGAGAAGACCAGGCGAGAATACTAAACTAGGGAACTATGAAACTAGGAAAAGACTACATGAAGGCTGCTAGCACTGGGAGAGCGCTAAACGCAACGTACATAGTCCACAATACAACTCCAATACACAACTCCACAATACTCGGTGAGTAACGAGGGGAAGTCTGAGGCTTAAATAGAGCGCCTGATTGGGTACAGGTCTTAGTGCAATCAGCGCAATGGGTGATGGGAAAGTGTAGTCCGGGGTGTAGTGCAACAGTCTGTTTGATGTGAACTGTTAGTGGAATGCACAGGCGACCTCTGGTGGCGGGCAGACTGGACAGGATTCATAACAGTATTACAGGTGCTGTAAGAAAGAACCAAGTCTCTTGTGCTGCCACTGAGGAAGACACTGTTAAACGTGATACGTGGTTCAACCTAGCAGCAGATAGGGGAAGCTCAAGGAGCCGCCCCACTGTCAGCAGTTTGACTCAACAGTAGCCTGTTCGAGATGTTCATTTAAAATAACATTTATTCAGCAAAGAATCTTTATTCCCATTTTGGGTTTTATTCTTTTCCATTTAGTAAAATGTTTTTTTCTGAAACTAAACAATGTTCTTGGTACAATTTTTTGTTGCATTTTATCTTTCTGTAATACTAATTTGGTGTATACATAATAAATCTTTGAAAATAGGTAATTACTGTGAATGTATTTACAGAATATAATGAACTATTTTTATAGTTTTATTGTGACTGGCTAAAAGTATGAATTTAGATTTTTTAAGTTTTGAATGATTTCATGCTTTATTAATATTAATAAAGGCATATTCAAGCTTTTATAGTGCAATCTAGTCTATTTAAAGGAGAAGTCCACTTCCAAAACAAAGATTTTGCCCGATTTTGAACTTCCAAAATGCAGTTTAAATGCTGCTTCAAACGATCCCAAATGTGGTTGTAAATGATCCCAGCTGAGAAAGAAGGGTCTTATCTAGCAAAACGATCTGTTATTTTCATAAAAATAATACATTTTATATACTTTTTACTGTCTTTTTAGTTTCTTCCCATCTCATGTTCTCCCTCAACTTCAAAATCATCCTATATAACCGTTTTACCTTTTTTGTTAAGGGTGTTTGATCTACTTTGCATGTTTACTTTGCAAAGACTGGGTCAGTACTTCTGCAGCAATGTAGGATGATTTTGAAAAGATTTTTGAAGTTGAGGGAGAAAATACGAACTGAGTTTTTCAACATACCCTAACTGTCTTGAATCAGAATACACGGAGTTCAGGGAGAGCAAGGCAAGGTGTTTGAGAATAAAAAGTATGGAAATTGCATTATTTTTATATAAAAAAAACAAAAACGATCAATTACAACCACATTTGGGATCGTTTTAAGCTGCATTCAAACTGCATTTTGGAAGTTCAAAATCGGGGCACCATATCGGATGAGCCACTTTATTAGAGGATATGGGTAGGGTCTGGACTGGATCCGGTCTGGATCTGTTGTGCTGTGCAAGTGGACTTCGATACAGACCCGTTTGCTATCTGGGATGTCTGCCTTATATTACCAGTTGAAAACTGCCCTCTATTTTATTTTATTTTTTTTAATTTTGCTTTGAGAATTGAGAATTTCCCCCTTAACTGTCTCTTTTTCTCACACAGTAAGTCCATATTACCAGTGCAGAAAGCAAACATACTTTCATTGAGACAGCTTTTCAAGCTGTTTCAATTATCAAGACATATTATTCGGGGAAAAGTATCAGTTTTAGTATACAATGTGGCCGTCACTGTGTCACTGTGTGGCAGCCATGCAACTTACACATTCAATGTCCAGAATGGTAGGAAAGGTAGAAAAGACATCATCAAGTAATCCATATCATTAAGTACTCCAGTTTTATGTAAATCTTAAATGTCAAATGATCTCAAAAATCATTCTAATATCCTAATATATAACAGCTGTCCTGCTTAATATAGTTATAAGGCTTGATACTACTTTGAGAATTATTTGATGACTATACATTATATATATATATATATATATGAGGAGTTCAGATGCAAAACCAGCTAAAAGCCATCTCGGTCAAAAATGAGATAATGATACTGAGTGAATGCTCTCGACACATATTATACATCCATAAAATACTTTTTCTTCAAACTTGCTAAAATACCAGCCTCAGCCCAATCAGAAGTACCAGTACTTACATAGAAACCTATACATCTGAGCCTGATAAAAATGCATTTTTTAAAGAAAGACGTCAGATGGATTTAGCTGGTTTTGCATCTGAACTCTTCATATATACAGTACCATTCATAAGCTGGGATCAGTATTACTGAAATACTACCACCACCAGAATTAACGGTCCGCTTTACTATAAAACACATGATCATTGCGGCACACATCATTTTATGTTAAGTTAGAATAGCTTGAACAGCAATAAATAATAACACTACAGTGAAATAACTAGCTAGGAACAATCATCTTGCCCTCTAAACATGAAAATGTATTTCATCATACCTTTAGCTTACTAAGTAGAGCTGCATTCTGTGTTGCGCAAGAAGTTTGTGTGTAAAAACTACCAATCAAAATGTGACTCTCTTTAATGAAACTGTTTCTTTATTAGCCTAATATTGATTTGTAGCCTATTTATTCTGTTCCAGGTTACTAAACAACCACCATCATCATTGGCTTGTTAGATGTCAATGGGGACTTGCTCTTTATTAAAGTGACTTCAATGAATTTATCTGAGATTTTCCAAAGAAACTGCTAAGCAGCTCATCTCTTAGCTGCCTTTGAATTTAGAAGTAACCCATGAAGGTCACAGAATTGTAGAATTCAGGCACTTGACTTCTAATGATAATGAAATGTAATTTTAGTTTTGCATAATTGAAATACTGAAGCTCTATGTTTTAAAAGTTGAAGTTTCCGTTTTTCTTTTGGTCTGAAAGGTCGAGCCTGATCTCATTCAAATGAGTTTCAAATATGAACAGTTGTGCAATTACTGCATATTACACCTTATTAGACATTATAAACTCACACTTCACATAGAATATGTCATCCACTTCAATCTTCTTTGCTATTGTCATCACATACTGAACTGCCTGAGTTTGACTGGGACTATATGCCTCCAAATATGGAGAACAGCCTAATACAGCAACAGAGTCATGAGGAAAATCAGTTTAAATACCCTTGAATAAAAACAAAACTATTCACACCAGAACACATTTTTGGTTCCCTCCTGGGACTTTTAATACATTAAGGTGACACAGAGGGGTATATAGAATGTAACCTGGTACAATAATAATGCAATCTGTGCACAACTTTATATTGAATGAGAGTAAAGTTAGAGCTGAAGGAACATGACCTAATTCCTTACAGAGCTTTGGTCCAAGTGTCTTCTGAAAGATCTGTACCCAGGTCTTTCTCCCAGGACATCTTCAAATGTTGTGTAGGAGGAACCCTTGAGTTTTTAAAATATTCATCAAATCTAGAAACAAGACCCATTAAATTGAGATCAGATGTCATACAAATATAAAGATGTTCAGGGGATTGGTAAGTTTTAAAACTGGTACATCACTTTTAACATAATTCCAAACCTGTAGATATCTAAAGAAATGAGAAGGGGATAATCCAATAAATCACTCCGTTTTCTAAACCTCTTGTCACTTTGAGGAAAACAACAATTTCTTCCCAGAATGAGTTTGCAAATGATGTTTCAGGTCGCTTTGATATGTGAAACTCTTCTCACACTGAAGACACTTGTAAGGTCTCTCTCCTGTGTGAATTCTCATGTGAACCTTTAGGTTTCCTTTAACTGTGCAACTCTTTCCACACTGAGGGCAGGTGAAAGGCTTTTCTCCAGTGTGAACTCTCATGTGAGTCCTAAGGTTTGCTTTGTTTGTTAAAGTCTTTCCACAGTGATGGCACATGAAAGGCTTTTCTCCGATGTGAATACTAACATGATTCTTAAGGTGATTCGTGTCTGTGAAACTCCTTTCACACTGATGACATTTAAAACTGTTCTCTCTTGAATGAATCTTCATATGATTATTAAGGTTAACATTATATCTGAAACACTTTCCACACTGATTGCATGTGAAAGGTTTCTCTCCAGTGTGACTTCTTATGTGAATCTTAAGGTTTCCTTTAATCGTGAAACTCTTACCACACTGCGGGCAGGTGTAAGGTCTCTCTTCAGTGTGAGTTTTCATGTGGACATTAAGGATTTTTTTCTGTGTAAAACACTTTCCACACTGAGTGCATACGAATGGCTTCTTTTCAATGTGAATTTCCATGTGGATTTTAAGGCTCTCTTTTTGATCGAAAATTTTTCCACACGGTTGGCAGGTGAAAGAGCTCTCTCCAATGTGATTTAGGTTTGTAGTTTGTGTTTTTTGAGGGTTTTTTGGTGATGAATTCTCTAAAGTTTGCGAGCAACTAATAGTTTTTTCTTCGATTTTGAAATCGTGATATTTCTCATTCTGATCTTTCTCTTCTGTTTCATTCAGTTCTTGACTCTCCTCTTTTAGTGCCATCAGGTTTGAGGTGAAAAGAGAAGAAATACAAGTTAACATCAGTTTAATGGCACAAAGCAACAGACATCCAAACATTTAGACTAGTACTGTCAATAGACTAAAAATAACTAATTAATTGCACATTTTCAGTAATTAATCACATATTGATATAATAGTTATATAGTCATAATTTCACAAATTTAGCCATTAAATATAGACATTCAGGATTACAGCATCATTGAAAGGCATGATTTTTAATATTTATTAGGCTTTTTAAAAAAGTAAACTAAAAGCAATCTACACATAAAGTAAAATTTATGTATACATAAACTATATTTTGAATATAAATTAAACTTTATTCAAGCTACAAAAGTTAATCAGTGAGCAAAATAGAGTGATTTCCTTGTCTTTCTTTAAAAAAAATTACTTCAAGGACTGCAGCAGGTTTTACTTTAATGCTGCATTCCCAGCCTGGTCTCATTGTTTATAAAACAAATATTTTTCAATGTTTTGATTGATGCTGAAACATGCAATTTGCTCGTATTACACTGTTTAAAATGTAAAAAAAAAAATAAATAAATAAATGAAAAAATATACTATATCTAAAAATTACTATAAATCACTATAAATCACAATAATGTATTACAAAAATGTCAAAAGCAGTACCAAAAGTATTTTAATTGACAATGCATTGCAGTCACAGTCCTCACTGACACAATGGTTTTGTGTGAGGTGCAGAGCAGAATTTAAGGATGTTTTCTGTATTCTGTGGTGCTGGACAATTTAATAAGGATCAAATGAGTGAGTTGAGATTTAAGAATGAAAACCAACCTGTTTGTTCCTCAGTATCTTCATGTTTGACTCTGAATGTTTCTTCAATCCTCATGTCTTCACTCTCCTCTTTGATTAATGCCATCTTTATAACAGTGGATCTCAGCTACTTCACCAGGAGTTTTTCTGTGTTTGAACACTTTGTCCTGTTTAAGATGAGAATAATGAACAGAAAGAAAAATCAAATACAAACTACATTTTCAAATGCAATAATCTCTGGGTGTGTCTCAATCAGTGCTCTAGTTCATTAGTCAGTACACTGGTAAGGAGTCAGAGTGAGAGTTAATAGTCTTAAATGGCCTGATGTGACAATAAAACAAAACCCTAGCATTCAAATTAATAAAATGGCTCAAATTATATAGCCTACAATGTTACAATTTGTATGAAGATTTATATCTGAAGAGTTCAGATGCAAAACCAGCTAAATCCATCTGACATATTTCTTCAAAAAGAGCATTTCATTCTGGCTACTTTGTATAGGTTTCTACTGGTACTTCTGATTGGGCTGAGGCTGGAATTTAGCGAGTTTGAAGTAAAAGTATTTGATGGAGGTGTCAGGAGCATTCACTCAGTATCATTATCTCATTTTTGACCGAGATGGCTTTTAGCTGGTTTTGCATCTGAACCCATTCATTTAGTATTTACTGATTTGTAGGTTATATTTAATAGATTCACTTTAATGAAACAATTAGCAGTTTTATAAAAGTTGTCATTACATCTGTTTGTTGTTCTCGTTGCATTTACGCCGTTTTGATCAGCAGGTGTCGTCAGCGTGCGCTGATTCGAGCGATTCAAAACAGTGAATCATTTTGCGATGCAGTTGATTCAGTTGGAGCGAAATGGAACGCACCGTTTCTGTTACTCATGTGCACATGCTGTTTACACGCACAAAATAAACTTAATTAATATCACTAAATAAAGCTTTACAGTGTTACATTGGTTAACAATTCCATTCACAGTTGTATATAATTCTCTAAATTAGTTTTATTTAAACACTTTAAATGTTTAAAAGTAGGGATGGGTAGCTCGACACCTAGTGTCGACACACGTTTCGAGTTTTCAACACGCTAGTGTTCCGAAACAGTGTTCCGAAGCATTGCTCGAAATGAGGCTGTCACGTGATCTTTGAAAACGAAGCTTCGTTACCTCACTGACACGTCACGCTAGGCTCAAATACAAAGCGTATCGATTGCGCTGTCCCATACCCGTTAGTCATTTAGTGCAGTGTTATAACTTTATCGGTCATCATGCATTTGTATGTGTTTTTTTTTTTTTTTTTTTACGCGGTGTATCGTTGTTACTTAAAGTACTACTATTAAAAACAATGACGTGTGGCTGAATGTCTATTGTCTGAATGAAAAGTAAAAAATCCTTGATAAAAGGACAAAAGTCCTTCCTCAACCACAAACATTTTTGCTATATATTTTATATATAATTTTAATAATAATAATATTAATAATATATATATATATATATATATATATATATATATATATATATATATATATATATATATATATATTATTATTATTATTATTATTATTATTATTATTATTATTATTATTAATATTATTATTATTAAAATTAAATAATTGCATTTGTATTTGTGCATTTTTTTTTAACAATGTGCATGTTTGTGTTCTATTGTAAAGAACACAAAAATGGTGCAATGAAAAATTACGTTAGTTTAAACTTTTGGCGTATTAAGCCTTTGTCATTGTATTGTGCAAAATACAATACATTTTGGAAACTCTATTGCTGCACACACACGCCACCTTGCTAATGACATATATGCTTATAAAATTCACAAATAAACCTTACAATAACACCCCAGTGAACAAAATATCTAAATGACACATTTTGTGTAAGAATTTTTATTGACCAGCAGATGGCGTAGTAGAGAACTGTATCAAAAGCTTCGAAGCATCAACGCACTTTGTTGTAAAAGCCTCACTGCTTCAAAAGCCTCGTTTGGCACATCCCTATTTAAAAGCACACACCTTTCTTCAGCCGAATCAGAGAGACGCAGGAGTGCGGCGCCGCCTTATGACGTCACATCGCCAGACCAAAATAAAAGTCTTGAACTGTTTCTCTCCTGCTGAAAAACAACAGACAAACAAACAAACAAACGTTTAAAATGAGATTAAGCATGAAAATACATTGTATATAATTAATTCTTAAGTTGGTATTCTTTATCAAGATGCTGAAGAGGAGGCTGCTGTATTGAAGAGATGAATCCTTCAAAGAAGAGCAAGAATGCAATGGAAGATAGAGAAAAGATGTGCCTTATTAGGATGTCTCTCTAGCTTTATAAGTTTTTTTTTTTTTTTTTCATAAACTCCCCATGTATTTATGTGGCTCTTGATTTATCTAAATAAAAAGTAATATTGATAACAAATAAATACATTATATATAATACATCAAAGGTATGAATACAATATTATTATTATTATTATTATTATTATTATTATTATTATTATATAATTAATAAACACCTTATGAAAAGACTACATGAAGTACTAACTCACAAAAGTGGTAATCCTAACTATTGCAGGATTGTTACATTAGACTGCATTAGAATTTTTTTAGCTGTACCAAATAAACTGACAAGTACAGTAGAGGTTTGACAGTTAATAACACTGAAATTAAATAGGCCACATTGCACACATCACTTGATACTCTGTTGGACAAGCTTTGTACAGTTTGGTGATAAAAAGTGTCATGACCTCACCAGTCTAGGTTGGAAAGGCCGATGACAAAGAAAATAATAAGGTATAATTTTGAGAACGACAACACCCATTCTCCTGTCCCAGCTCACAATGATTACGAAACACAACGATTTTCTTAAGTTTTCACAAAATTTATTATAACAAAAATCAAAGAATTGGAAGCATATCTCTTCGGAAGGGGATCAGGGCCAAAAAAACAAACAAAAGGAAAACTAAGGGGTTAGAACTAAATTAGTTCCAACCTACTTGCTTCAAAAGGAACAAAAGATTATTTACAAATAACGAATAATCAAAATAAACAACGAATAACAGATTACAAACTGAAATGTACAGTTGCGAGTTACAGGAGAAACAAATTATATTCAATATAGCCGCGTGGAAGCGAGAGCTCTGCGGCACAACTTACTCACACAGCAATTCAACCATGCTTCCACAACAACGTTATTCGCAACAATGTACATTCAAAAAAAAGAAAAGAGTTGTCTGGGGCAGGAGACAGAGGACAAAATGACAGAAATTCAGCTCTCAACAGAAGCTCTCCAACACTGCTCTGCTTCCCAGTATTCAAACGCTCCCGCTCACTACGCAATTTCCTGCAGCTGGTCCCAATCAAGCCCTGCCAGAAGGAGAGAGAGAGGGACTGCGCACAATGTATAGCACGCAGTACAACAAAAACGTCAGACACGAATGCAAAAAAAATAAATAAATACAAATAATAAATGTACATCCAAGGATGTAACAAAAGGCTCTGGAGAGAGTCAGCACAGAACATTATAAGGACACAAATCTCTTCACTGACTGACAAATACAAGGGCCAAATGCGTGTGTCGTGCAGAACACATAATCCAGGACTGTTCTTACCCAGAAAAGTACATACCCCATTCAGGCCTGCACCTCCAGACTGAACAACTTTTCTTCAAGTGTAAATGAAGTGTCATAAAAGTATCAAACCCATAATTATTCAAAGGATTGTGCAATACATAATAAACATGGAACTGTGCAATACATATTACACATAATTTTTTCTCTACTGCTTATTTATTTTATTTATTCTTTCTTCTATGTCAGGTTTGCTTGTTGTGTATTTTTAGCTTCATGTTGAGCACCATGCAAGAGTTGCACTTGAATAGTGTTGTATAGGCATGCAATGACAATAAAGAGTATTCCAATTCAGAGAATCAGCAGCCAATTCTTAGTAGAGCAGTATCAATGCTGTGACAACAGTGAAAGCCAAACTGAAAACAACTCAAGCTTCTGAGTTTACAGATAAAAGCTACCACTTTTTTTCATCAATTTGGACAGTATTGAAGGATTTGGATTAGGCTTATGCAGGGCAAAGAGATAAGACACTTTTATTTATTTATTTATTTTTTTAGGGAAGGGTATCTGTTTAACATTGTTGAATCAAAAAGGCTGAAGAGTGAATGACACAGTTCCATCACCTTTGTTTAAGAAACACATTTTTTCTC
The DNA here is from genome assembly GCA_036247105.1 of Cirrhinus mrigala. Taxonomy (NCBI): domain Eukaryota; kingdom Metazoa; phylum Chordata; class Actinopteri; order Cypriniformes; family Cyprinidae; genus Cirrhinus; species Cirrhinus mrigala. Next base: position 57,376 of record JAMKFB010000260.1, on the reverse strand, counting down.
TTTTAATTAAAGACATGAATAAGCAGTTTATTCTTCAAGAATATATGGTATTAAGAAATTACAGTTCTTCAAAACAATCTATCCAGTTTCACTGATGATTATGCAACATTCTTGACTTAATTAAATAGAAAATCATGAAATAGCAGAGATAGAATAGTCTTACATAGTTTTTGTTTGTAATTATTATCCGATAAAGTGATGAAAGGACATTAAAGATAATAAACAGGAAATTATTGGGAAACCCATGTGTCACACACAGCTGCAAGAAATGTATTTATTTACTTTCACTGTATTGTGGTGGAGTTTCTGCATGATGGTGATTAATGTAAGAGCTTCTAGCCAGAGGAATCTGCAAGAAAAAATGTATCCAATCGGCTTCCTTGCTTATTGATTACTTTTTAAACAATTATTGCACCCATTACTGAGTGTTTTACACAATTCAATACATAGACACTGAACGCTAAATCTAAATAATGCATTATTTTCAAGCTTCTCTTACCTCTGAGCTGTTAAGATCTTGGAAATCATTGAGCCTGAAATCAGAGGGCTGTGGAATTAAAACTTGTGGAACAAACGGCACCTTTGGAAAAATACACATGTAATGTTTTATGCCTTCCTCCTGTTAGATGGTATAAATGCAATAAAACTGGCAAACAGTTCCAGTATTACAAGTGTATCGACCTCATTGAACTTCAAATGGAATTGGAAAAGGTAAAAGACAGAAATACTTCTGAAATGTCCTGCTGTGAAACATGCTTTCATCCATATTTATACAAATAATTTCACATAATTCATACATTAACATAATTTCCAACCCTTTTTGTGGACAGAATTTCATACTTGAGAATTATATGTTAAAAGCTTTAACATTTAAGAGTGGAGAATTTAGGACAAATTTTTGTATTGTAACTTACAGTGTTTGTTGGTTCTGGTAAAGTGTGAACCCAATTGTGTAGATATATCCATTATGTATTTACATATCTAAGGGGTTCAGATGACAAAAAAAGGGATCGGAAGGGATGCATCACTCACCTGAGGAGGAGGATAACAGCAACAGGAGACTTTACACGCAAATGCTGACAGACAGATGGAGATGATAAACTGAAGGAAGGTGAATAACAGCAATACACCACTGATTCCCCAGAAGAGAACCTGACAGAAAAATCAACATTAGCATGAATAATAATAACAAAATTATGATTAATTAGTACTAAGACTGGTACACTGACTGCTCAGCAATCAAGAATCTATTATCTATTAGTTCATATGGTAATATATTCATTAATCAAACTGGACTGAGTTTACAATTAATGTATAATGTCAATGTTTTGTTTTGTACTTTGTACATTGTAAATGATCAGTTACAGTAAGAGATCTATAAAACTACCTCTGAAAAAAAAAAAAAACTGGACAGATGAGTGCAAATTAAGGCTTGACCTTTCACAAGTGTAATGACCACACAGTGATGTAAATACAAATATGAATGTGAAAGTTGATGACATACCATATACATTCTCTTAACATAATAACATTCAGAATTGTTGCAGTAAGTATACAGTGGTCCTCGAGCTAAATCCAGTGAAATTAAAATAAGGGCAATGCCTGCAGTTATAGCACTGAAAATGTTCACTCCCAGTGAGCCGTTCACCTATAGGCAGAAAAACATAAAGTTATTTAATATGTTGTGTTAACAGACTGTGTTAAAGTAGATGTAAAAGTATATGGAGTGTGATAAAAATAAACAACTCGGCATACATAAAATATAGCCGCAAGCTGCCATCATCAGGGTCCAAGCACCAATGTCTTATGTGGATGATTTAATGATACAATTGAAATGCATCTTGTGCTGGAACAGCACTCTCTCATGTACATGCATACGACAGTTAGCAGAAGATAGAGATTATGGTTTATGAAGTTTAAAATGTGCATGTTTTTCTTACAAAAACGCATCAATTCACTTCAGGAGGCCTTTATTATCCCCCTGGAGGCATGTGGAGCACTTTTTATGATAGATTGATGCACTTTTATTGGACTTCTATTGGGCTATTGAATAGTAATGCTCATTCACTGCCATTATAAAGCTTAGAAGAGCCAGGACATTTTTAATATAATTTAGATTGTATTCATCTGAAAGAAGAAAGTCATATACACCTTGGATAGCTTGAGGGTGAGTAAATCATATGGTAATTTTCATTTTTGGGTGAATAAACCCTTTAATAAATATATTATCAGATCAAAAGACAAACACATGTATTCATTATATTTGGTATACATACTTGTTTTCATAAACCAATTTTCATAAAGGTAGGCCATTTAGATTTTATGTTAGTAGTCGCTGAAATCTGATTGGCTGTAAGCCATGTTTTTTTTTGATGTAGCTGAGTCATACAGGTTATGTTATGTCATCCAGCAAGGAAGATTCATTTTTACCAATCCTACAGTTACAGCGTTAAGGAATTTCAGTTGTAGGGCTCCCTATAGGTTCAAAGTTGATGCAATTTGGTGCACATCTTTAAAATTTTTAAATCTTAAAACTGAAATCATTATAGAAAATCAACAGAAACATTATAATGTTGCAGCACTTCTGGTGCTTCAACCCGTAAAAATAATAATAGTTGTGTACATACCAAACACAAGCTGGAGGGTGAATTAAGTTTGTTTTCTGCAGCAATGCAGAGTGAGCCTGCGATAATGTACTGAGAGGAGAGAAAAGGGCAAATATTGAGGTTTTTGTTGGAATATGTACAGATGGTACTCAACCAGAATGAACTTTTTACTGCCATGTGTATCATAAGATTGTTTCGTTTAAGACACTTGCTTGATTGCGTTCCCCATAGCGTCAGCAGATGCAGTGTCTCAATCCACAATCTGAGACATTTTACTGCACCTGATATCTGCATATGGAAAGTAAGCACAGTTCAAGCACTACCTTCACAGTAATATTTTACTGTAACAGTAATCAAATAGCTGGAACAATTATTCCAGTAATTATTGTTATATTATACTTATTATAATAATTTTTGTTATTATTACTACTACTACCAGTACTTTAATAATAATTTTATCTTCATTTATAAAGGAACACTACAGTGCCAGTATTACTGAGCAATGCTGACAACCGTATTGATTTTGCAAATGAGCGTCACTGGTGCGTGAGTTGTATTTACTGTTGTGTTGGTACACATGGCAGTAATAGACATTTTTGGTTGACTACCTACTGTAGCTCGTATTATAAAAGACAGAACACTAAACTGTATAATTTCTTACAATGATAGATCCCCAGTAAGGAATCCCACTATAGACAAAGATGGATTCTGCATGAACTGTAGACACAATGCCAAACAGGAGAGTCATCAGACCGATCATTATCTGGACAGTCTGTGTACGACAAGAAAAATGTACATTCTGAACAGGACAAAAAGTCTTTTACAAAGTAAAACAGTATCAAATTGACTTACTATTGTACTAGAAATGTTTTTTTAAAAGTGTGCCATTTTTTTTTGTTCACATGCATAATTCACGTACTGATTTGCTGATATGCAAAATTTGTCCTTTACCTCACATTTCTTGATAGTTTGTTCTTAAAACATTGTAAATTTCAAATAATAAACCTTATGTTAATGTCCTTAATGCATTGTCAACAAAGCAAAAAGGCACAATCTTCAATAAAAATAGTGTATGCTTTGTTAATCTGTTCTGTGTGCTCCCCCTCCCTTAGAGCTGATTCATGTGCTTTTCTTACCTCACACTGACGTGCACAAATCAAAAACAATTATTTGGGTTACGAAAAATTTCTCACCCCAAGAGCTTTTGGTTGACCTGTCAAAAATGCCTGAAGTCCATGAAGAGGTGAAGCTCCTGCTACCTGTTGTACATAAACAGGCGCAAGAGCATTGGTCACAGTCCCAGCTGCTGTTGTTTGTATTGGTGGTTGCAGCTGAATGACAAAAGAATTCATGGGTATGGCAGTCGACATTCTCGATACAGGATCTGAAATTGATTGTACAGAATCATAGTACATAAAAACATGTGACGGATATGATTATAATATAGATTTTCTATGTTAAAAAACTTTCAAATGTATTACACTATATAATACTATACCATTAACATATGGTACTATAAAACTGTGTACCATAAAGATGGTCTTTATTCCTAAACACTTCTGAATGCAATTACATCACAGTTGTCAGAGTTATTATTATCAACTAGAATAACTCTATTAAACATTGAAAACAAGGAATACACTGTATAACAAACAGCTCATGTTTGAACTTATCTATATCATTTACATTTAAGGCATTTAGGACATAAAAAAGCAGACATAATACAAAGATCATCACTTGAATAAAGTTAGTCAAATGTAGTGTAAGTATAAAATGTATTGTTTTACCAGGGAAAAAAATCCTCTCTTCAGCTGGTTTTTCACACTTTGCTCTGAAGTTCTGTTCACTCTTCTGAGATAAGCCAGTGTAAACTCAATGTCATAAGTGTAATTGCTGATACTTTTTCCCGGAATGAAAGGGGAAGCAGATTGAGCTCAGGTGATTATGACAAATGGCAAAGCTGGCCTTTTCATGAGATAATAAGAAGTTTAAAAGCCACAAAAAAAACAATAATTTGCAATTTGCAGTAATTTGCAAGCTGGTTTGGAAACCAGGTGAAATTGCCATAGTGAAACATGTAACACTCTTCAGGTGATAACAGATTACATCCTTTTGTGTGCTTGACACCTTGCCACGTGCACTTACCAAAATGTCTGTCTTGGTGAGGATTCACATAAACACAATTGGTTAGGTCTTAAATGAACACACTGTTTAAAACAAACAAACAAACAAATAAAAAAACTACAACAATTTGTGATGTGTGTCAGTACTGGATCCATGCATTAGTGTAATACAGTGCACTTCACATTTGCTCATGTGACAAACCAGCTTTGAAGGATTTCATAATGGAAATACCTTTTTATTAAAATTACATGCAGAAATTTACATATACTACATATACTGTGCACATAAGGGAAAAAATAAAAAATAAATAAAACATCCAAAATATCCATACATTTGTTTAGTTTTTTCATCTCAGTGTAATATGTTTGAAATGCTCTGTTGACTTTTACCTGTTGTTTTTCTCAGTGATTTCAGGGAAGCATTCATGTCAGCCAGATCTTATGTTATTTGCAGCAGCTCACTGATACTTGGCCATTTGTGTTTGAAGCTGTTATTTCGGTATCACTGTTAGTGAACGAGACTGAATATTATGTAATGAATATTCACAGTGTCTAGGATGGACAGTAGGCTTTTTCTGTGGTGATTTGTGTTTGCTTACGCTGTTTGATCCTGAGTTTGTCATAAAATATGGTGACCATTACACTGAATGCAAGAGATTCCCATTCTCTGTACTCCTCACTCTTCACATCTGATGATCTGCCACAACAGGTTTAAGTCATGTTTACAGTGTTTACAGTTTCATGGACAATTTTGAATTTTGTTTTGCGTATTATATTGCTGGACAAATGCACACAAAATTATGTCAAAATGTCTGTTTTGGCCAGTATTCATTCATGTAAACACAGTTGATTATTAATTTAATATATAACTAAATATAATATTAGTTTATGTTTTTTATTTATATTTGTAATATAATGTAATATTCTATCATTGTAGCGGGTAAAAAGGACTTTTATTTTGGTCTGGTGACGTGACGTCATAAGGCCGCGCTCCTCCATCTGTTATTCAGCTGAAGAAAGGTGTGTGCTTTTAATCATTTAAAATGTTTAAATCAATACGATAATGATATGTAATGATGAAATGAATTATTAGCTAGTGTAACACTGTAAATTAACTTATTTGGTTTATCTAGTGATATTAATGAAGGTTATTTGTGTGCGTAAAGCTCATCTAGACATGAGTAACAGAAAAGGTGGGTCTCATTTCGCTCCCTGTATTGTGAAACAGTTTATCATGAACATGAATTCAGTCACTAGCAATTAGCGATGGAGATTCATTTGAATCAATTGAATCGCAAAATGATTCAGTGATTCGAAATGCGCACGCTGCTGACACCTGCTGCTCAAAATGACGTAAATGCAAAGAGAACAACAAACATAAATATGTATAATGACAGCTGTTACAAACCAACTGCAAATGCTTTTATGAAGGTGTAACCTGTTAAATGTGATCTAAAATCAGCAAATACCAAAAATAAATCTTAATTTAAAAAAAAAGAAACAAATCTCACATATAATTGTATTAATGTTAATGCTAATTTTGGTTGTGTTTGTCTTACCAGTGTGCTGACTACTAGACTACTACTTTCTGTTAATTATTCTCATCTTAAACACACAGAAATCTCAACTGAGATCCACGTGACACACTAAGAATTTTATTAAAGAAAAGAGTGTGAAGACATGAAGATTCAAGAAGCATTCAGAGTCACACATGAACATACTGAGAAACAAACAAAGATGGCCTTTATTGAAAAGGAGAGTGAAGCCATGAAGATTGAAGAAGCATCCAAAGTCAAACATGACGATACTGACGAACAAACAGGTTGGTTTTCATTCTCAAAGCTGAACTCATTTAATCCTTTATTAAAATGTTCAGCTCTACAGAAATTAATGATATTTGTAAAGCAGTGGTTCTCAACTGGTCTGCCCATTGGACCCACATTTTTGCATGGTGATTAAGCTGTGACCCATATATACTCACAAAAATGGATGGCCCACACTCAAGTACTGTCCCAATTTACTTGACAAGTAAAGTATAAAAACATCAAACAGCCCTGGCTGTTTTGGTCCAGTGTTTATATATATGTGCCTACAAAAAGTATTCATACCCTTTCATTTTTTTTCTCGTTTTATGTTGCAGCCTTATGTTAAACTGCTTTACCGCTTTTTTTCCCCCACATCTACACTCTACAATCCACACACCATAACGACAAAGTGAAAAACAGGTTTGTAACAAGTTTGCACATTTATTAGAAATGAAAAACTAAAAGGATTCTATTGCATAAGTATTTTTTCCCTTTTCTGGGACACTTGAAATTCAGCTCAGGAGCAGTCATATCACTTGTAGATGTTACTACACTTTGCATGGAGTTAACCTGTGGCAAATTCAATTAAATTGGTATGACTTGGAAAGGCACACACTGCTTAATAACACCTCACATGATATTTATTACACGCCTCACATGAAAATCGAACCAATCACATTCAATCATAACCGATCATATCCAGTTATAGTGCGATCGAGGCATTTCCTCCTCGTGATATTGCCCCATTCTTTCTCAATTACTCCCACTAAACCCACGACCGGTCTCAGTTAAAAGTCAATAGGCTCAGGAGAGTCTCCACTATAACTTTACCTTCAGGTGTCGCTGTCAAACAGTGTTACCTTATAAAAATGACTGTTACTTTTAATGTCACATTTAGTAATATTTGTGTTGTTTTATTTCTGTAATAGCGATTATTTTCTTATTCCATTTTTTTTTTTTTTTTTGCGGAGACACTCCCTCAATTGCATTTCTCAGAGGAAATGCCCCTGATACACACACACACACACACAAACAAACAAAACAGTTTGTTCTGGTCCTGATCTGATTCCAGCTACACTGTAAAAAAACAATTTGTTGAGTCAACTTAAAATAATTTGTAACCTAGCTGCCTTAATTTTAAGTTCAGTCAACTCAAAAAAAAGTTTATTCAAATTGAAATGTTAAATTATACTAAGTGACAACTTAGATATTTGAGTTGAATCAACTTAAAATTTTAAGGCAGCTGGGTTACTTACCCATCTGTTAAGTTTAGCAAACACAAATATCTAAGTTGTTACTTAGTACAACTTAACATTTCAAGTTGACTAAACTTATTTTAGTTGACTGAACTTAAAAATGTAAGGCAGCGGGGTAACAAATCATTTTAAGCTGACTCAACAAATTGTTTTTTATTTTTTACAGTGTATGGTTTTTCTAACCATGTGTTATTCTCCCAGTATTGCCACAGGAACTGTTTCACTGTTTGTATCACTCCACTTGCAGCATTTCTCTCAGCGAATGTCATGACAGGAGACCAAAGCCACTATAATTTTATAAATAATACTATTTTTGTGTCACTATGCAGTTTGTTAATAAAGATAATGTGTATGTGTATAATGAAAATTTGCTTTGACGTTTTCTGAGATGTGAGCCTCAGAGCGTCAGCGGCTGTTCAGTGCTAATGAACACGCCAAGAGCAGCCTCACCTCGGCCAGATCTTCTGGAATTTACAGCTGGCTCTGATGTCTCTATAGTGGTTGAGCATGAGATATAATTCGTTTTGGGTAAATCTAACAGACAGTCTTTGGTCTCAGTAATCTATCATTTGTTCCAGAGCAAACAGTTTTGGCTGAGGGCAAAATCTCATCACGTTATATTTTATGTAACTTCAGTACTGTATATCAGAGCGTTGCCTTTTTACTTTGGACTTAATCGTCTTGCAGCTTTTATGATGGATGTTGTTTTTTATTAATTGTTATTTTTCAGTAAATGAAGAGTTCAGATGCAAAACCAGCTAAATCCATCTAACGACTTTCTTTAAAAAATGCATTTTTATCAGGCTCAGATGAATAGGCTTCTATGTAATTACCGGTTTTTCTGATTGGGCTGAGGCTGGTATTTAGTGACGAAAAAGTATTAGATGGACGTATAATATGTGCAGAGAGCATTCATTCAGAATCATTATCTCATTTTTGACTGAGATGGCTTTTAGCTGGTTTTGCATCTGAACTCTTCAAATATTTCATATACAAAATAGTAGTATTTAATAATGTGTGTGTTAGTGATGGTGATTTTGGTTACATTATTTTTTTTCACAATTAGATGGGGACAAGAGACTGTCTTTATGAGTCAGTAGCAAAGACTTTGGTTGTAAACAAGGAATTTATTTTTGCTTTTAACAACACCTTGTAAGACACCTTTTTTTTTAAAAAAAAAAAACAAGCAAGAATGAAAGAGTACATGAACAAGATGTTTATTTGCACTATTACAAGCTAACCTGGCCTTAAACAAACCAAAAAAATCTGTAGCACGTAAAGTTTATATACATGGGCGACATTTGACTCTTGCGTCAGGGGGGGCAAGAAAAAAAATTCGGGTAAGCATCAAAACAATCCCCTACCGTATTGCAACGCACCAAAGCAGTCAGTACCGTTAAGAGGTTGCCAACATTACTAAACTGTGGACGAGCTTTTGACTCTTGAATCTGGCAAAGCTTCCCGTTTTAAATGTCAGTTGACAACCTTTCATTTTTAACCAAATGTGCACGCTGCTTTTCTGATTCTCCGTGTCTTTTTCCCGTGTCACGTGAAATGTATCCGTTTTGATTCGTTGTTACTAGAGGTGGAACAAGTTAAGAAAAAATGAATGATCAGTTGTGGGACTAGTTTGTCATAAATCGCATATTATTCATTCCTGAACTTTACCGTCCGTTACTGGCAATGAAATTAGGCTACTGGTTGATATGTCCCGGTAGAGCCCTGCATTGGAGCCCGAGCCCGACGGGCCCCGATTTTTTTACGCCCCTATAGGGCCGGGCTTCGGGCCAATTTTCACGTCATAGTTCAGACGCGGGACGGGCTTCGGGCCTGTTTTAGGCTTCTTCTTATTTTTATATTTTAGACATCCACCAAATCAGCCTTTCGTCGAAAATACCGTCCCTGATAATCATAACGTATACCTACTGGTTTTTGTGAATGAATGACTCACTCTACTGAAAATGATCCTTGGTGGAGATTATCGTTGGTACTGTACTGTTATTCCTGCAGTTCCCAGATGTACAATGCTGACTGTTCTGTCGAATTGAATTTATGGAAGCAAATTTGTAAAGTAAAATAAAACCTTAAATAGCATATCATAAATCATATTTTTAAACAGACTTTTCAGAAGTGAACTCTGGAAGGCAAGTAAGGATTAATAAATATATAATTAAGAAAATGTGTGAGAAATTGAAATGTTCAGTTTAAATATACAACCATGCTGAATTTCTGATCCTAAAAATGCAAGCCCTGAGATTACGATGCATTAAAATGCAAGAGCTGTTATTGCAATGCTTTTTTTTTTTCCAAGTCTTGCAATTTAGAATGCTTTTTTGTTTCAAATATGCTTGTCATTATTTTACCTCCATAACATACTTCGAACATTGAACTTGTGTCCTCGAGAAAAAGATAGGATCTCGAGGCAATGACTACACATTATGTGGACACAAAATAAGAATGTTGTTACTTGATCTCATGGCCATGACAAAACTAAACCAAACATGTTCCTTCCTGGTCACCGTATATTATTATGCTCATTTCTCTTCTCTGTAATACACAAATCGACATATTGCGTACTATATTATGGGGTCACTTGACTGATTGCACAGATACTATTGGAAGAGAGCTGAACTGGATGATGTCACTGAATCATAAATTAACTAACTTCAGCTGGAAAAATGACTCTTTGTTGTTATCCTCTCGCATTATTAACAAATTATTTTCCTGTTTGACACTGTAAAGCTGCTTTGACACAATCAGTATTGTATAAAGTGCTATATAAATAAAGATGACTTGAGTTCTGCAGCCTGAAATATTTGAGATTTGATTTTGTATTAAATTCTGCAGTCAGAGAATCACAAAATCCTGGAGGGACTGTTTAACTGTGGTGTGGCTTTTGTAACTGCCATGTTTCATAAGGGTTTAATAACTGCCACCTTGAAATGTATTTGAGTTATTTCCTAAACAGTAAAGAGTGAACAATCCTAAAGGATTACAGGTACCCCCTCTTTCAGTAGCTTAGTGGGTATCTAGCATATATGTTGCTGGTTTTAAA
>JAMKFB010000260.1:0-46431 GCA_036247105.1 Cirrhinus mrigala | reverse complement strand
TTACTGGTTCTTTCTTTCATGTTTTCTGGGTTGGTAGATCCACCGGGGACCTAATTATAGCACTTAAACACAGAAAAGGTGGTTTGTCTGGTTGATGTCACCTTTAAATGATTACAGAAACACAACAGCTGGCACGTACTGATGTTTGTCATGTCCTTGTCACACTCACACACACACACACACACACACACACACACACACACACACACACACACAAGGGGATGGAGGAGACGAGAGATGAGTAGCAATACTATTCAATAATTTATTAAACAACATCTTATTTAAAAGACAAAGCATTAAACATGGAATGGAGTTCTTAACTGAATGTTTAGGCAGATTGTAGAAGTCCCAAAGTCCAGTATAAGAGCCACGCCACAGCATCGAGGGACGGAGAGTTTGAAGCGCATGTGAACGGTAGACCAGACAATGGGTAACTGGCAGAGTGTCCTATTTATAGGGCGTGGCTCAATGAGGAACAGGTGCAGAGTGTTAGAACTCGGGTGACTGTGAACGAGTGGGTGGAGCTACCGGGTGTGTGTCAGATGAAGGTGGCAGTGGTGAATGCCTGACAGTCCTGGGGTTTTCATTCTAAAAGCGCACAAATGTTTTCAGATTTATAAAACCATGCATATGCCAGAACCTGCGCAAAAATCCCAGTCAGGGAAAGATTGTGTGTAAGTGCGTCTCCTCCCTGAAATCACCACATATGGAGCTTAAATTTGTCTGACTCAGCGCAATACTGAAAATATTTTAAAAATGAGCAAATTTTACAGTTTTTGTAATGGAGTGAGGGAGACGTGAGGCGGGCGAATCTAAATGCAAGCTTTTATTGTAGCGTGACTGAGACATAGTGGAAAAACAGGCAGGGTCGGAACAATTGGCAGACAGGTACAGCGTAGACAAGACGTGGGGATAGTCCGTGCAGCAATTAATGGCGAACGTAATCCAGGGGGCAAGGCAATGGAGTATTCCGTTAAACGAGAGAGAGGTCCACAAGGCAGGCGGCGAGACAGACGAAACGAGAAGACCAGGCTAGAAAGCTAAACTCAGGAAACCAGGAATAAAGGGAACTAGGGAAACTCACACGAAACAACCATCCAAAACACCACAATACAACTTCAATACTTGGCGAGATACGAGGGGAAGTCCAAGGCTTATATAGGGTCTCTGATTGGCTGCAGATGATCAGCACAAAGGCTGATGGGGAATGTAGTCCGGGGTGTGGGTCAACAGTCAGAGTAATGTTAATGTGCGAGGGCGACGTCTGGTGGTGAGCAGACCGAAGGTCACCGGCCAGATTCATGACAGTTTTCTTCATGTTGTATCCTTTAAATACAGTGGTATTTTTCATAATATTGTGGAGATGCCTTCACATGACATAAACACCTTTGTGCAGCTGCGGTTGTATAGTAAGCTATTATCATTGGTCCTATTCAAACCGGACAATGGACCGCTCAACCACCAAATCTAGCATGTTCGGTATAATATCGAAGTAAGTGCACATCATTGAGCATTGTTTTGACTAAAAATATTTTCTCATAACATGAGAACTGCGGTTTAGTTTAAATATGAATTGTGCACCTATAACACTACTCGCTGTCAATAAAACATAGCATGCCACAGGTAAAGTGATTGAGCGCATACACTACAAATGTCTAAGTTCATACATTTTTTGTGTAATTTCCCTGTAATGACTTCATGTAATTTCAGTGCTTATCTCCATTAATGAGAGTGGAATTATTTAATGTAAATGCATATCACAATTAAAACTGAGTTTAAAATTGCTATAATTACTTTTCTCACCCCAGAAGATTTTGTACACATGGTATAGAACGTTTATACGATTCGTACATATTTACCCAAGTTTATTATTTTTTTAAAATCCCAATATGTGCGTGGAAAATTGCGTATGCATGCTTCATGCCCATTTTGTGTGTACGCAGCGTTTATAAATGAGACCCAAGTTACTTTCAGAAGATGACTTGTTCCATTTTGATTGCTACCATAGACATCAGTGTTTATATCCTAACTATAAACTTTCATTTTCTCTCAGCATCTGAGCGGATAAAGACACAGTGGATTATGTTTGTTTGTGAAGGGAATGTGCCTCCTGATCTGCCTAAATGCATCTATGGTCATGTGAATCATTCATGATCCAGCTTTACTTATAGCAGAAGCGAGTATAAGGATTTTTTTATGAATCTTTGCAAACACCTTTCCTAATAACGTCCTAGTTAGGAAGTTTTGAGGCTAAAGTATACAGAACGTCTAGTCACCCCATGGAAGAGAGGGGCGGAGTGAGCAGAGCTTATTAGCATTTAAAGGAACATGCAATAAAATGGGTTGCTGATATTGACAAGCTAAAAAGGGTGTTTTTTACACTACCAACGAAAATTTTTAACCAAAGCATGTAATAGACTTAAGAATTAAGAATTATATCAACTGGTGGAAAAAGGGCATCCGACAACCCCATTAGGTAGGGTGACTGTTGGACACATCCCAAATGGTGTCTTGAACAATTAGACATTGTCTTAGCTCATGGTGTTGCTATGTTTCTCCTCCCAGTACATCAATTTATCTTATTAGTCACTTGGTCTGAATTTTCCCGCTCTTGCAGAGTATAATTTAAATATGACTTCTATAACAAGAATATAATATGTTTTACAAAGAATTGACTGATAGAATTGTTTTAAGGAGAAATTTTCAAACACACACACACAAAAAACACTAATATAAGCATATAAACTATTTAACATTATTGAAAAAAATATTGACTGTGAGTGATTAAAACATGATTGTCAAATGTGTGGTTTACATACATGATATTGAGTTATGCAATGAACGGATAATCATTTAGCATCAATTTGGTGTATCTACATGTGTAAAAGACAGTCTCTGTCATTCTGTGAATGTGAGGACGTGTTCCTTGAGAAACAAAAAGTCAAAAGGTCTCTGTCGTAGGTGGGGGAAGTCAATCTGAGGAATTCTTTAACTAGTAGTTATCCTCGTAGCTTATTTTTGATTGTCATGATGTGTTGTCTCTTTGACCATTAATGTTGGTTACTTGCCCCAAATTTGACAGTCCCCTTCCTGAGCTGGAATTATCAAGTGTTCTTTTGTTTTAATGCTGCAAGCTGTTCAAAGCTGCTATTTAGTTAGACTGACTTCAGACTTGTGGCAATAGTGTATCTGACTTACAATCATCCATGTTGTTGGGCCTTCTTTTTTTTTATGACACCTTTCTTATCTAATCTTAAATTGTCTGATTCACTTTGATATCCTACAGTATGCACTTAATTGCAATCAAGTGGCTTGCTGTCAGATGGTATAGACCTTCAAGGGTGTTACATTACTGTACATATTCTACACAAAGAATGTTTTTTTTAAAAACTGTTTTTTTATTGGAGATACTCTAGTGAAAAATAAATATGCTAAAATGTATTTAAAATACATGTATTTCATACATAAAAGTATTTACATCTTATATACTTATTACAAACACCCTGCAATTGTACTTTTAGTACACTAAACTGGTATATTTAAAGTCTGCTAAATTGGAACAATTAAAGTTTTACTTAATGCACTTTAATTGTGCAGAAGCAGTACTGAAGTCCAACTAAAGATATACTTAAATATCAGCTGAAAGGCGAAATATTCCAAGGCACTCGTGTAGAAAAAAAGCCTTTAGTGGACTGAGCTAAATCATTAAAACAATTAAAAGTGTAGATCTACACATTTCGGCTACACAGCCTTCTTCAGGATACACATCAAAAGTTCAAACAAGTATTCTTAATCAGTAGGCAATCACAAGAAGATGGTTAATCAATGGGAGTGGCTAGATCTTTCCTCCTTGCAAAAAATAAAAAAACCCTGGCATCAAATCTAATCATACAACAATAAGTAATGATATTTACAAATATAAAAATCTACATATGTGTAACAATACAAATACCAAAAATAATTACAAAAAAGGTAAAAAAAATTATTTCTTCATTGCCTCCAGGAGGCTTAGTCCCCTTAAGTGTATAAATCCAGAAAGTTTCTCATTGTAAAAGTCGTTTCAATCTATCTCCCCCTCTTATTGAACATAGGATAGATTCAATTCCAATCACCTTAAGAGAGCTCTCACTAGCATGACCAGCTTCATTGTAATGTCTTGCCATAGGATATAACATATTTTTTGAGCAAATAGCGTATTTATGTTCTTAAAGCGTATCTACACTCTTAAACGTAGTTCTCTTTTTGTTTGACCAATATAAAAATGTCCACACTCACATTCTAACCTATATATTACATGCAAAGAATTACAATTAATGAAGGACTCAATTGGATACACTTTACCAGAAACATCTGTAAAATTATTTGTTCTCACCATATTGTCACAATGTTTACAATTTCCACACTTAAAATGACCAGTTAGAGAACCAAGCCATGTTTTATTTTCAGGGGCCGGAAGATAACTACGTAATACCTTATTTCTTATAGTTGGCGGATGCCGATAACTAATCAAAGGTTTTTCTGGAAAAATTGTTCCAGGAGTACTGTCACTTTCTATGATGTCCCAATTAGAATTTATAATACGTTTAATTTGTGTTGCCTCACGACTATAAGGTGTTGAAAAAGAAACTCGATTAAAAATGGTACTGGAACATTGTTGCTTATTCTTACTCAATAATTGTTTCCTATCAATAGATTTAACTCTTTCTGTGGCACTTTTTAAAACTTTTGGATCATAACCTCTTTGTCAAAATCTACTAGTCATATCCTGTGCTTGAAATTCAAAATCACTTTCTGAGTCACAAATACGTTTCAATCGTTGGAACTGGCCATGAGGAATATTCTCAATCAACCAAGGTGGATGAAAACTGTTGGCGCTAGGAATGGTATTTCGATCGGTTATTTTCCTAAAAATCGAGGTATGCAATTATCTTTAATTATTTTTAAATCCAGAAAATTAGTTTCCGACCCAGAGTACTCCAGAGTACTTCAAATTACAATTTGCACCATTAATATTCATGAAACAAGTGTAATTCAGATTCGGAACCAGACCAAATCAACAAGACATCATCGGTGTATCTACCCCAGAGAACAATTTTATCCAAAAAGTGATGAGTTGAAAAAATGTATCTTTCTTCCCACAATCCCAGAAATAGGTTAGCATAATTAGGAGCAAAACAAGCACCCATAGTTGTACCTTTTACTTGTTTATAAAAAACATCTTGAGACAAAAACACATTGTTCTTAAGAGTCCACTCAATCAATTCTACAATGAAAGAAGAAGGTGGCAAACATTCAGGAGCTCTATCGCTCAAACAATGTTTTACGGCCTCAATTCCCTCTGCATGATTAATGTTAGTATACAACGATTCAATGTCCATAGTTACCAACAGTGATTCACCCACATTTTTTATCTCATTAATCTTATTCAACACATGAGTACTATCTTGAATATAAGAGGAAAGCATAAATACATAAGGTTTTATAAAAAAGTCCACATACTGTGATGCCGGCGCTGTCAACGAGGCATTTCCACTGATTATAGGCCTACCTGGTGGAGTCTCTAAATTCTTGTGTATCTTTGGCAACATATAGAAAGATGGAATATGAGGATTTTTATTTAAGTAGATAAAAAATCAGGTACTTTTGTACTTTCACTCAAGTAAAATTGAAAAAGGAGCACTTTTACTTCTGCTGGAATAATATTTTATTATACGTATCTGTACTTTTACTCAAGTACTTGATTTGTGTACTTAGTCCACCACTGTTATTAACTTCATGAGAGTTAAAATGTTGCTTGGATACATAGAAAAAGCTACATATTTTTTAGATGAATTTTTCCAAACAGGCTATTGTGAGACTAAAATCTGTATTTAGAGTAAAATATTGGTTGAAATATGAAATATCTCCTTACAGGCCACTTTAATTGTGGTACAAGGCGTGTATATAAACTATGCTATATGTAAATATAAATACAATAAACTATGATATCCCTTCTGAAAATTAAAGTTGGTTTTACTATACTAAAAGTGTGGTAACCATGTTTTTTTTTTTTTGCAGGTTACCATTTCTATAATGGCAGCTTTACTACAAATACCATGTTATTTATTAATTTATATTATATTTTGATACATTTACATAGTTGAATCACAATAAAGCTCACCTGAACTTAAACTAGTTTGATTATTGTAGCCTATTTGTATAATTAGTTTTAGCCTACTAGCTTGTCTATGTGTAGTTTTATACTTATACTTTATACTATATTTCTCTATGTGTCAACATATATAGCAGAATGACAATAAATCTTTGGTACACAGTTGTCGCTATCCACAATACATTTGTATTTTTGTATTACAATATATTGTGACATGATAGATTGTTATTATACCCCTTCATCCAACAGAGGATAAAAAGTACGGAGAATAGATCAGTTTTTATAGAGAAAGACTGCATAGTTAAAGGTTTAGCCATGTCACTACTGATTTCTGAACTAATCAATCATGTTAATAACTTTACAGCACTTATTGTGAATTTCACTGACTTTGTAGCATAGGGTCGCTTTATGAAAACATCTCAGTGGTTAATTATAGACATAATAAGTAAAAAACCCACCTGCTCTGCACTCACGTTGGTCTGCTGTATTCCCTGAAAAGGTTAACGGGTGTTTTGGGTCTCAGTAAGACTAGCGTAAATTGACCGACAGCACCATCTGCTTTTTTTGGGAAAGGAAGTTGCTCAGTTGCATTTGTGAGAAAATCTGCCTGCACGCATTTGTGAGAAAATCAAGGCAAGTTTCCTCAGAAGAAGGCAACTGAGTCTCACAGTTGTAATACACAATACTTATGTGATCCTGGACCACAAAACCAGTCTTAAGTCGCAGGGTTATATTTGTAGCAATAGCCAAAAATACATTGTATGGGTCAAAATTATTGATTTTTCTTTTATGCCAAAAATCATTAGGAAATTAAGTAAAGATCATGTTCCATGGAGATATTTTGTAAAATTCCTACTGTAAATGTATCAAAACTTAATTTTTGATTAGTAATATGCATTATTAAGAACTTCATTTGGACAACTTTAAAGGCGATTTTCTCAATATTTTGATTTTTTGGCACCCTCAGATTCCACATATTCAGTTGTATTTCGGCCAAATATTGTCCTATCCTAACAAACCATACATCAATGGAAAGCTTATTTATTCAGATTTCAGATGTTGTATAAATCTCAATTTCAAAAAATTGACACTTATGTCCATACCACTGCATTTTCTATCAAATAGAGTTTTGTATTTGCGAAATCACTTTGCGTTTGTTTGAAAGTTCAGTTTTTCCTTACAAAGCAGATTGTGTTTAATTGCAAAATGCTGGATTTGTCTGATGAATATCGGCACACAATTCACTCCATATTTTTATATTATTATTTTGCTCTTTTTTCATCTATTGTACTGTAATTCCACGCCAGCAGAGGGAGCCCTCACCCGTTGACTCTCAGTTACCGCTCCCTCTGCTGCTTCTCTGGTTACTTCCTGTTTGGTGGCCATTTAAGGAGGCCTATCCACCTTATTTTTCCCATAAGAGTGGGTGGAGCCATTTGTAATTTTTTTGTGTCTGGCTTCCGGTCTCATCCATTTCCAGCTATTTTTAGCTGCACAAAAAGCTGGCTTTGCTGCTTGATATTGCAAATTGGTGTGTCTTACCATATTATTTTAATGTATTATCTTAATTATGAACACACTGGTTTGTAGTGCAAACTGTTTTACAGTTTACTGCACTTCAGTATTCTTCTCGTTATTTCCCTATGAACCGGACGTCTAACACATTACCAGAAAACAGCCTACTTCCACATTGAAAAATAAGGTGGATACCAAACAGGCCCTGCAAAGTATTGTTTTGCCTGTGCGGACTCTACCAAGCATTTTCTCTGTTTTCATTGCCTTGTTTTGTTATTTCCCACGGTTTTGTTTCTTACCATTGTTTTGCCTTGGTTTTGCCATACTTTTGCCTAGCTTCACTGCCATAGTTTTTGCCTAGTTTCATAGCCTTGTTTATTTGTTACTTTTGGACTGCTCACTTGGACTTTGAGCTTCTGTTTATTCCTGTTTATTTTGGATCTTGCTTTTGTCTTGTCTACGTGTTACTGTTTGTTTGGAGATCGACCCTGCCTGTCTTGACTACGCTGTGTTAAATAAACCTTACATCTGGATCTTACACGCTTCCCTGGAGTCTCGTTACATGTGCTGAACCCATATAAATAAAAGTATTAAACCAACTGCAAAATAATATATCTGTACATAATATATCTGTACATTTAATAATCAGGACAAATAAGTCATTTATAAGGTTTGATACCTTTGATAATGGTGCCAGAGTTTAATGACTTCAAGTCTGTCATATATATTTAAGAAATAAAAATGTATGATTTCAGTACCATATATAAAAATAATAAAGGTATAATCAGAAAAAAACAAGCCTTGTGCATCATAGGGAATAATATTCTAAATATTTTACACTTGGTTTGATTCCTTTATCTCAAACGGTAGCAGAGTTTACTTAATTTAAGTGGGTTCAGTATACAGTATAGTTCAGTATATGAAACATCAAAAATATTGATTTAGTACCATATATAAAAATAATAATAGCATAATCAAAAAATAACATGCTTTGTGCATTATAGGAAATAATATTATGAATATTTTGCAGTTTGCTTGATGTCTTTAAGTGAGTTCAGTATGTAAAACATATAGATTATATGTACAAAAAAACATGTATAAAAAAATATTGATTCAGTATCATATATAAAAGCCTTGTATATCATATATCAAGCCTTGTACATTATAGGGAATAATATTCTGAATATTTTACAATTTGTTTGATACCTTTAGATTAAATGTTTTTGTTGTTTAATGGATTTATATTATTGCATACATTAAAAGTTGTAAAATTATTATAGAACACATAAAACGCTAATTCCAAAAACAAAGCCTTGTGCAATAACAGGGATGTTTTTCTGAACATTTTAGTATTAGTTTTATAGTATGTCATGTAGTTAAATTATTTGATTAATTTATATTTATATATATATTTATATATGCATATACAGTATATATATATATATATATATATATATATATATATATATATATATATATATATATATATATATATATATATATATATATATATTTATATTTATATATGTGTATATATATATATATATATATATATATATATATATATATATATATATATGCACTCGCTGCTACTCTCGTTGATCGCCATCTGTAGCCGTAGTTCTTGTGGAACACACCTATCGTTTACCATCCCGTGGGATTTCCGTGGGATACCCGAAAAAATGTCAGCCTCTAGAAAGCAGATTCTTTTACATGCAACGCTTACATCTGCTTGTAAGATTTTCTGTAAAAACTGTAATTTTTATTTTCCTATATGGGAATTGACAAGTACGGGAAAACATGGACATTTTGAGAACTTGTCTAATAGCCTAACATTTTGCAAGTCTTTAGCTGTGGAGCACAGAGGCACTTGTTAATGTAAGTAAGCATAAACTACTGACTTAACCCTTTCACTGGTGAGTTTAAAATATTCTATCTGACCCCCCAGAGTGAGTTTTTTTAGGCGACCGTTATTTTAGAACATTCGCTTTATTGTTTCTATGGCGATGCGTTATGATTGTCACGTGACACACCGCTGCCACTATAGCGCTGTATGACAGATGTATCGCTTTTATTTCGTTTTTCCTTTTTTTATTCTAAATATTCACACACTTATTTTGCCGTTTTAAAACCTTTATAAATGATCTGGATCGTGATCTATAACGTGAGATGAGCGCCGCCATGTTTGTTCGTGCTGCCGTTCAGAGAGTCCTGTCAGCTTGATTTACAGCACGTAAATTTGCCAGTTTCTCCCGAAATACATTCACGTAAGTGGCTGGTGAACTGGGAAAGGAATGGAGTGAATTATATCGTTACTTACACTATGTGTATCTGATATGAATCAAACACGTCGGCAAATTATACTTGAATGGATTGTTATTGCTGCTTCCATAGACATCCGTGTGTAATTTACAAACTCTAAATGTATTGTTTTACTAGTACTTATGTGTATTTAAATATCTGAAATAAACGTTACGTGGTTGAAAACACTGTGATTATATGACAAGCGTAGCACGCGTCTCTTTCTGGCTCAGCGCCAGCCAATGCGCGAAATCGCAGTTTGAATCTGGCAGTTCCGTGACGTCAACAAACCTTCTAAATCCCATATGTGGGACCGTACTCCCAGGGGCACAGAACATAGAATCCCATATGTGTGACCGTACCGCTCAAAGGGTTAATCATGAAGCACTCAAGAAACATGATTAAATATGACAAACAGAAATTGCAATATTGTAATGTGTGTTATTGTTACGTCCCAGTGGGTGCCGGACCTGTTTTGTACTGGCTTTCTATCTCACCTTTGTATTTTTTGTGCAATCTTGAGGTAGAATGTTTATTTGTTTTTATCTCTTGAAATCTGATTCCAGAAGACTTCAATAACATTGTGTATTTCATAAAAAATTACAATATAAACCATGATTCAGTTTTAGACTATAACACTGAATTTTCAGTAGTTGATGACACTGTAACATTGTGATTTTTCTATTTACTAAAAAAACAAAGCTAAAAGCCATCAAACATCTCCGGTTACTGTCGTAACCTTGGTTCCTTGAAAAACGGGAACGAGACATTGCGTCAGAAGCTGACGCATTTGGGGACTCCCTTCCTTCCTAACCTACCTGAAATCTTATTGCACAACGCCAGTGAAGTTGCAACTCTTCGCTGGCCAATGCCAGTCAAGACGGCAATTATGGGTGGGGCCTTTACTGCTATATAATGCGCTGTCTTGGCGGCATAAACTCAAAATCTTCCGACTGAACAGACAGTACAGCAGATCTGAGCGGAGAACAAACAGTTGCTCAGGCTGACGAAAGTGAGCCGAGCGGTCAACGTAAGCGCGTAAAGCCCGCACTGGGCACAGCGCACGATGAGGAGTGGCGTCTGATGCTGCCAGCTCCGGAGTGAAAGCAGGGAGCGTTATCACCTGCGCCCTGAATGGCGTCGATAATGATTTAGGCACATAGCCCGATCTTGGCTTGAGTGTGACGTTGCAATCACCCGGTCCAAACTGCATGCAGTCAGCATTCACAGAGAGTGCATGCAAATCTCCTGTGCACTTGACCGAAGCCAGAGCGAGCAGCAGTGTTGCTTTAAATGACAGCTCCTTCAGACCAACAGACTTGAAGCGGCTCGAAGAGGGGGTGTGCCAACGCCTTCAGCACTAGAGCCAGATCCCAGGGTGGCACGGTGGGAGGACGAGGGGGAACAAATCCACCTCCGCCTTCCCAAACTGATCCCAGATCAGTTCCACCGTCCTGGGGTTCAGTCTCCATTCCCCATGAGGGATTCCACTCCTCGACAGCATATCTGTCCCAGCCTGGGACATGTGCTGCCCGGATGGAAAGCAGGTGACAATCGGCCCACAGCAAAAGGCGTGCTGCCTGCTTGTGAAGGGCTCTCGAGTGAACCCCGCCTTGGCGGTTTATATACGACACCACTGACATGTTGTCAATACGAATCAGCACATGGTGACCTTGGACCCGCGTGATGAAGCTCTGAAGGGCTAAGAAGACCGCTCTCAGCTCGAGGGGATTTATGTGCCATGCTCTCTCCGACTCTATCCAGTGGCCTGAGGCTGGTACTCCGTCGCAATGAGCTCCCCAGGCCACAGTCGACGTGTCCGTCGTGATGACTTTCCGCCATGTGACCAGACCCAGCTGGACACCACGGTGGTACAGATCGGGATCCCGCCATGGCTCCAGTGCGCTCAGGCACTTGCGAGTGACCACAATGCAAGCACGGCCCGTTCTCCAAGCCCAAGAGCTGCCGCCATCCGGCCCAAGAGCCTCTGATATTCTTTCAGCGCTACGGGCCGTCCCAGGCTGACAGCATCCAGAGCTGACATTAAATCTCGAATATGCTCGTGACACAGACGCGCTCTCATCGAGACCGAGTCCAGATGCACCCCCAGATATGTAATCGACCGGCTGGGGCATAACGCGCTCTTCTGTACGTTCACGCAGAGGCCCAGACTATCTAGGTGACGCAACAGAACGCATTTGTGGTTGTTGAGCACATCCTCTGAATGGGCCAAAATCAGCCAGTCGTCCAAATAGTTCAAAACGCGCATCCCCCTCGCTCTCAGAGGGGAAAGCGCGGCATCCACACACTTCGTAAACGTGCGTGGCGCCAGGGATAGACTGAAAGGCATGACCGTGAATTGATACGCTGTGCCTTCGAATGCAAATCTCAGGAAGCGCCTGTGTCGGGGGCGATCTGGATATTAAAGTAAGCGTCCTTCAAGTCCACTGAAACGAACCAGTCTCTGGGTCGGATCTGCCCGAGAATCTGTTTCAGTGTTGTCATTTTGAAAGTGCGTTTGTATAATGCATGGTTGATTGGTCTCAAGTCCAAGATCAGACGGAGACCTCCACCTTTCTTCGGAACGACGAAGTAGTGGCTGTTGAAACCGCTCTCTCTCTCGCTGGGCGGGACCACTTCTATCGCGCGTTTTGCAAGGAGATTGAGAACTTCTTGCCTCAGCACCGGCGCGCTGGATGCCGGAACCGTAGACATGACCATACCATTGAACCGGGGTGGTCTGTGATGAAACTGAAGCGTGTAGCCATTCTCTATTACGTTCCGTATCCATTCCGAAATGCCCGTAATTAAAACACCACGCTCTGGCGAAATGACTCACAGGACGGGGCGCCCCGCCCTCTGTATTCTGAGCAACGCCGCCTTATGTTGAGGACGTGTTCAGTGAATTCACTGGGCAAACGGGAGCGCTGTGTGACAGCGAGGGTCGCGCATCGCCGATTAAAGGGGAAAGCGAGCCTCTTATTGAATGTGTGTGTGACACCGCCATGTTCACCCTGGGTGGCTGCGTGCGAGCAACCGAAATCATAGGAGGAGGAGAAAAAGGCTCTTTTTGTGAGGGTGTTACAGACTTCATTACATTCTGAACAGACACAACAAAGACATTCTTGTAGTCGCCCGCAACCGCCAAGGGGACCTCGTGAAAACGTCTTGTACGCTTCACAGCGGGCCTGCCGCTCAGCATTCTCCTCCTCCGACCCAACTCATCAGGAACGAGGCTTTTGATCTGACGGGGGCGTGCTTCTTAGGAACTTCTTGCTGGCCGTCCTTCTTAGGAACGTGTTGGATCTTCGGTGCCCTCTGCCACGCTGGTTTGGTGCGAGCAGTCGGTTCCAGGTCTGGTGCCGAAGAAACGGAAGCTGAGGGAGGGCACTTCGAAGGGCGGCTCGAAGCAGACGAAGATCTACTTCGTGGTGGAGGCTGTGCTGCAGCCCGGTGTGGCAGGAAGTGGCTCATCGCTCTGGAGCATTTCTGTGCCTCAGAGAAGCGCTCTGCAATAGTCTCCACGGCATCACCAAAGAGGCCGGAGGGAGATACGGGCGCATTGAGCAGCGCCCTTCTGTCCGCGTCCTTGAGCTCAGTCAGAGTGAGCCACAGATGACGGTGGAGCACCACCATATAGCCCATGCTCCGTCCGATCACCTGGGCCGTCTTCTTAGTGGCTTTTAAAGCGAAATCCGCCGCCGTGCGCAGATCTTTAAACACCTCGGGATCCTCTTTACCCTCGTCTAGGGATTCCAGGAGCTGAGCCTGAAAAACTTGGAGCACTGCCATTGTGTGGAGCACGGAGACCGCCTCCCCCGAGGCGGCGTACGCCTTGTCTGCAATATGAGCAGTCAGACGGCACGGTCTCGATGGCAGCGTAGCGCCCGACTTCAATGAGGCAGGCGGCGGTGGGACACTGCTGGGAGAAGTCTCCAAGGGAGACGTTTCTTCTGGACTTAAGTGCCCGCACTGAGAACTCCGATGAGCGAAACCCAGGCATAGGATGCAGAACTCATGTGTGTCCAGAGCCTCGATAGGCCTGGAACAAAGCGTGCAAATCTTGGACATGCTGGAATGGCAAGAGGGAAACCTGTCTTCTTGCATCTTCTCCACAGCTGTCTTCGAGTAGGAAATTGCTTGAAAGAGGAAGATTCTGAGTTTATGCCGCCAAGACAGTGCATTATATTATAAGATTTCAGGTAGGTTAGGAAGGAAGGGAGTCCCCAAATGCGTCAGCTTCTGACGCAATGTCGAGTGAACCGTTCTTGATAGGGAATCCTGTTTTAGATGTTTTGCATATATTTTAGACTCATTTTGAAGCTTACATGTAACATGAACAAGGGCTATATGAGCTTACGAAGCTTATTCATAACCTCAGTTGAATACAGTTTGCATATGCATATTCCCATCTGATACTTCAACATACAAGAAAATATGATTAACACACTGTAAATGTCACATTACATTTGTTAAAATCATATATTTAAAGGGTTATAGAATGATTTAGAACAATATAAGGCTGTTTAATTAGTGTATTTTTTGTGATTGTTTGTCACTTGTTTAACAGACATCTTTATCAGTGGTGGAGATCAAACTGTTCAGATCCATCATGGATGAAACACAAACATCTGAAGATGAAGTTTTTTTTCCAGGATGCAGGTACTTTGTAACACATTACATATCATTTTATGTAAAAAAAAAAATGTATTTTGTGTATGGTTTTTAAAGTATAATATTTATTGAAAACAATGAGACCATAAAGGCTCCAAAAGTCATTTCATATATTGAGATTCTCATAATAAAGGATTAAATCTGTTGTGTTTTAGTTCAGTTCATCAGAAGAGATCAGAAGCAGAGCCCAGGTGTGTGTCTGTGAAGACTGAAAAGTCTATGGACTGTCTAGAAAACTTTAACAGTGCAGAATCACAGTCTGGTCTCAGGTACAACATTAATATGATTATAGCATGATATTATATATTATCATATCACAGTATAGTTCACAGTTTTTGTATAAACACAGTGTATGAAATAATTATAAAGTGTTCTTTAAAATGAATTTGATAACATAACTGCTTTGTTGCTACAGTCATTTAAATGACTAATGGACTCCCTTTATTAATGGACCCTCTGGGGTCTGAGGGTGTTTCTGGGCCCTGGAGAAGTTTTGACATGCCCTATCACATGAACAGATCCTGTTCAACTGTTGAAGCAAGTAAAACATACCTGTTATTTCCAATGTGTTTGCTGATTCATTCCATGAACTGAAGAAAAAACAGTCCCACCATCAGTAGTCAGTGATTGAGCTTATTTTACCACATTCATGTAGAATTCAGTCTAGTGTAACAGCTTCTGATGTTGGTACAGCACGGAAACAGTACAATATAACATAACACAGTAGGTACATTGTACATAATTCAATATTTTGATGCGAGTACAAAGTACACTAAGTATAACGTGGGGCCTGATTAACTAAAACCTCTCTCGGTTTAGTTCAGTTTATCAGAAGAGATCAGAAGCAGAGCCCAGCTGTGTGTCTATGAAAAGTGACGTGTCTATGGACTCTCCAGGAACGTTTAACAGTGGAGATTCACAGTCTGGTCTCAGGTACAACGTTTGTATAAAAAAAATATAAGGATACATGTATAGTTGAAATGTTGCTACAGTCATTTAAAGGACTAATGGAGCCCCTTTATTAATGGACCCTCTGGGGTCTGAGGGTGTTTTTGGGCCCTGGAGAAGTTTTGACATGTCCTGACACATGAACAGATCCTGTTCAACTGTTGAAGCAAGTAAAACATACCTGGTATTTCCAGTGTGTTTGCTGGTTCTTTCCATGAACTGAAGAAAAAACAGTACCACCATCAGTAGTCAGTGACTGAGCTTATTTTACCATATACATGTAGGATTCAGTCCAGTGTGAGAGCTTCTGATGTTGGTACATCACTGGAACAGTATAATTTAACATTAACACAATAGGTACATTGTACACAGAGGTCGTGTTAGCCGAAAATTGTCCGTCATTGATAGAATTTTTTGTCAGTGACAGAAAAATCTGTAGGCTGTCCGCCACTTTGACAGATTACACTGAGAGTGATCTATTGTAACTATAATTCCCACGCCTGTCCAGTTGGTGGCGAGTGCGCTCCTGTGTAGCAGCAGAGCACTGGATCCAGAACAAAAATGAAACCCTCAGGAATGTTTTGCTATGTATTTGATTATGCACAGGCTGGGAACCCAGAAGCTTCAACAATCTATCACGCCACATTAAAGAGTGCCAAAACGGTATTTATTGCTTGAATTTCTAAATGAAATGGACAGAATTTGAAATCTGAGACTTTGTTTCATATCAAAAGTAACACAAAGCCTAGCCTATTGTGATTTATTGGATGGGAGGCACACTATACTGTTCATTCATCAAATGAAAACAGCATAGACCAAAAGATCGATTGGGATTTAAAAATCGATATCGGTTCATAAAAATGAGAACATATTAAAATTGCTGTCACTGTGGGGTATGGTGTTGAACATGAGAAGTTCTCGCAGTCTCATCTGTTCATCTGTTCTCTTTAAAATAAATGCATAAGCATATATTGTCCCGTAGGTTCATAATTAAAAAAAAAAATGTGAATAAAAATGAAAGCAATTAAATGTGTTGTTATAATTAAAATATGAAAATTAAAATGACGGGTAATAATAGAATATGACTGAATTTTTATGACCCTGTCCGTCAAAATGATTGACAATGTTAAAGTCTGATGCAACATTTGATTGTACATCATAATTCATTTTTTTGATGTGAGTACAAAGTACACTAAATATAAAGTGGGGCCTGATTAACTAAAATCTCTCTGTTTTAGTCCAGTTCATCAGAAGAGATCAGAAGCAGAACCCAGCTGTGTGCCTATGAAGAGTGACTGGTCTATAGCTCAGCCGGTAAAGTCTAACAGTGAAAATACACAGCCTGGTCTCAGGTAAAACATTTCTGTAAAAAATATGATTTAAAGATATATACAGAATATGTCATGTCACAATGTGATTTTTTTATTTTATAGCCATGACATCCTCAACACATTTAGATCAAATTTGATGATGAAGTTTGAGTGTCTAAATGAGGGAACAGCAACGCAGGGAAACCCAACACTGCTGAATGAGATCTACACAGAGCTCTACATCACAGAGAGTGAGAGTGGAGAGATCAATGAGCATGAGGTGAGACAGATTGAGACACAATCCAGGAGAACAGCAACAGAGGACACGGCGATCAAATGCAATGACATCTTTAGACCTTTACCTGGACAAGACAAACCCATCAGAACTGTGCTGACAAAGGGAGTCGCTGGCATTGGAAAAACAGTCTCTGTGCAGAAGTTCATCCTGGACTGGGCTGAAGGGAAAGAGAATCAGGACGTCCAGCTCATATTTCCACTTCCTTTCAGAGAAATCAACTTGATGAAGGGCAAAAAACTCAGTCTTTCAGATCTTCTTAATTTCTTTTTCCCCAAAGTAAAAGAAATTGAAATATCCAGTGGTCAATATAAAGTGTTGTTTATCTTTGATGGTCTGGATGAGTGTCGTCTGTCTCTGGACTTTAAGAGCAAAGTGAAACTGTATAATATATCTGAATCAGCCTCAGTGGATGTGCTACTGACGAATCTCATTGTGGGGAATCTGCTTCCCTCTGCTCTCATCTGGATCACCTCCAGACCAGCAGCAGCTGATCTCATTCCCTCGGAGTGTGTCCATCGAGTGACAGAAGGTACGAGGCTTCAATGAGCCACAGAAGGAGGAATACTTCAGGAAGAGAATCAGTGATCAGAGTCTGGCCAACAGGATCATCTCACACCTGAAGTCATCAAGGAGCCTCTACATCATGTGTCACATCCCAGTGTTCTGCTGGATCTCAGCCACTGTTCTAGAGAAGATGTTGAGTCAAGCAGAGAGTAGAGAGATTCCCAAGACTCTCACTCAAATGTACACACACTTCCTGATCCTACAGACCAACATCAAACATGAGAAGGACTATGAGAAGAACGTGACAGATGAAGACATGATCCTGAAACTGGGGAAACTGGCTTTTCAGCAGCTTGTGAAAGGCAACCTGATCTTCTATGAGGAAGACCTGAGAGAGTGTGGCATTGATGTGACAGAAGCATCAGTGTACTCAGGATTGTGTACTCAGATCTTTAGAGAGGAGTTGGCCTTGTATCAGGGGAAAGTCTTCTGCTTTGTTCATCTGAGCCTTCAGGAACATCTAGCAGAATGGTCAGTTTAATATTTTATGTAACAATCAGTTTTCTTAACTTAATATACAATTTAAAAAAATAAAATAAGTAAAATTTTAGTACTACAAAGCAAAAACCCTGGTTTTAAATTACTGATGCTTGGAACACATATTGGCCCAATCTGTAGGTCCTACAGTGCATACGGAAAGTGTTCACAGCACTTCACTTCTTCCAAATTTTGTCACAGTCTTATTGTCACAGCGTTGTGTGCGGGGAATGAGGAGGAGGAGATCCAGAACATGTAAGTTTATTAAATAATCCAAAACGTGAACAGGGACGGACAGGAAACAGCAGGAAACCAACGCAAACACAACGTATACTGAGTGATATGAACCACAGGATGACAATACAAGAACCGACAATCTAACGTGGAGCACAACCAAACATATATACAAGGCTAATCAAGGGGAGACAGGTGTGAACAATCAAACAGTGACATCATAATTAGAAACGGAACAGGAAAGACCAAATAAGGGCATACACTGGGAAAAACACACAAAACAGTCCACAGGGGTGTGACACTTATTCCAAAATGGATGAAACTATTTTCTTCAAAATTCTACAAATAATACCCCATAATGACAACGTGAAAGAACTTTGTTTGAAATATTTGCAAATTAAATTAATAATAATAATAATAATAATAATAATTCACATGTACATAAGTATTCACAGCCTTTGCTCAATACTTTGTTGAAGCACCTTTGACACCAATTACAGCCTCAAGTATTATTGAGTATGATGCTACAAGCTTGGCACACCTATTTTTGGACAGTTTGTCCATATTCTTGCACAGCCATTTTAAGATCTCTCCAGTGATGTTCAGTCGCGTTTAAGTCTGGGCTCTGGCTGGGCCACTTAAACACAAATTCACAGAGTTGTCCTGTAGCCACTCCTTTGTTATCCTGGCTGTGCGCTTTGGGTCGTTGTCCTGTTGAAAGATGAACCGTCGCCCCAGTTTGAGGTCCAGAGTGCTCTGGAGCAGGTTTTTAAATCAAGGATGTCTGTGTACATTGCTGCATTCATCTTTCCCTCGATCCTAACTAGTCTCCCAGTTCCTGCTGCTGAAAAACATCCCCACAGCATGATGCTGCCACCACCATGCTTTACTGTAGGGATGGTATTGAACAGGTTGATGGGTTTCCTCCAGACGTGACACTTACCATACAGGGTAAAGAGTTCAATCTTTTTTTCATCAGACCAGAGAATGTAGTTTCTTATGGTCTGAGAGGCCTTTTGGCAAACTCCAGGCAGGCTGTTATGGGCCTTTTACTGTGGACTGGTTTCCGTCTGGACATTCTAACATACAGGCTGACTAAGGCCTTTCTTCCCCGATCATCCACTTTGGCTGGGCGGCCAGCTCTAGAAAGAGTCCTGGTGGTTCCAAACTTCTACCATTCACAGATGATGGAGTCCACTGTGCTCATTGGGACCTTCAATGCTGCAGACTTTTTTTTAACCCTTCCCCAGATCTGTGCCTCAATACAATCCTGTCTCGGAGGTCTACACTCAATTTCTTGGACTTCATGGCTTGGTTTGTGCTCTGACATGCACTGTTAACTGTGGGACCTAATATAGACAGGTGTGTGCCTTTCCAAATCATGTCCAATCAACTGAATTTATCACAAGTGGACTCCAATCAAGTTGTAGAAATGTCTCAAGGATGATCAGTGGACACAGGATGTACCTGAGCTCAATTTTGAGTGTCATGGCAAAGGCTGCAAATACTTAAATACATGTACATTTTTTTATATGTTTTATTTTTAGGGTGTGTTCACACCAGGATGGTCCACTAGTTCACTTGCTTTGGTCCGGACAAAATACAATATTGATTATTATTTTTTTTATTTTTTGTTGATTATTATTTTTTTGCATTCAGAATACTGGTAATTTGAATTTGGTAATCTGAATCATTGATTAAATCTGATTCATTTGAATTTGGTAATCTGAATCATTGATTAAATCTGATTCATTTGAATTTGGTAATCTGAATCATTGATTAAATCTGATTCATGAATCACTGTGAATTCCTGAATTATTCTAATAACAACAACATGAAAGAAGTTTGTTTAAATTCTTTGCAAATTTATTAAGGGAGTATTCATACCTGCTTTGTTTGGTTCTATTGAGTCGAACTGAAGTTCGTTTCCCCCCTTGGTGTGGATCTTTTGGGCAGATGTGAACACAGCCATCACACTAGGGTGCGGACCAAACCACCATACTAAAACCCATCTGAAGAGGTGCCTTTGTCTCGGTCCGGTTCCAAACGAACTCTGGTACTGTTGAATGAAAGAGCCAATGAATGGATGACCTTAGCACATCAGTGCACTACTGGTCTGCAGCTATCTATTACAAACACACCATTCATCCATTATTTTGATCTAAACGTTATTACTAAAAAAGCGTTTTCAGCATTGTGATCCTCTTATCACAGTACAGTAATACAATCTTTCATAGACATTCACATTTAAACTCAAATATAAACAATTTTTTATTGAATATTTTATTCAACATTTATTTTTCAACGCATTTGACTTCTAGATTTATATATTAATTTGCTCGAGTAAGTGGCAACACAAACATATCATATAGCCTGCTTTTCTTACATTAAAAGTAGGCAATCACAAACATTTTAAATTAAAACTTACCACTGACAGAAACTACCACAAGTGCATTTATTATGGTGCCTTGTTGCCCCTGCATTGCTGTAACAGGTGTTTCATGAAGAATTGAATGAAACATACATTTAAAATCTAAAGGAAGGTATTTTACTTTTGTTTTCAATATACTTGTTTTGTTCTTTACACAGGTTATGTGGATGCAATCTCACTGCTCAGTCCTGTGGAAGTTTGTCTTCAGCTCTACAATCCTCAAACTCAAACATCCTGAGAGAGCTGGACCTGAGTAACAATGACCTGAAGGATTCTGGAGTGAAGCTTCTTTCTGATGGACTGAAGAGTCCAAACTGTCAGCTGGAGATACTGAGGTAAATGGTTTCAACAAAATAAATAAAATGTGTTTATCAAATTGAAAAGTTTGTAATGTAAATTTATATAATTATACAGTGTACCACTATGTTAATTTACATGCAAACAGCTCATGATCCAGTGTTTTCACTGTCTTTCTGGATTTGAAAATGCAGCATGCATGAAACATCTGCCTTTTTTTTTTTTTTTGGATTGACCATCCTAATCACCAGCTGACCTTGACATGTACTGTTAGACAGCTAAGGCAGACCAGCTTTAAGAAAGGAAAATTTTAAATGTTTTTGTCATCTAAACAAATAGCTAATAGGTGCATAATGGAGTGCAGCAGAACAGCACGAAGAATATCAAATAATAACATCAAATCAGTACCCGGAAGTTACAAAGTTACCATAAACTCTACTGTTAAGGTGCCCAACTTACCATCAATTAGCTGAGAGTGCTCTGTGTTTCTCTTGCACATGTAAAGAGGGAGAGCAATAGTGTCTTACATACCGCATAGAACCGACATGCTATATGTAAGTGATATGCATTGTTGCAGTATCTTGTCAGAATTACAGTACAAAAGTACAAAATGTAGAAAATGTCTATTGGTGTGTTTTCAGATTGTCTGGCTGTATGGTGACAGAGAAAGGCTGTCGTTACGTGTCTTCAGCTCTGAGTTCAAACCCCTCACACCTCACACCTAAGAGAGCTGGATCTGAGCTACAATCACCCAGGAGATTCAGGAGTCAAACTACTCACTGAAAAACTGTTGGATTCAACATGCTCATTGGAAAAACTCAAGTATGTCTAGCAGAAAGATTTTAGATTATATATATATATATATATATATATGAAAAATTTGACACAGACGATGAACTTAGACGTGATTCGTAGTAGTGATGGGAAGTTCGGATCATTTTACTGACTCGGACCTTTCTCGTTCAACAAAATGAACAAATCTTTTTTTGAGTCATTTCGTTCATTTTAGCAACATATAATTAAAATGTTCCCTAACACATGTACTGCTTACACAAACATTGATCACACTACAAACAAGACAGAACTGTAATGCTACAAGTACCTGGGTCTTTAGTCTATGGTTAGCTCACCTCACCTCTCGACTTGAAAAACCCCAAGACTTGAAACAGGTAAATTAATTTCCATTCTAATAGGATGTTGCGCATGCGCGACTGAACGAATCACTCCCCGAGACAACTCGTTCTTCCCGAGTCACATTAAACATCCATTCAAAATGAACGAATCATTCAAGAACGTGCATCCCAAAGCCTGTGCTACACAAGCTTTTGTGCTTAAAAAGTTTTATTTTTTCTAAAAAAATGGCCGATCGTTTCGCTAGATAAGACCCTTCTTCCTTGGCTGAGATCATTCGGAGCCCTTTGAAGCTGCATTTAAACTACATTTTGGTTCAAAGCTCAAAATCAGGGGCACAATTGAAGTCCATTATATGAAGAAAAATCCTGAAATGTTTTCCTCAAAAACCATAATTTCTTTACGAGTGAAGACAGAAAGACATGAACATCTTGGATGACAAGGGGGTGAGTAAACTATTTGTAAATTGTTCTCACATCAGTGAGAATGATGTTACTGTTTACACGGTCGTCAAGGACACACAGAGAGAGTGCGGGCAGCCACGCCATTGTTTTCAAAAGTCTCTGTTTTCGAGGGTCGAAAATGCTGGAGTAGTGTAAATGACAGGCGTAACCCTAGCAAAAGTTATGCGTTTTAAAACACAAAACACATTTTTAACAAAAACAAAACAAAAAAAGCATTCTTAAATTAACTATAATGTATAAGCTGTTTTTTTTCTGCAGCCTGAAATGGGGAGTTTGTTGATAATTAAATGAAATGTATATATATTTTTAATTATTTTTATTTTTTGCTGTAGCCTATGTGTTTTTGTGCTGGTACCTTGGCTTATTTAGGGCTGTCATGGATGAATAAATATGACACTAAAACTGCCAGTAGGTGGCCACAAGTCCCTGCCTTAATAAATTATTCACTGAATCATTTCGTCAAATGATTCACTTAAAACGACTGCTTCAAACGGAGCAAGAGACCACTTTTATGAATGGATTATTAATCATTGGCTCGCTCGTTTCATCCAAAAACACCGCAGTGTTGCTCTGTAGTATTTTTAAGAACGTCACAAATCGTTCTTGAACCATTTTCAGTTTGTGCTCAGCTTGTTGCAATATTGAGTTTTATAATGTAAATTATCATTACACATTAAAGTATGGAATTTAATTTAAGTATTTTCCAGGTCTGGGAAAGTATGGAAGAAAGGAAGCAGAGTGTGGAAAAATATTTGTGTTTCCAGACTTTTGCCCCTATTTAGTTTTTTATTGTAGAAAATTTAGAATTTAATGAAAATAAATTTATGATACACTAAGTGAGATGTCATGGCAGCTGTTCAGTAATTCTTTAGTGATTGCCAAATATGCAGTTTTTGATTATGCAAAATGCAGGTTATAAGCATTTTGGGTTTCTTAGCACTGTATTACATAGCCTCAAGGACCTTTGCAAAAATAAAAAAAATATACAGGCTTTTATTTGCGCATGAGAGACCATTAAACAGCATATAGGGCAATGCACACTGAGCTGCCTGTTGTTCCATCAGGCCATTACACAGTGTGGTTTTTTGGCCTCTACAAAGTATGCTTGAAAGAGACCTAAGGCCTTGAAATATGGCATACTGCCCTAATGAAAGCCAAGGAGGACTTGTATTCTGCCACCTGAAACTGAGGAGGAATTGGTGAAAGCACAGTTTGATCGCTGGCTGACCAATCAGCAGAAAGGGATGTTTAATTTCCGCCTGTAACGGGACTCGTCAGAAGTGTGAATAGATCCAAGTGCAAGCTTTATTGTACAGATCGTAGTCAAGACAGGCAGGGTCAGACGCCAGCAAACAGTAACATTCAGGGCGAGACAAGAGCGTAATCCAAAAAACAGGCAGAAGGTCAAAATACCAGAGAGCAGTCCAAAGTATCAAAATAAACAAGGCTATGAAACTATGACAAGAATGATGGCAAAAACTAGAACAATGCAACAATGACCATGGAAATAACACTATGAAACAAGGAAATCACTTGGTAGAGTCCACACAGACAAAACAATACTT
Source organism: Cirrhinus mrigala (assembly GCA_036247105.1). NCBI lineage: Eukaryota > Metazoa > Chordata > Actinopteri > Cypriniformes > Cyprinidae > Cirrhinus > Cirrhinus mrigala. The sequence continues at coordinate 22,071 of JAMKFB010000260.1, read as the reverse complement.
CGCAAACTCCTGTTTGGCATGGCCCTCCTTAAATGGCTGCCAAACAGGGAGTCACCAAAGAAGCACCAGAGGGAGTGGTAACAGAAAGTACATGGACAAGGGCTCCCTCTGCTGGTGTGGCGTTACACTGCCCATGTGTTGAAATCGACTATTCAAGTTTTTTTATTCATTTCAGAAATACGAAAAATCTAGCTAAATTTTCATTTTTCCGTTTCTTAGACAAAATGAAAAATGAAAAATCAAACAATTTATCATTTCTCTTTATTTCTTTTTAAGTAGAAAATCAGATGACCAAAAGATACACAGACCATATACATATATAGTATATGTAGTTGCACAGTACTGTGCAAAAGTCTTAGGCCACTGGTATTTTCACCAGCTAAAAAAAATGGTTTAATGTCTTATTTCTATCTTTTGACTGAGACAATCCAGAAGAACTGTGGCAACGTTTCCAAGATGCTTCAAGAAACCTACCAAGTTTACCTAGGGCAAAAGTTGCTTTAAACGCAAAGGATGGTCACACCAAATGTTAATTTAATTTAGTTAATAAAAATAAAATAAAATCTATATATAAAATGAATAAAACTATTTTTGACAGCATCCTCATTTTACAGCATTTTGTCTGTTGTCAGACTCATTGTGCAAACAAAAATTTCAGTGGATTATTACAATTAATGGAGATAGAAATAACTGACAATAAACCATTTTTAGCTGGTGAAATTACTAGTGGCCTAAGACTTTTGCACAGTACTGTGTATGTGTGTGTGTGCGTATATATATATATATATATATATATGTATATATATATATATACAGTTATGGCCAAAAATATTGACACCCTTGCAATTCTGTCATAAAATGCAACCCTTCTCTCAGAAAATTGTTGCAGTTGCAAATGTTTTGGTACTCACATGTTTTTTTTTGTTTGTTTGTTTGTTTGCATTGTAACAACACAAAAAAAACAAAACAAAGAAAAGTCAAATCTGATACAATTCCACACAGAACCCAAAAAATGCACTGGACAAAATTATTGGCACCCTTAACTTAATATTTGGTAGCACCCCCTTTGGAAAAAATAACTGAAATCAATCGCTTCTTGTAACCATGAATGAGTCTTACACCTCTCTACTGGAATTTTGGACCACTCTTCTTTTGCAAACCGCTCCAGGTCATTCAGATTTGAAGGATGCCTTCTCCCAACTGCTGTTTTGAGATCTCTCCACAGATATTTTATGGGATTCAGATCTGGACTCATTGCTGGCCATTTCAGAACTTTCCAGCACTTTGTTTGTAACCATTTCTGAGTGCTTTTTAAGGTGTGTTTTGGGTTATTGTCCTGCTGGAAGACCCATGACCTCTGGTGGAGATGCAGCTTTCTGACACTGCGCCCCAAAATTCTTTAGTAATCATCAGATTTCATGATACCGTTCACACAGTCAAGGCATCCAAAGCCAGAAGCAGCAAAGCAACCCCAAAACATCTTTGAACCTCCACCATGTTTGACTGTAGGGACTCTGTTCTTTTCTTTGAAGGCCTCATTTTTTTTCTGTAAACAATGCCTTAATGTTCTTTATCAAAAAGCTCTACATTTGTCTCATCTGTCCACAGTACATTCTCCCAGAAGAATTGTGGTTTTATTACATAAGTTTTGACAAACTCCAGTCTCGCTTTTTATGCCTTTGTGTCAGCAGTGGTGTCCCCCTGGGTCTCCTACCATAGCGTCCCTTATCGAGAGGTAGTGCGAGCTGTCACTGTTGTATCCTGTGTCTGCAGATCAGCTTGAATTTGTTTGGAAGTTAATGGGGGTTCTTTATCCACCATTTAAACAATCTTTCGTTGTAATTTTTCATTAATTTTGCTCTTCCGTCCATGTCCAGGGAGGTTAGCTACAGTGCCGTGGGCTGTAAACCTCTTGATGATATTGCGCACAGTGGACACAGGAACATTAAGATCTCTAGAGATGGACTTGTACCCTTAAGATTGTCCATGTTTTTCCAATTTTTTTTCTCTCAAATCGACAGATAACTCTTTACACTTCTTTCTTTTCTACATGTTCAGTATGACACACAACACAAAGGTTGAGTCAACTTTTCTTCATTTTAACTGGTTGCAAGTGTGCAAGTGTGCCACAGGTGTGTCTAAATACAAATTACAGGAGCATCACATGTTTGAATTATTTCTTAAAAATTTGACAAGGTGGCAATAATTTTGTCCAGTTCATTTTTGAGTTCTGTGTGAAATTTTATCAAGTTTGACTTTTCTTCTCTTTTTTGTGTTGTTGCAGTGCAAACAAAAACAATAAGCATGTGAATACCAAAGCATTTGCAATTGGAACAATTTTCTGAGAGAAGTGTTGCATTTTCCTCCGTTGCTAATTCCAAAAAATTCATATTTTATACCTAGTAACAGAGGCTTGAGCTGTTGATAGCAGACTTATGCAGCTCTCTAAGTTATTAGAGAGTGAGAGAGAGTGAGAGAGAGAGACTTTGACTTTGCAAGCCACTTTAATTACCAAAAAGTGAAAGCAGCATATATTAATTAACATCATAAACATAAAGGGAGAGGAAAAAAAGAAAAGAAAAACAAGTGTGTACATTCAAACACGTATCTTAAGAGATCCATCATAATCAGTTCCACAGATACATTGATTTACTCCCCATATATTCTTAAAGTTTTCTAAATATTCCACTAAATAATAAAATGCATATTCTATTTTCAATCTTGATTTTATTAAACCCTTTAAAAATAACACAGCATCAGTTGACCCCACACCACTGAGTTTACTTTGCGTGACAGCCATATTGTCATTTAAGCTTGTCCAAACAAAAAGTTAATTAAAATATTAACTTGTTTTCTATTCAAGCTGTATTTGGGTCACTAAATAATAAAAAAAAAAAACATCAGAGAAAAAAACCCAAAGTTTGAAACCATTTCTCTGTTTGAGCAAACAATTGTTGTAGATTAATGTGTGCTCTGTGTCTGTTTGTAGCTATTATACCATGCACAATCCTCCACTAAAGGTAAAGGACCTTTTCTCAACTGGAGGCTTGTACAAGGTCTTCCAGCTACCTTTAGAGGAAGCGTCTAGTCCAAAAAACTCCGGCCATTTAGACTCTTTAAGTCCTTCCAAGGAATGATGATGTAATATTTGATACACGCAATATACAGTGCTCATTTCCCAGCATTGCTAGAAAGTTGAGGAGTTCTGAAAGTAAGCAAACTCCCCTCTAGCTTTTGAAATTCATCAACAGCAAGTGCAATTTCAAGCCCTGGGAAAGAAAGTTCCATATCGTCATCCGCTCTATTCAAGGCAGATATGTAGTCCACTGGTAGCAAATCCACAAGACTGTTCAATAACGTTTGTGCCAGTTGAAATTGACACCCATCTTAGTTGCCAGTATCTCAGCTGACATCCATCCTTCTGTTGTGACTGGGTCTCAGATTTTGAGAATTTCTGCGTTCTTCAAAGCATTCCTCACACTTTGTGACTGTAATATTTCAAAGTCCATCACAGGATTATACAACAAAGGTTCTTCAGCTCCATTTAGTCACCTTGAAATCTTAAAAATTCTCCATGTTTTCATCATTGAGTAGTAAAAAGGTGTCAAACCAGACAAGTCAAGGCTTTGGGTATTCATAAGAAAAAGATGTCGGTCAAGTCCCATCTTACCCAGTTTTTCAAGAGGGCACAGGCTACTTTAGTCCAGCTTATGTTGTCTCCATAGAGTAGTCTTTTAGCTGTCTGGAGTGTAAAAGCCATTAGCCTACTTTTAATGTCCACCAATCCTTGTCCCCCTTCTTGTCTAGGTAGAAACAATACTGGAGCTTTAAGCCAGTGTTAACTGGACCAGAAAAAATGTATTAAATACTTTTGCATAACTTTCACCAATTCTTCAGGAGGTTCTAAAATAGTCATTTTATGCCATAAAGAAGTACACTTCCCCTGTAGGATAACTGGGGTAAGCAGCCATTGCTAACGAGACAACCGAGCACACAGTTTCTCCACAAGGCCCTTCCAGTTCTGTCTTCTATACTCTTCTCTTCCTAAATAGACCCCGAAATATTTAAAACCAGATCTTCCCCACTGCAGTTTTCCTGGAAGCAAAGGTCTCTTATGTTCTACACCAAGGACATCACTTTTTTCCCAGTTTTCTTTGCCAGACGAAGATTTGTTATAACACTCCCAAGACACTTTTCACTGAACATCATCATGTCTTATAATGACTGTAATGTCATCAGCATATGCCGAAACCTTTATGTTGATATTCGAATTTGCAAGCCCATTAACTCTATTACCACTATTACCACCTGCCATCTTTATATAGTAACTTTACCACTGAAATAAAATTATCACCAAACCCAAAAGCTTTCATGACACTGAAAAGATATTTGTGATCAATTTGATCAAAAGCTTTCTCTTGATCTGATCACAGTGCCCATGTCAATATTATCATACAAGGCTAGATCAATGATATCATGCATTAAATGCAGATTATCAGTAATATCTGTCTTCTATACAATATGATTGGTTCTTGTATACAATACTATTTAACACTGTTCAATCTGGTAGCAAGACCTTTTGATAAAATTGTATATTGAACACAAAACTGCAACTGGTCTCCAATTCTTCAATAATGTAAGATATCATTTCTTGCGCAGCAAACTCAATATTGATTGTTGACAACTCTTACGTAGACAGCCCTCATTAAGATATTTTGTACAGTACCTTAAACAGATCAATCCCAATTATATTCCAAAAATGTTTATAAAATTCACCAGGAAGTCCATTATTCCAGGGTACGACCTGAAGAAAGTCTCATCACTGCAGCACTTACTTCCTTAAACGAAAGTCCAGAGTCTAGGTTTTCTTTATGTTCAGAATTTAAGCAGGGAAGATTCTGTAATAGTTCATTTTGACTCAGATCATCTGTTTTCTCAGCTGCAAAGAGTTGAGAATATAAGTCCACTGCTATTCTACGCATCTCTACAGGATCAGTCGTAACAAGTCTATCACAGTTTTTCAAACTTAACATTTGTTTTTCCTGTACATTCCAAGTTAAAAAAAAATAACAGGTTGGACCATTTATATCTCTGTCAGGACTATGGACCTGTTTTGTCTTGTGTTGCCACTGTTTCAGTTCTCTCAGTGATAAAAATAGATTTTTCACAAGAACACTTTTAACCCTTTCATTTAAAATAGAACTCAATCTTTGTTTCTTTTCAGTCCACTCCTGTACATTAATGGAATAGTTTTAAATCATATCATTCTCAGTAACAAGAATTTCTTTCTCAAGCCCTTCAAGAGTCCATTTCAAACATGTAGCTGAATAAGATGTATACTGTTGACAAAATGATCTAATGTGAGCTTTACCAACTTCACACCATAGTAACATTATCATATCTGTACTTTTAATTTTTCCATGTTTCTCAGAAGTATTTAACATTTTCACAAAACATTTTTCCTTGTAATAACTTATTAATAATAATAATTTATGATCAGTACTTAGTGTGTGGACAATAGCTGTGTGTACAATTCTGTTTCTTTGATAAATACAGTCTAAGCAAGCTGCTGAGATTCTCTCAGCATTTATCCTCACCCAAGTGTATTGTCTTATTAAGGGATTGTTTGAAGAGTTCAGATGCAAAACCAGCTAAAAGCCATCTCGGTCAAAAATGAGATAATGATACTGAGTGAATGCTCTTGACACATATTATACGTCCATCAAATCCTTTTACTTCAAACTCACTAAATTCCAGCCTCAGCCCAATCAGAAGTACCTGTACTTACATAGAAACCTATAAAAAGTAGCCAGAAGAAATGCTAATTTTAAAGAAAAACGACAGATGGATTTAGCTGGTTTTGCATCTGAACTCTTCATTTTCTATCCACATCTGATAAATTATATCTTTTAACAATACTAGATAAGAGCCGTGAAGACTGCATGGTTGCTCTCCATTTCTATCAACATTAAAATCAGGAGTGCAGTTCCAGCCTCCTCCAACAGTGAATAAATCCCCATCTTTCTGTTGCCTTAACAAAATGTTACAATTTGTTAAAATATTTTATTCTATCAGGTCCCCTATTAAGTGCATTCATATTAATAAAAGATCACTAGTTTCTACTCTTACTGATAATAATCTCCCTGGCTCAATTTCTTCCTTTAACAGACATTTTGCCTTAATTGATGGTGAAAAAAAAGCCAACCCAAGGACTCAGATTTGATCCACAACTTAGAAACTGAGCATTTCTCCACCACAATCTTCAATCAGTCTCATTATTAGAATCACTATGGATCTCTTGCAAAAAAAAAAAAAAAAAAAAATCACATCTAAATGTTTCAATTTAATAAATTCTTAAATTGTTTCAGCTTTCATATTTTCCCTCATTCCATTTACGTTAAGAAATCCCACCCAGAAAATCTCCATAGAGAAAAGAAACATAAGAAAGAAACAAGTCAGTAAAAAAGTGCACCTATTACCCATAGTGATTAGTTATTTTCCCCCCTTTTCAGCCTCCCTTTTCCTTTTCGTATAGCAGTGATGATTCTTTAATCTATAACGCTTCTGCTGTGAAAGCTCTTTGTCACTACTTACTTTCCTTGCCAACATAACAGAAGCCACAAACTTGTCAAAATCTGGAAAAAAAAAAGTCACTCACTTCAACACTTTTCCACTTTGTTTCATCAAGAAAAGCATTGATTTGTTCTACAGTATACATATCTCCTTTATTAGCTTTTGCCATCTCATACTCTTCAGACCACTGTTCTTCATCTCTCATACTATCATCAGTACATTGTGACACTCCATCAAACTCATCTCCTGAGCCTTCTTCAACAGCTTGTTTTTTTTTTTTTTTTGATCCCTTTCCTCAATATCATCCACATTCTTATTTTTGTCAGGGATATCATTTGGATGCATATCAAAAGCAGAACTACATCCAGCTCTCTTATCAATGTTTACATTGTCATCTCATTCACTCACCTCATCTGACGCATCTACTTTTTTGATGATATTTCAGCCTGCTCCTCTGCTCCTTTTGCATGCTGTGTTACTGTAACTTCCAGTCTAACAGGCTGCTGCAGTTATATTCTCTTCATTGGCACTCACTAGGTGTGTTTACATAGAGCATTTTAATCGGTTTAAAAGTCTAATCCAAATGAAAATGCATTCAGAATAAAAATACCTTTGTGGAATAAACCTTTCTATAAACCGAACAAAATTAAAATTCTGCCATGTAAACGCCTTAAACTAATTACCTTGCGTCTACGTCAAGCAGGACAGGTGTTGCACCAAAGTGATAGCTAAATGTGATAGATTTCGAAGGCGAAAGTGAAACTAGTAAAACAGCGTGCATAAGAAAGCGACTGCACGCTTTTGCAATTGTCTGCAACTGCACGTGATCACAGATTGCACGCTTTTTGCACAGATTGCACGTATTTGTTTCATTTAAGTACAGTAAAAATACCGGTCCTCTCACGCTCGCTCATGTTGCTTCTTCTCTCTGTTTATTGCCATATGCAAAAAAAGAGACGTCTAGGCTCTGCTCCCTTCTAGAGTTTGGCAGGAAGTTGCAGCTCATTTTCATGTAAGGGAATACACCCCTGAAACAGCACTTTTTAGACTTGTAAAAAGGGGCATAATACATGCCCTGTATTTGATTCAAATAACAATGAAGTTGCAAACTCCTTGTTGAGAAAGATAGCTCTTCAGCGGTCAAGCTATTTTTTGAAATTCGGTCCAGTCCCGCATCCAGATACACAGCAACCACACCATGTACCCTAGCAACTGCACAGCAACTAAATAGGGCACACCTTGTGTACCTTGGCAACCACATAGCAACAGCCTAACCAACACCCCAAGTACCCTAGCAACCATATAGCAACAGCCTAGCAACCACCCAGAATGTGTTATCAACCACACAGCAAGTACCCTGGCAACCACTGAGTACCTTGGCAACTGCATAGCAACAGTTTGTTAACTGACTGAATGTGTCTGTGTGTTTCTAGTGTGGATCATGGAGGAGAATCCAGGATTACAGCAGGACTGAAGAAATGTACGTCTATAAACACACACACACACACACACACACACACACACACACAGCTGTAGTGATTGTTATTGTGTTATAAATGTGTCTGTTCTTGTGTTCAGATGCCTGTTTTCTCACACTGGATCCAAACACAGCAAACCATTATCTAATTCTGTCTGAGGACAACAGGAAAGTAACACGTGTGAGAGAGAGACAGTCGTATCCTGATCATCCAGACAGATTTGATCATGTGTTAAATCCTCAGGTGTTGTGTAGAGAGAGTGTGTGTGGACGCTGTTACTGGGAGGTTGAGTGGAGTGAATATCATGGTGTGTTTATATCAGTGTCATATAAGAGCATCAGCAGGAAGGGAGACAGTGGTGAGTGTTTGTTTGGATCTAATGATCAGTCGTGGAGTTTGATCTGCTCTCCTGACAGTTACTCATTCAGACACAATAAGATAGTGACTGATCTTCATGTGAAGCCCATCATCAGTAGAATAGGAGTGAATGATGATGATTATATCAGTAGAATAGGAGTGTATGTGGATGTGAGTGCGGGAACTCTGTCTTTTTACAGCGTCTCTGACACAATGAGTCTCATCCACACAGTCCAGACCACATTCACTCAGATGCTCTATCCTGGGTTTACTGTTTTAAACGAATCATCAGTGAAACTGTGTTGATGAATCAGAATAGACTGATGAAATATTGTACCCATAATGCTTTGAGCTGCATGATGAATCAGTAACAGTGAGATGTTATCGAGTCTCTTCTTGACATTAATACTGCAGCTCAACTTCTGTCACTCAAATAACAGTCAGAATAAATGTGTCAGAAATCCTCTGATAGACAGTAACATCAGTGTGTCTGTCTACATTTGTGTTTTTATTCTTATTAATCATTTATTTTATTAGTCAAAATGTAAAAATGCCACAATCATGATTTATTAAGAACATGTAATTCATTTCTCCATATTGTTTTTGTACAGAAAATAAAACACAATGACAAATCAACTTGAGATCAGATTTTAATTGATGTTTGTATCATGAATATAATCAATTCCTCACAAGTCTGACATTTCTGACATTATTAAACATAATATTAATCACAACATTTAGTAAAATAAACAAATCATTCGAAAAGCATAGTTCAGTCACTTCCCTTTCAATGTCTTTCAATCTCCTTCCTTCACAGATACATTCCCGTCAAAATCCTCTTGGAGTTCATCGCAAAGAAAGTACTCTGACGGAGAAGCGTGCACCCACAGGTACAAGGAACCATGTATGTTTGATACCAGCCGGTGAGTAACACAAACAGGTAAGTATTTATACTGCGGTGTGATTGGGTGCACAGGTGCATGTGATCAGTAGTCAGGTGACGGTTCACGTGTGTTTTGGGTTTGGGATCGTGATGATGACGTGACACTACCCCCCCCTCCACGGGTGCCTCCTGGCACCCCAAATCATCCTCTGGGTGCTGGTAGTTCTTCCGGGAGCCAGGGTGGTGCTGTCTTCAGGAGGGCGTCCTGGAGGATAGGACACTGGAAGGTGTTCGGGAGGAGCGGGCTCCGGAGGTGTAGACACTGGCGAGTACTCTGGAGGCACAGGTTTTAATGAATGGTCAGGAAGAGCGGTCACTGGAGGGCGCTCTTGAGGAGCGGTCACTGGAGGGCGCTCTTGAGGAGCGGTCACTGGAGGGCGCTCTTGAGGAGCGGTCACTGGAGGGCACTCTGGAGGCGCAGTCTCAGGAGGGCGCTCTGGAGGCGCCGGAGGAGGCACAGGCTCTGGAGGGCGCTCTGGAGGCGCCGGAGGAGGCACAGATTCTGGATAGTGCGCAGGAGAGAGCTCCACCTCCGGAGGGCGTGCTGGAGGCGGCTCGGCCTCTGGGAGGGCGCGCTGGAGGCGGCTCGGCCTCTGGATTAACGGCCGTATCTTGACCTGACTCTGGAACAACAGCTGTGTCTTGAACTGACTCTGGGACAACAGCCCTGTCTTGACTTGACTCTGGAATAACAGCCGTGTCTTGAACTGACTCTGGGACAACAGCCGTGTCTTGACTTGACTTTGGAATAACAGCCGTATCCTGACTTGACTCTGGAACAACAGCAATAACTTGACTTGGCTCCTGAATATCAACTGTGTCTTGACTTGGTTCGTGGCGACAGGCTGGGACCTGACTTGGTTCGTGGAGGTCAGCTGTGACTTGACTTGGTTTGTGGAAACCAGTAGTGACTTGACTTGGCTTGTGAAGATTGACTGTGACTTGACTTGGCTCATGGCGACTGGCTGTGATCTGACTAGGCTCCTGGAGATCAGCAGTGACTTGACTTGACTCATGGAGCTCTACAGTGACTTGATTTGGTTCAAGGAGATCAGCCGTGACTTGACTTGGCTCTGGAAGTTCAGCCGTGACATGATTTGATTCATGGAGATCAGCAGGGATTTGACTTGGTTCGTAGAGACCAGCTGGGACTTTACTTGACTCATGGAGATCTACAGTGACTTGACTTGGTTCAAGGAGATCAGCAGTGACCTGACTAGGCTCATGGAGATCAGCTGTGGCCAGATCTGGCCTATGAAGATCAGCAGTGACTTGACTTGGCTCATAGAGATCAGCAGTGACCTGACTAGGCTCATGAAGATCGGCCGTGACTTGACTTGGCTCTGGAAATTCAGCTGTGACTTGACTTGGCTCTGGAAGTTCAGCTGTGACTTGACTTGGCTCTGGAAGTTCAGCTGTGACTTGAATTGGCTCTAGAAGATCAGCCGTGACTTGCCTTAGGAAAAGCAGCTCTGACTTGGCTTGACCCAGGAACGACAGCTCCGACCTTGCTTGACTCAGGGACCACGGCTGTGACTTTACTTGACTCAGGAACCACGGCTGTGACTTTGCTTGACTTGGAATATACAACTGTAGCTTTACTTAAGACTGGAACAGCAGCGATAGCTTGATTTAACTCTGGAGCAGCAGCTGTAGCTTGACTTGACTCGGAAAACACAGCCGTAACCTGACTTGACTCAGGAAACACAGCTGCAACCCGACTGGACTTGGAAACTTGACTTGACTCAGGAAATGCAGCTGTAACTCGACTTGACTCAGGAAACACAGCTGCAACTTGACTTGACTTGGAAACTTGACTTGACTCAGGAAATGCAGCTGTAACTTGACTTGACTCAGGAAACACAGCTGCAACTGGACTGGACCTGGAAGCTTGACTTGACTCAGGAAACACAGCTGCAACTTGACTGGACTTGGAAGCTTGACTTGACTTAGGAAATGCAGCTGCAACTTGACTTGACTCAGGAACGGCACTCCTGGCCGTTACGAGGAAACTGGATTCGTTAGCGCATGGAACGGCACTCCTGGCCGTGAAGAGGGAACTGGATTCGTCAACACATGGAACGGCACTCTTGGCCTTGATGAGGGAACTGGATTCTTTAATGCATGGAACAGCACTCTTGGCCATGACGAGGGAACTGGATTCGTTAGCGCATGGAACGGCACTCCTGGCCGTGACGAGGGAACTGGATTCGTTGGCGCATGGAACGGCACTCTTGGCCATGACGAGGGAACTGGATTCAGGAGAGATAGCCTTCCTGGCCGGAGGCTCTGGCTGGGCGGCCATCTCGGTCGGGTGCTCTGGCTGGGCGGCCATCTCGGCCGGGTGCTCTTGGCAGGCTTGACGCGAGCAAGGCTTAGAGCGGCAGACGTGATGTGAATGGGCTTTGGCTTGGCCGACTTGACGTGGGCGGATTTCAAAGGACGACCAGCGGATTTCAGCGCCGATCGGACTGAAGTAAATGCTGGGTCCGCCAGCTTTGTCCCCAGGTTAGTGGTCCAGCATGTGAAGGATCTCGGCATCAGGTGAGCTGACAAGGTGACGTGAGATTGTAGTAGATTTTATTGGGCAAGCTATGAATTAATCAATTATAATTAATGTTAATGTAGCCATTTATATATCAAGTTATTCCTCCATTATAATCCTAGATGCCTAGAGACCTTGGTGGGAGACAGAGGCCTGCATGGTGAAACGGTATGGACCCTCAGATATAAGAAACGGATGGACCCGTCAAGGGTCACGTTCTATACCCAAACAAGTCTAGGGGGCCTCTCTCTTTCAGCCTAGGGAGAAATTTATTATATACATAAGGTATAGAACACGCCTTAAAGAAACTGTATAAAAGGGGCAACACAAAGAACTTAGTTAGATTTGCTCTGCAGAGGACTTCTCGGCTTTATTCTCTTTGTAAATAAAGTCTATCATCTGAAATCAAGACCAAAGGCTCCGAGTGTGGTTCTTAGACGGAACGGGCAGGAACCACCACAAATTGGCGCCCGAACAGGGACTTGAAAAGGAGCAGCAGAGTGGACGACCGCTTTTGGGCTCACTTGACGGACAACACAAACGGGTGGCCAAGAAAAAGGTAAGCAATTTTTGCTTATATAATTAGTTTGTGTTGTTTGCCAGTCTGCCCTGGGTGGTAAGAACACTTAAATTTGCTCCTCCAAATTTAAAAAGAACAAAAGAGAAGCAGTGGTCTTTATTTCAGATGAGAACTGCATGCACATATCTGTTTTACTATTAGGAAGGCCTTGATGGATAGCCTAAATTGAAACTAGATTGTGTAGGCAGGAATACATTGCTAGCAATGGTCTGTGTTTATTGAAGCTGGGCCAGAAAGGACAGCAATAAACGGGAAACAGATATATTATAGGAAAGGGCCGGAAAGCGCTAAGTCCTTCTGATACCGCTCTGTAAAGGAGTACAGGAGACACAGAGGGCTGAATGGGAAGGCACAAAGCCTGCTGGACACTGTTTTTTTACTGAGTTGAGGAAGAGTAGCAGTGAAAGAGCGAGAGCCCTGCAGGTCACTCAGGGTCGAGTGTAGTGTTTGTTGTATGTCTGAAACTGTGTCTGTGTCCGGATGCATGTCTGTGTGCGTGATGGTGATTGTATGAGAGAGAAATAATTTCCGTATTGGGTGGGCAGGAGTTGCGCACCCGTCCTGGATCGTCCCTTGAGTGGGGGCAGAGGCGGGCGCAACTGTTCCCCTCCAAGGGGAATGAGTGACTGTATGAGCCCTATAAATAAAGGGACAAAGAATGCAAGAATGAGCCCTGTGTGAATAAAGGGACTAGAAGGAGTGAATGTGTTTAAGAGAACGTATCAATAAAAATTGTCAAAATTTTATATGTTGATGTCTGTGTGAAAGAGAAAGGAGAAAACTTTTGGAGATAACTGTACCAGAAGTGAGAAAAAGGCATTAAATTAAATATCTTAAAATAATCTTAAATGCAGACTGAAGAAAGAGAGGACATAAAATATAAGACGTACTTTCTAGAAGTTTTGAATATCGAGTTATCATATAAAAAGAGTAGAGTTTATTAATTCAGACAGAAAGTGTACATGTACACTTAAACAAGGTTTAAAAATGTGTATGTCATGAAATAAAGACTAAAATTAGAAGAAATTGAGTAAAATAGCTAAATTAAGGGGGAAAAATAGTGTTACAGAGTGAATGAGACGGGAGGCGAGCGGATCCATCTGCAAGCTTTTATTAGTTGGACGGGGCAAAGACATGGTCGAACAGGCAGGGTCAAAACAGTAGCAAACAGGCATGTAAGGAGCAAAACACAAGAACAGTCCGACAGGCGTGGGTAAATCAGCGGCGAACGTTATCCGTAAAGGGACGTGACGAGAGAATAATCCAATAAACGAGCTAGAGTACAGTAGGCAGGCGCGGAGACAGTCGAAACGGGGAAGCCAGGCAAGGGAACTAAACACAAGAACCTAGGAAACTAGGAAACGATAACAACAACAAGGATAACAACAACAATACTCCGTGGCTTGCGAGGGGAAAGACCGGGGCTTTTATAGCGCTGCTGATTGGTCACGGGTGCTGACGCAATCAGCGCGATGGATACTGGGAGATGTAGTCCGGGGTTTAATACAACAGTCAGTGAGGTGCAAGGTGAGAGCGACATCTGGTGGTGAGCGGTCTGTGGCTCACCGACCAGATCCGTAACAAATAGTAAGGTAAACTAATATAGGAAAATAAATCTATAAAGTGAAATATTGGATTGAATATTAGAAGTATGGCAGCCACGCCGGTGGAAATATTAGGATTAAAATATCCATTATGCAAAGAAGAGATAGACAAGGTCTCAAAAAAATGGGAAAAGAGAACTAGAAATATGATGACAAAATGGCCAAAAGAAGGGACATTTGATGTAGCATTGTGTGAGGAAATGGAAACATTGATAAAAAACTACAAAACTAAAAGCATCAGTAAAAAGAGAGAAAAAAGAGAAGCAAAAAGGGAAAAAGAGAAAGAAGTGATAGCCATGTTTAAGAAGGAAGGAGAAGATGCATTAAAAAACATAAAACAAGCAAGAAAAATATTGAAGGAGGCATATAGAGACAAAGAAAAAGGAAAAGTTGTTTTCTAAACCACCCCCCTATCTACCACCAGAGGGACAGTTTCCAATCCTGAAAGGTATGGTAGAGGTCTCAGGAGAAATGCAGATGGAAGGTCAAGTAGAGCTGGAAGAAAACATGAAACCAGATGTAAAGAGCATACAGAGAAAAGGAGGTGAGGAATATCTACCGTTAGATTGCTATAAACAGGCACGCATAGCATTAGAAATGATGAAAACTAACCAGGAAGGAAAGACAGGATATGAGGAAGTTTTAGAAGAAATAAGAAGGAAAGAAAAAGAAGTTGAAGCACAAGTAAAAGCTATGGAGCAAGAGATAGAAACAAAAATTAAAGAATCAGGAAGAAAGATACAAGAGGAAAATAAATTGGAGAGAAGGAGAAGCAAGTTGTTTGACAGTAATGAGGATGTGAATGAAGGAGAGGAGTCATTTGATAAAGGAAAATGGGATCAGGGTAGAGAAAAGGGGACACTCAGACCACTGGCTGCACAGCTTCCCATATTAATCAAGGGGGCACAGGGACAATATGTCCCCTGGGCCTCACAGGACCTTGAAGGGCTGGTCACTCGCCTCCCAGATATCCATGAGGGGGCTGGAAAGTGGATCAGGGTGTTTGAGGAAGAAACTATGGGAAAACTTTTGGCTGTGGGAGACATTAAAGCGTTGTTAGCTAAAACTGTGGGAGGGGCAAAGATGGGAGAAATTCTTCAAACAGCCTCTCTGGACAGAGCTGTGAACTCTCATAACATGGATGGAATTATTTTTGATGCATTCCATCCAGCAGTGTGGCAGGCACTGCGGGCTGAGTACCCAATAAGACTGGACCCTAAATCATTAAAGGGAGACGAGCTGAAAGAAACAGAGAATCCTACCACATATGTCCAGAGACAGCTGAAAAGATGGAAACAAGAGACTGAAGGAAATCCTGAAACAGACCCATTAATGGCAACATTATTTCGACAGGCTGTGATTGATGCTATGCCACTAGCAGTAAAATGCAGGCTGGAAGATGTGGTCGGTTTAACCTCTAAAACACACAAAGAGTTTTGTGATCATGTGTCTCATGCAGTGGAGCAGTTTAGAAAAAATGAACAAAAGCTCAAGAATCAAGAGAAAGAGCTACAGAGAAAACTGACTCAATTACAGCTTGAAGAGCTAACAAAAAAGAATAAGAAAAAATTCAAGCTTCAGTAAAGAAAGAAGAAGCAGAGCAAATGTCAGTGATGTCTCCAGTAAGTGCTCCTCCACCAACTATACAGCCAAACCCACCTACAGCTGTTCCTCTAACCGCACACTCGACCCCTGTACCCATAATTAATGTGTACACGCAGCAGCCAGGGCCAATGGGATGGAGAAAAAGACCAGCACAGAGAGGCCAGAGAGGGAGAGGCAGACCTTCTACAGGCCCTCCAGGCCTATGCTGGGGCTGTGGACAGCCCGGACATAACAAAATTGCCTGTCCCAACAACCCATGGCATCAGCACCTTCAGGGGGGAAGGGGGGAGAGTTGGCCACAGCCTAACCGAGGTACAGTGCAGGGCCCAGTAAACCCTTGGGGAGGCCCCAATCAAGGTTTTTAGAGGTGCCCAGAGAATCCTATCGGGGAGAATCAGCTTCCAATGTTAACAACTAAAGCTGATCAAGAACCTATTATGCAAATTAAAATAGAGGGAAAAGACACACTTGTCATGTTGGATACAGGAGCTGTTTACACATGCTTGAATAAAAAATAAGCTTCACATCTCCCCTTGTCTGGAAAATTTGCAAAGACAATAGGATTCTCGGGACAAATGCAACTAATTCCAATGACAGCTCCAGTGTGTCTCCAAACAAAAAATCAAAGTATAACCATGCTCATCCTGGTATCAGGTCAGACTCCTGTCAATTTGTTAGGACGAGATGCATTATGTAAGCTAGGATTACAAATTTGGTGTTCGCCAGAAGGTGTGTATATAGATCTAATAGGAACAGAAACGCAAATGGTGGTGGTAGAACCAAAAGCAAATGTCTATTGGTTAGGACAGATAGAACAAGATGTAAGACAGACAGTCAATAAATGGGGAAAGTTTATTGAAGCACAGCTTACTGAAGCACAGCTACCAAAAACTGAATTTCATTGCACAATGATATATGATCCAGAGAGAGATGAGAGAGAGAGAGAGAACAAAAATGGCAGGAAGAAACAAAAGGGCAACAGATTGAAATAGTCTCACAATACATCATAATAGGTAAGCAAGGAGCAGCTTTAAATATACCAGATTGCGAATTTGTGAAAAAATGGTTCAGAGTAACTGAGTCTGTCCCACATATTGCAGTATATGTAGAAAAGAACTGGGAAGCAAAAGATTTAGGGCCAATGATGAAAAAGGCAGAACAAATCAAATGGGAAACAACAGACCATCCGCTGATCTTTCATTCAGCTGACAAAAATTACATCAAAATTGTATGTGCAACTAGGTTGCTAGGAAGTCCTCAGGAGGTAGTTATCAGTCAAAAGAAAATGACTCAAATAACTACAACCTCTGAACTAATAAACAAAAATGAGACTGAATTATTTAAGGAAATGGAGCCATCTGAAGTACCATCTGAACTATGGTCTCAGCATGAGACAGATATAGGATTAATAAAATCCGCAAATCCAGTAAGAGTTCAAGTTAAACCAGACGCACATTTCACCAGAAAAGCACAATATCCTTTACATCCAGATGCAGAAGCAGGGATAAAAGATACTATTGAAGGTCTAGTGAAAGCAGGAGTTTTAATAGAAACAACTAGTTACTGTAACACTCCAATTATGCCTATAAGGAAAGCAGACAAAAACAGATGGCGACTTATGACTTACGAGCAATTAATGAAATAGTAGAAGATTTACCAGTTGAAGTACCAAACCCGCACACGCTACTGACGAATGTCCCTCCTGATGCCAAATACTTTACAGTAATTGGGCTCTGCTCAGCCTACTTTAGTGTACCGATAGAAGAAGAAAGTAGATATTTGTTTGCCTTTACGTATGCAGGTAAACAGCCCTCAAGGCTACAAACATTCGCCTCATCTAATCAATTGAATACTAAAGGCAGATTTAGAAGATCTTATGATAGATTTAGCAGGTGGGTGGAGGCAGTACCATCAGCAGATCTGGGAGCAGGAACAGTAATCAAATTTCTAACCAGAGAAGTAATTCCTAGATTTGGGATACCATCAGAATAAGTTCAGACAATGGGTCGGCATTCATACAAAAAACTGTAAAACAAGTATTGTAACAATTAAGGATAAAACAGAGATTAGGATCCGTCTACAGACCAAGGGATGGTAGAACGGGTCAATGGTACTATCAAGGCCAAAATTAACAAAATACGTGAAAGTACTAAGCTTAATTGGATTGATGCAATACATCTTGCACTAATGAGCTATCGCATGCAAGCTAACAGAAACACGCACTTAACACCGCATGAAATGCTTACGGGTCGACCCATGCCTGTGCCATATTGTAGAGGTCCCTATAAAGGACCACCTCTTGAACAATTACAAATGGAACTTCGGTCTTATATGATGAAATTAACTGCCATACATAAAGCTATCTATTTACAGGAAAAAAGAAAAGAGCCCAGAGAGGAAACAGAGACGGCGTGTCCAGTCGTTCCAGGTGACCAAGTATATCTAAGGGTGTTCTGGAGAAAATGGAATGAGCCTAGGAGAGAAGGACCCTACAAAGTGGTGAGAGCTACTCCAACAGCAGTCCAAGTGGAGGGAAGAACGACCTGGTATCATCTAAACCACTGCACTAGAGTTCCCAAGGAAAGGACAGAAAAAGAAAGAAACAGCAGGGAAAACGATGAGGAGGAACCAGAGACACAAGATGAAGTGCAAACCGACGAAAGCTAAAACAAAGATCCACAAGGAGCTCACATTCTCCTGTCAGATAAACAGGAGAGGAAAGAGAATAAGTCTGACAACTTATCTGAAGACCATTATATGCCTAGTGCACCTAACAATGCAAGTCCAGACTCACCCAGTAGAGGGCAACCTGACTTCCCTTCAATTGACCTTTCAACCCTTGAACAACAGTGATAATGATGTCAACATCACTGAACTGATGAGTATCAATATAACTAACTCAATGATAGACAACACAACAGAACTAATGATAATCAAAACTCGTAGAAACATGGATTATGACATCCAAGGTGATGAAGACATTAGTCAAGTTGATGATTTATGGGAAATAGCCCAAAATAATGAGTGGTACAGATGGGCAGCCTTTATGGCTAAAAAAATAGGAAAAGAAAATTGCTTACTATGCTCCAAATCCCCTTTAAACAAAGTGATAGCCGTACCAAATCCACATGACTATCAAAAATGTGCAGAATTTGGAAGAAATTTTTGTCATTTAACTGATTTCACCAGACCATATTGTATGGCTGAATGCCTAGGTTTTTTGGGAAATCCTAGATTAACAGATTATTTCTTTAGACCACTCTGGGGATCTTGGTGTCAGTATTCAGATATTGGACAAGGTATAAAAATAGAAAAACAGAAAGTAGAGATTCCAAAATGGTATAGCATAGATTATAAACAAGAATATGAGTGTTTTCATAAACCAAAAGGAACACAAGATATGGGTAAGTTCAAAGGAAAATGTGCTGTTATTTGGCATATAGATAAGAAAAATTACTGGAAATCTGGAGTTGCTGCTAGAGCTCCAGAACTTTTAGCACATGGCACAAGTAAAGAAAGAAAAATAGCACCTGAAAAATGTGAAAATCAGACTATGGCTTTACCTTCTATAGAAATATATGAAGACCAATCATTAATAATAGCAGATTTCTTTTGGATCTGTGGAGGTGAGCTATTATTGCCTTCTTGACCAGTAGGATGGAAAGGCCTATGTGTAAGAGTAAGCTTAATGCAGATAAGAGTTTCACCTATCCAAAGATGTTCCGAGGGCAGAAAGGAAAATGATTGGTTTACAGATTTAACCAATGAAATTGAAGCAAAGGCGGGGTCAGGAAATTTGGCCGTGTGGAGGGAATACTTCAGACAGAAACGTTATTAACGCTTCGTGGGAGGCATTTGCTGTAAGGTAAGTGAATTTACCATGTATTTTATTTTAAAAATAATAATAAATCAACATAACTCTAACGTTTACTGAGATAATTAGCCGGCAAAGACGCACAGAACAAGTAATCATCAACTACATATCATATCATATGCATTTTCATTCAACTGCTTTATCAGTCGATCGCACCAAAGCTGCTTATGGGGTAGATTGAGTAAAACATGCTTTTCCAATGCTACCGCACTGTCTGTGATACGGATATGAGCGTCAACAGAACTCGTTCAAATCTCCGTGACATTTCATTAGTCAGTTAGCGCTAGCATTAACATCAGTGCTGCTCTCAGGGCAGAAGTAAAATAACAGTACTAAACTGCATTAAGCACTGCTCTCAGGGCAGGAGTACTCAATAGGTTCGTACTACTGTTATTTTTACTAAACTATGCGCTGTTCTCAGGGCAGGAGTACTCAGTAGGTTCGTATTACTGTTATTTTTACTAAACCATGTGCTGCTCTCAGGGCAGGAGTACTGAATAGGTTCATATTACTGTTATTTTTACTAAACTATGCGCTGCTCTCGGGGCAGGAGTATTCAATAGGTCCGTATTACTGTTATTTTTACTAAACTATGTGCTGCTCTCGGGGCAGGAGGTACTCCATAGGTTTGTATTCCTGTCATTTTTACTAAACTATGCGCTGCTCTCGGGGCAGGAGTACTGAATAGGTCCGTATTACTGTTATTTTTACTAAACTATGTGCTGCTCTCGGGGCAGGAGTACTCCATAGGTTTGTATTCCTGTCATTTTTACTAAACTATGTGCTGCTCTCGGGGCAGGAGTACTCCATAGGTTTGTATTCCTGTTTATTTTTACTAAACTATGCGCTGCTCTCGGGGCAGGAGTACTCCATAGGTTTGTATTCTTGTTATTTTTACTAAACTATGCAAAGCACTCGGGGCAGGAGTACTCAATAGGTCCGTATTACTGTTATTTTTAGTAAACTATGCGCTGCTCTCAGAGCAGGAGTAAAAATAACAGTACTAAACTGAATTATGCGCTGCTCTCGGGGTAGGAGTACTCAATAGGTTCATATAACTGTTATTTTTACTAAACTATGCACTGCTCTCAGGGCAGGAGTAAAAATAACAGTACTAAACTGAATTACGCACTGCTTTCGGGGCAGGAGTATTCAATAGGTTCGTATTACTGTTATTTTTACTAAACTATGCGCTGCTCTCAGGACAGGAGTAAAAAATAACAGTACTAAACTGAATTATGCGCTGCTTTCGGTGCAGTAGTACTCAGTTGGTCTGTATTACATTACCATTATATTTATTAAACAGTAGACAATTTCTGTATGATTGATTGATCTTTTATTTTATTCTTCAGTTACCTGGAGGAGTTGCAAAATCTGGACAAATCAAAGGAGCTAACACTGAAGATCTGATGCTGCAAAATGGTGCAAAAATGGAGATGTATGAAAAATGGTGTAAGTTTGGATCCACCTGATAAAAGCACATAATAGCCAGATTCAGTCGGTAACTGTTAATCATGGGGACGCAAGCGATTTTCAACATTTACAGGACCATCCGAATCCGGAATGTTGGTGTTTTTCTCCCATCACCCTCGTAAAAATTCCCAGCCAAATTACATGCTCTTTTTTAGGCACCAAGGTTGTGTGGTCTAAGAAATCGATTCAAAATGAACTACAACAAAAATATTTCATAACTTCTCCAGCACAGCGGGTAGGAGCTGTTAAGAACAAAAAGACAAGAAAAGTACTTAAACATTTTAAATTAGTCATTATTATGGCAGTAGTATGTATGCAATACAATTTTTAAATATAGGCCTACAATTACATACATAAAAATATAAACCAAGCAGCCTTGTCATTATAGTCCCTCATGTCCGCTGCATTCTCAAAACTTTGAAAATACCCAAAATATCAAAATCAACTGTGGCGGCAGATAATTTTCTTATTTAGCACCCAGACTCTGGAACAATCTACCCAACACTGTTCAGGAGGCAGACACACTCTGTCAGTTTAAATCTAGATTAAAGACCCATCTCTTTAACCTGGCCAACACAACACATTAACACATTTCTATAATTCAAGTCCGTTAAAGGATGTTTAGGCTGCATTAATTAGGTGAACCGGGAATAATTTCCATAACACCTGATGTACTGATTGCATCATAAGAAGAATGGCATCTACACTAATATTAGTCTGTTTCTTTCTTATTCCAAGGTCACCAGATGATGGATCAGCACCTAGAGACCACCTCTACATCCCTAAATGTCCTAAATGAGTCCTCTGCAATCTGACTTTGCTGCAACATGGAACTTTTGCTTTATTGACACACTATTGTCCTATTAAAAACTGTAAAGTTGCTTTGACACAACCTGTTTTGTTAAAAAGCGCTGTATAAATAAACGTGATTGATTTACCTCATGTAAATAAGAGGTTGCATGCAACTTATTAATAAATGTGATTACAAAAGGTACCAGTCATTTTTTGTGCAACCACTTAATGTTCCTCCCATGGACTA